>CM042320.1:39401988-39619488 GCA_023566125.1 Zingel zingel | reverse complement strand
CCCTCTTGGCCTCTGAGCAGGTCCTGAGCCGCCTGGCAGCCTTGATATTCATATATCTGTAGGAGGATCATTGGGATTGGATTTTCTTTCTCCTCACATTGTCGTCTCTGGTAAATTAGGTAGGGGTGCACCGTCCAATACCACTTTTTCTCAGACCAAGTACAAGTACTAACATTTGGGTACTCGTTGATACCGAGTACCAATACGAGCACTTAATAATCCCTCTGGGGTCCGAGGGTGTTTTCAGACACAAAGATGATTTTGGCCTGCTCTGGTATTGTTGTCAATTTAAAACAAATCTACGCAGTATTTTCAAAGTACCATGGCTTTTTTCTATTCAAAACTTAGTGCCTGTAGGCTGGATATTTCCCTGAGTTATTGTCAATACAAATAAATCATATTCCTGATATCAAAATACTGAGTAAAGTTTATAAACAATGAAGAAGGCAAAGTCCGATGACGTCATTCACGTGCATATTAAGTAGCCATGTGGATTTACCGATCCAGGGAGAGGATGGTTTGTTTATAAACAGTTAAGACTACAAACCGAGAGCTTTCGTTTAAAAATTGGCTATTTTCAAAGAAGCGCTGCATCGGATCGATTTTTTTAATTTTTTATAACCTTTATTTAACCGCAGAGTTTAAGACTTTAAGACCTTTTTAGGACCATTATGAATGCAGTTTAAGACCTTTATCACAACATAAACTACGCCTTAAATTCAGTTTTTCAAGACAAGTATTGCAAAACTTGCACTTCCCCATAGCTGAAGAATAAAATCTGTTTTATGTTTGTGGTACAATCCAAAAGAGACTCGCACCAATAACACGAAAGCTGATTGGCTGTAATACAGCGAAATTATATTTGGAAAAAGCGAAAGAAAGAACTACAACACAACAGAATAAAAAAAAATAAAAAATAAAAAATTGTATTAAAAACACAGATCAAATATAAATACTGAGTGTAGTACAGAATCTGTATACAGTTTGTGAAAATGGGAAAGTACAAAAACCATTACACAGATATAACAGCAGTGCAGGTAAGAATGCAAAGAGGGCCAGTTGTGCGATCCCCGATGCTGGCATCGGCACATTCCTTAAATTAGGTAGTTAGATGGATCAGGCCAGTTCCAGTAGGGGCTGGTTGCGTTTGACAGTTGGAAGATTTAAAAAACAAAATCACACAATGTGTGGTATTTAAGGAGTCTAACTCCAATGTTTAGAGGGGAATAATGAGGGGGAAAAGACCCTAGGTTAACTCTTCTTACCTCCAGGGAAGTCTGGTCAGAAGAGAAGGCGATGAAACAACGTCCATCCGGTGAGAACTTCCTAAGGAAGCAGGGGGGCTTCTCCACGTTGACGACAGTGAAGTTGGGGAAAAGGTTCTGGTGGAAGCAGCGCACTCTGTACCAGTGAGCTCCGGGTCGGCCCGAACAGATTCTGCGCCTCTCAAGACGATAAACCACGTTTTGATTCTGGATGCGTCTGGGCTTCAGGGTTGGGGTGTCCTCATCCATCGCTTTGATTAGATAATGATCTCAGACCCTTCCTCAGAAGGGAGTTAGACAGGCAGCCAGTATGATGAAACGACTACATCACAAGTGCAGTCCTGTTACCTATGTTTTCTAAAGTGAGGGGGGAGAAAAAGCGGGTAAGTGCTCAGTTTTCAAGTTGAACAGGTTTTTAGTGCTAAAATTATCAGTTGAGAGAAATCAATTACTTTTTGATCTGATTGATTTTATTCCTCTAAGTATTTATTTCCAGTAGGTGTTCTGGTATTTTGATCTATTGTTATCCAATTTAATTTTTTATTATTATCTCATTCACTATTTCTAGTATATTTCTTGTATTTTCTGTATGTGTGTGTGTATGTCCTTGTGACTTGCTGCTGTAACAGTAAATTCCCATTTTGGGATTAATAAAGTCCATCCATCTATCTATCTATCTATCTATCTATCTATCTATCTATCTATCTAAACACAGTAATAAATTTAAACTTTTTGATAACAGATTCCCCATTACAAGTAGCCTAACTGATCGAGTAAAACTATGACATTTCGGCTACTTCCAGTTGCAGAAATGTGAAGAGATACTTGCTTTTTTTCATGTCACTGAAAACGTTTGAGTTTCTTGGCTGCTGGTCAGACAAAGTGAGCACTTTAAAGACAGACATCTGGCCTCCTATGAAATCGTATATTAATTAAGTAACCAAATCTTTATTTATGCAAACCAGAGAAGACAGCAATTCTTAAAATGAGATCATCATGGGTATTTTCAGACTTTAGAAAGCTTTTCCAGAGCCGCAGACAACATAATATTAGCAACGTAAACCAGTAACAATACACATGACGAGTAAACTGATCTTTAGGGGTGAAAAAAAAAAATAAAAAAATAAAGAAATCTTAAGTTATCGTGTTTTTTTGCGACGATTTTTAAACACACCAATAATTCATCTAAATATTTTCTGTTTATACGGTGCCACTGATGGCATATCAGTTTCAATATGAGCGAAAGCAAAAAACGCACAAAATTCATGCTATGTACTTCTTTACAAATGAGACTGAAATCAAATCTTACCTTCATTTAAATTACTTATTATGAGGTTTCTGATTGTGTCTTTGTCAATGTAAGCAACCTAAATGTTAGTAATGTAATATATAACTTCGTTTTCAAGATATTTCTTTATTTGCTTGGTTTGTTATTGTTTTCATTTTATTTAATTTGTAATTTTTTGCTTTTGTTATTTCGTTTTGTTGGCAGATATTGTTGCATGCATTTTATTTTTTATTATTTCTTTTCTGTATTTGTTATAAAATGTTTTAATATTGATTGACTAAATGTAGTGTTGGACCCCAGGAAGACTAGCTGGTGGTCAAGGCGTCAGCTAATGGGGATCCTTAATAAACTAAACTAAACTGACTGACTGACATGTGATGTGCATTCTTCTTAGAAAATGTTTTTAGAAATGTCTCATGATATATTTTCTCTAGAAGTGTATTATTCAACTTTTGTTTTTGCTAAAAAAGGAAAAGAAAATGGCAATACTCAATCCTATCGAATCGCAATAATTACAGAATCGCAATACAAATAGAATCAGCACCCATGTACCTATCTATATATATCGTGAAAGAATCGAATCGGGACAAAAGCATATTGTCCCAGCCCTACTGATCTTCATGTATAACGTTAAAGCGTGAGGACTGTCCTTTTATTGAGCTATGTGTGGTTATAAAGGAACACAGTAACTAAATACACATGCAAAGCGTCGCACAACAACATGGACAGGAGGACTGTGTTCAGCTCTGTCCTAGGTGTCTGGGTCTGGTTTGAATCGGAGCCCGGTGCAAAGGAAGACCCTGGTCTATGACGTGTGTCACTAGCTCAGCCAACTCGACAATAAAGAGTAGCTACCGTTAATTATATCGCTAGGTATATATGACACATTAAGCAGTTACTCACTTGTTTTTAAAAAGCCAACTGGGAAGCTTTCTGGGTCCTCAAAGTTCAGCTAGCTAGTTGTGTTAGCAACAGCAGTTAAGTTTGGCTGACGAGCTCGACAAGTTACAGTTAGCTACCGGGCCGCTAACTTCTACCTTACGTTAGTGGGACGTATCCAGCTTAATTTATTTCACATAGTGCAAAAGTAACTAGAACCTATCACGTTTATCCAATTATGCGGCTGCCTGAAGCATCTGTGCCGATGTTTGTTGTGGGTGACCCGTGAAGGAAACGCAGAAGAAGAGGATAGCAGGGCTGGAAGCCCAGAGCTGTTTTAAACAGCGCCACCACATCCTCCTTAGGTGAAAAATGGCATTGCAACATGTATCAATTGTATCAATCAAATGGATTTGTGATAGTCGCAGCTGAAAAGGCAACAAAAATCACATATATAATTTGATGTGTAATGTTAGTTATGATTGAGCCGACATATCATGGCATCAGAGTAAAGGACTGCTATATTACACAATGGCAACAGTCTAGTATAACACATCACTTATGTTAGATGAGAGAGAGATGACAATAGAAGATAGATCAAACATTATATTGACTTTGGTTGAAGATGATAGAAGTAAACGTTTAGTTACAATACAGTTATTACCAAAAATGAAAGTATTCTATCATACATGCTAGTGGTAACCCAAATGTAATTGAAACTAATATGCTACAAGTATGTTATTGAGTATCCCAATGTAACATTTTACTGAATACAATTTAAAGTACATTGGTAACTGGAGTGAATTGCATTTTGATCATGGCCACACACGAGTCAAACATACACCTGCTGATTTCACTAAAGTGACAGTTTACTGATCAGTAGGTGGGTTTGTAGGTGTGTTCCAGTGAAACTTTGAGCATGACTAATTGCTTCAACTAAATTGGCAAAGAAAAAAAACAACAGACCTTTGGCCACTGTACCTACAATGTATATAACTGTCTTGTTTGTTTAGCCTATTTCATTTAATTGATTTGTTTATAACGGCACGTAGCATAAGTGAACCCAAGGGGACCTGCGTTTTGCTCCCCATAATGACAGATAATTAAATTATGATTATCCTCTTTCTTATGAAGAATGTTCTTACGGATTGAGAATAGCATTATAAAAAAAGAAAAAGCAAAATGTTCACAGTACATTGGTCTTGGAAGACTGCTAATGGTTCTTTGTGCAATTATCCCTGACCAAAGGGTCTCATTTGAATGTTGTAATTTTCCATAAAAGCACATGTAGTGGCAGGCATAAAAGGCCAGTTTGAAAAGACAAATGAAGAAAAGAATGGAGGGAAGGATGTGAAATTATCCAATTTAGAATCTAATGGCATTTTCCTTTTCAACCATACCTGATTAAACCTGTGCTTCAAGATGTGGATGTGGATGCTTGTGTGTGTGTGTGTGTGTGTGTGTGTGTGTGTGTGTGTGTGTGTGTGTGTGTGTGTGTGTATGTGTGTGTGTGTGTGTGCCTGTTGTGTAACGTTTGTGCGTATGAGTCCACATGTTTGAGCGGTGCCTGTGTTTGTGTATCAAGCCTGTGCCTCAAAACTGTGTTGTGTGTGTATATATGTGTGTGAACATACAGGTGTTTGCGTGCTACAACAATAACCCACACAGACGTAATTCAAAATATAAACTGTACTATCTTCTGGCTTGTTCTTATGCCATTTTCTAAGAAATAGCCAATAAATCGCTCACTACACAGGACCCTCGCCTTAGCTTTTAGCATCAGACCATGAAGTGAAGAAGGGATGGAGAGTCTACATCTGATTGGTTTTATACACTTTTGTTCTGCCAGAAGACACAGTGCTTTTTAAAGATGTTTTTTTTCTTTCATCCTTCTTTGCCTTTTACAGCCTAAAGTGGACAGTTCCTGCTCTTCTTCACATCTCTTTCTCCAGGTGAAACAGCACTGACAGTTAATTGCATGCTTCCGGCACTATCACCCCACCACAAAATGGAGTTACATGAAAACTTTAAATTCTCCCGCTTTCTGCAGTCATGGGAAATAAAGGGTGGTAAAGAAATGCAACCAATGCAAACAGGGACTTTCTGTGACAAGAGGAAAAGTAAATAAGGGAGCTGAACAGAGTACAAAGTCTACAATTGCCGTTATTATCGTCATAACGAACAGAAATATCTAAAAGACCAGTTGCATTAAAGGACATCCAGATGAAAAGTATAACGTAGATTCATTGGCTTGATTGAACTTCTATATAAAAGGCATTTAGAAAAGGTTATTCAGAGCATGGGCAGCACATAAAACAACATAGTTTTACCACTTTTTTTTTTTTTTTTACTGAGACAGTTGTGTTTGGCATTTAACAAAAGCTTTTAACTTTTCGATCCAGCCTAATTTCAGAGCACATTGGACACTTTAACACCATAACTTTCCAGTCCTTATGTAGCTGAACTTTCCGTGTCTTTTGTGACAGTGAATGATTTCTGCTTCTTTCGTAGAAATTACAGTGATCACAAATGCATTATGGCAGGCCAGCTTGCCGCAGTCTTCTCAGCTCCGCAAAATGTGAGACTGTGAGAGAGGTGAACAGGGAGAGAGACGGTTGTGAGAAGGCTGCAGCTGTAGGCTACACTTTTGTCTGCCTCCAGCATGGATGGTTTAATGAATGGGCCTGCAGGGTACAAAAGGGCCCAAAGCCGGACCCCTTGACGTTAGTATTTCTTAAGGTTGCATGTTTTTTTGCCAAGAAAAAAAAGCCAGAATTAGATTTTTTACTTAAGGAAAAGTAGCACTACTAGAATATAGAAACACTCAAATTCCTGCATTCAAAATATCACTGTAAAAGTTATATTAGCAAAATGTACTGAAAGTATACGATGTAGAACAATGACCCCTGTCATTATATATTATATTGTATTATAATTATTACAGAATTTTACAGGTTTAATCCATAAGAAGGCATTGTATTTTATAAGCTCATCATATGTGTTGTATGTTTAAGTTATTATTGGTCAAGTTAAGTCAGAATGGTTATTTAGATTTTTGCTATTCTTTTTTTTTCTTCTTTTCTTTTCTTTTCTTTTTTCATTATCTTTTCCTTTTTGTTTGACTTTATGTCTCATTACACAATCTCAAAGGCGTGTTGTATGTATTTTTATATGTTCAGATTAGCACTCACCCTGGTGAGTTGCTAATGGGGATCGTAAATAAATAAAGTCACTGAAGCCGTCAAATTAATGTAGAGCTAAAAGCACAATATTTTCTTCTGTGCTGCGGAGGAGAAGACGCCTATAGGTAGCATACAATGGAAATACTAAAGTAAAGTACAAGTACTGAGGTGGACAAATACAAGTCCTTAAATAAGGATTTTGATTTGGACGCAGGCCTTGCCAAAATAAAATAGGGGAGATCAAGTTAAACCAAATCAAACATAATAGAAAGAAATGTTATTCATTGTCACGTCACACTTTACATGAGTGCAGTGTGAGGGAAAAAAAATTGGATGTACAGTCCAGTACAGTACATTAATAGTGCAGTATTACTGTAAAATAAAACATATTAATATTGAAAACGCATGCAGTAGACATAAAATTGGCAAAATATACACAGAACAAGGAGAACACAAGAAGTAAAACAGCCTTTGCAATATATGAGAAACACTTAATTGAATATACCCACTGTCCCTATACAACTATGAATAAGACACAATTAAATGTGTAACAGTGCACGCTGAGATATTATATGTCTCATAATCCTCCTGTAGTCTCTCGGCCGGAGGTGCAGGTGTGTCTATGAAAAAATATCTAACTGCATGTAATAAAAGACACAATAACTGGCATCCAAATATAAATCTGAGCCACAACCATGTGTTTCCTGCCCAGACCTTTGCTGCCACTTAGATTATATTTACCCTCAGACAGCGTGTGAAGTGAGGAGGCAAGGGCCCACTGTGACAAGAGCAAGAATAAGAGACAACTGCTGTTTTGAATATTTTAAGTTTTTTGTTTTTTATTTTCAATGAGCCCACCCACACACATCACATCTCATTTAAACATGCACAAGGTTTATGGGTTAAATATATACACAGAACGCCACACACACACACACACACACACACTGTGCTTTTTGTCTCCATCCCTGTCATTTCAACAGGAATCATTTGGTCAAGACACCAAGCCTTACTGTAAAAGTCACCAAAAGATGCATTCGACAGTCCATTGGTTAAAGTGCATGTGTCATTTTTCGGTAAAGCTTAATTAAGTTTCACATTTAAAAAAACAACAACACATGACTCCCAATTAATCATTAACATTTCGATGAAAATAACTCCTCAGCCTCAGGATGCCGTTTTATTGGTTCTTGTGTGTAATCGGTTACAAGGGAACCCTCCTGCTAAATGTTCCACATTTTCAATTTCAATTTTTTTCAAGTAAGGCATAATTTTAGATGTGAGTTACCAGGGGGAAAGGAAGGATAGGGAAAATGCAACAGCCACATTTGTTTGTCAGCGTGTGTGTGTGTGTGTGTGTGTGTGTGTGTGTGTGTGTATGTGTGTGTGGGTGGGTGTGTTTGTGTGTGTGTGTGTGTGTGTGTGTGTGTGTGGGCGCACATACTTATGTGATGTGAAAAATTTCAATGATCCATTCCTTTCTATTGATCATGGAAAACAACAGAAAATTGACATTTCACAATTACAGTTATAATTCAGTATTTTACCTAAAACACACACCCATCCCAGTTTTTTGTTTTTTTTTCTGCTATTGATGTGCCATCATTCACCAGGCTTTAACGGAAATAAGAGCAGAGGCTGTAGTGTTTACGAGTGTATGTAGTGTGTTTGTGTGTGTGTGTGTGTGTGTGTGTGTGTGTGTGTGTGTGTGTGTGTGTGTGTGTGTGCGTGTGCGTGCGTGTATGTGTGTGTGTGTGTGTGTGTGTGTGTGTGTGTGTGTGTGTGTGTGTGAAACAGTTATTGGGTGCAGAACAGAGAACAAGCATCAGACATTAGGAGAGTATTGATTATGAACAGGACATGGACAATTCTTTCCACTGGGTCAAACTTTCTCCTCACTCCAGTTGTCAGCACAAGATGAGAAGTCAGAGACACAATTATTTTGCCATTTTCCCCAAAGAAAAAGAGACCATGCTTAAGGGAAGAGCTTAGAAAAAAGAAAGAGGTCACCTGAACTTGCCTCACTACCCTATCACGTTTCCAATTCAGTCAGAGAAGAATGGCCTTGGTGGGGGACTGAGCAGCTGTACACATTACAGCCTAGTCTCAGCAGCTAGAGCTGAAGCCGGCCTGTAATTTCTGCCATTTGAGAGTGTTAGCTGAAAAGCAGAGTGATGGCCACTTTTCTGTTATTATTCCTTTGGCAGAGTGCTGGCTGAAGGAAACAACCATGCTTTAAGAACATGTCCATCATTCGCTGGGAGTATTTGGATGATATTTGTGAAAGTAACTCTGGCATGTTGTATCGTTAACTTTGAAAAGCAAGTGTGGTTGCAAATGTTACGGTATCTGTATATACCACCCTGCGTCTGTCCTCCTTGCCTCCTGCATTATATGGCAGTAGCTTCTGTAGCCTAGCCTGTTGCTTTAATGCTTCCCAGCAGAACACAACAGAAGTGTTTTAATACTAAGATCCATGACTGACAAACAGCAGGTGGCCAAAACTTCCGTTGTGTCTGAAAAGTGCACATCCTAGCAGCAGTGTTTACTAGCGGGCATATTTGCATATAGTTAAAACATTTTAATAGACAATTCAGCACATTAACCTTGAAGTCAAAGCTGCCTGTAGGCCTCATGCCAAGTGGGAAAAAACTGTTTGTGCCATTCTCCTATCCGAGAGCTACAATATCTCCCACATGGCAAGAAGAACTACAGAAACTGCTGCTGGGTGCAAACGCTGGCAGTTTAATCTAAATCTAAATCTAAATAAATCCAATATTAACACTAATAATGTTTGGTTTTAAAGGAACTAACGCTGCTGGTAAAGATAGCTAGCTTAGAATTAATTTTAATGTGGTGTGACCATGTAAGGCTTTTTTCACAGCAGACATTTTAAATTGTCATAGTAGGAAAAGCACAGGTGTTACAAGTAACATTATCAGTGGTTCAAATGGAGGAATGTATAAGATATATTTACTAATGATGAAATCATGATGAAATAAATATATTGTTGGATTTGGTCTTTCATGGGATTTGGTGACATGTCACCAGATTTATAATCAAATATCAAGAGGCTCACTGTACAGATTTTTGTTTTGTATCGTGTCATAAAGCTTTTTATATTAATGGAATAATTTAAAAGTCTCTAGCTTTATTACATTTTATTCCTATTTCCTAACACAAAACCACAGGTGGTAATCGTCGGCCTCTCCAATTAAAAGCAATTTGTAAAATTTCCTCACCAGAACAGTCCTTTTACGATGACTTGCCAAGTTTAAGGTTATCAGGCATGCTTATGAATAAATAAATGCAATACAAGTTGATGTTTGTGTTGAAAGAAATAGCCTCTGTATGTCATTATGATAATAGCGCTCGCTGTTGAGGCGTAAAATTGTTTACAGACTGAGGAGGCATAATATGTAAGGGAGGTGTGATTGTGCAAGAGTTTATTCAATAAAAAAACATAAGTGACAGACAACATAAATTGACTAAACCATTATTGTAAAAAATGCAAATCCAGTATTTGCACCTTTTTTTTAGTTTGTGAGTTTTGGACCTCCTGAGCTGCAGCTGCATGTCTTTTCCATCCTCCTCCTCCTCCTTTCTCTACATCATCTCTCTTTCCCTCTATCTCTCTCGTCTGTTTTGTGACCTGCCTTTGTGTTAGCAGGTAAATGAGTTCTTAGTGAGTATTAACTAAGATCAGTGGTGGTTATCTGATCAGAGCAGGTCACATGGAACAAAGGCCTCTCCTTTTCCTCCAGCCACCTGCACTGCCCACTTCAAATGAGTTTGAAAGGTGTGTGTGTGTGTGTGTGTGTGTGTGTGTGTGTGTGTGTGTGTGTGTGTGTGTAATTGTGTGTGTTTATCTGTATTTGTGCATGTGACAGAATACTCATGTAAGTATGTTTGTCTATGCATAACTGCATGTGTGTTTGTGTGTGTGTGTGTGTGTGTGTGTGTGTGTGTGTGTGTGTGTGTGTGTGTGTGTGTGTGTGTGTGTGTGTGTGTGTGTGTGTGTGTGTGTGCGTCGTGCATGTGCGTGTATGTGTGCGTCGCCAGGGCTGAGGGGTCGACAGATGCTTCTTCTCAGTGAACACAATGAATTACTTATAGGCCGTTAAGCCAAACACGGCCGCGCTGGCCGCTGGTTTACCCAACACTGATAGGGCCATCTGCCGAGGTGACTCTGCCTTCCCCACTACTCTTTTTTTACAGACACGTAACCAGATGCTTATCTGCCAGGGTGGGGCCCCACTGCTGATTAAAAACATCAGGACTTCTACAATTGTCTTTGTGGATTTCTACATGTGTGTACATGTGTGTACACATTTGTCTGTGTATGCAGGCGTGTATGT
Organism: Zingel zingel; assembly: GCA_023566125.1. Taxonomy (NCBI): domain Eukaryota; kingdom Metazoa; phylum Chordata; class Actinopteri; order Perciformes; family Percidae; genus Zingel; species Zingel zingel. The sequence continues at coordinate 39,608,516 of CM042320.1, read as the reverse complement.
CTTGTAAAAAACAATGAGAGGGGGGTTTCAGGTTACCCTCTTTTCAAGTCATTGACCCATTATTTCAAAAATCACTGTCTGATGGCAAATCTGCTATCGTTATCACAATTATTTCATAATGGACAATACTTTATAATACATATGACATGTTCTATTACATCAAAGTCTGCACTTTTCTCCGATCCAAAAACTATTCCAAAAAACGTTTGGAATAGTTTTTTACAGGGATTATTTCTGACTATTTCTTTCAATGTTTTCAGGCTAGAAGGGACATTTTTAGCTGTTTTTACTCTAGGTTTTGTATAAGCTCCATTATATTTACATTACACTGAATTAAGTCGTTAACTGAAGATATGACTTGCAAAGGGTTAATAAAGATCCCATTCTTAAACATAATTTAATTATTATAGAGTTAGGTTTTCCATTTACAATTCCTGAAGGATTTCACAATGTTTAGTTTTGCATATGTGTGGGTGTGTATGTCTGTTTGTGTGTCTGGGACCTTAGGTGTATGATACATACCTGATGGTGTAAAAATTGCCATTTCACAATTACAGTTATAATTCAGTATTTTCCCTCAAACACACACCCGTCCCAGTTTTTTACTCTGTTTTTTTCTGCTATTGATGTGCCATCATTCACCAGGCTTTAACGGAAATAAGAGCAGAGGCTGTAGTGTTTACGAGTGTGTGTGTGTTTGTGTGTGTGTGTGTGTGTGTGTGTGTGGGGGGGGGGGGGGGGGGGGGGGGGGGGTGAGTGAGTGATATTTGGAGTGGTTGCCATGCTTACAGGACTCCTCTGTATAAACTGTGGAGATGATAGATTTAGGAAGGTCTCTCTCTGTAATGATGTTTGGACCTGCTTCAGTCAAACTTTACTGTCAGTGCAATCTCTGTCATATTCAACTCTATGAATATAGAGCAGTCTGTCAAAATGATTAAACTGTGAGTATTCAACATGCCCAGTTTTTGCAATTTAGACATTCCTAGATGTTTATTATGTGCTGTGATAAATCATTCAGTGTGCTATTCATGGTTTTACGTTGAACTGAAGATTCAGCTCCTAAGTGCATTTGCTTTAAAGATGAAAAATACATGATGTAGGCTATGTTCAATAGTTCAAAAGCAGTACTACTTCAACAACATATGTTTTTAATTGAACGCTGCTACATACGGCAATGTCGTGGTAAAATGTTCTAATTTTGGTGAGTGTGACATTTTCGTATGATTGCATTATCATCCAGCCATAAACAAGGGTGTTGAATGGCTTCTTTCAGATCAGTTACACATTGTGACTGGCTATTTAATTGTCTTATAAAACTATGAGCTGTACTGTTTTGTGCTAGATAAAAGAGGGCTTCCTCACACAGCTGCAGGGTCACACCCTTCATTTTTAATCAAGATAACAGTATATCTGCTAGCTATTTATTTATTTGAGTACAGTCATACAAAAATGTAAGCAATGTGAGACGCAAAGGTGAGGTAGACCAGGCCAAGGACAGCAGAAGATCTGCCAGCTATTACTGAACGCTCTGCAGCGTGTCTGTATCTACCCACTGGATGACAATTTTGATTATAGTTCATGTTGACTGAGCACTGCATTGTCAAAATTAATTTAATATAACAGCAGGTCATGCAAAACATCTGAAAAACATACTAAACTGAAACATTATCCAAATTTTCCCCTGGGAGACCATTACAGGTTATCTATTATTTAATCTAACAAGTGTCATCATATGTTGTTTTGTGTGTCGATTAATGAGTGCATTCTACTACATTTAAACTTAGAAGTGTTTGTTTGTACAGCTGGTGTTTATGGCTGTTTGCTTATAATACATCCAATGATGAGTGAGAGTTAGACTTTGATTGGTTTAACTGGTATATAACGGTGTTCATACTATATGCAATTTCATTTGGTTTTAATTGCAATTCTTTCTTTTTTTAACAAAAACACATTAGTTAGTAACATCTAAGTCTTGTTGTGCTTTTTTCCACTTTATTAAAGGAATAGTTAGACACTTTTGGGAAAAAACGTAGTAGCTTTCTTGCAGAGAGTTAATTGATACCCCTCTCTATCTGTACATTAATTATGAAGCTACAGCTAGCAGTTAGCTTAGCAAAAAGACTAGAAACAGGGGGGAAACAGCTAGCGTGGCTCTGTCCAACAGTTACAAAATCAGCATAGCAGCATCTCTAAAGCTCACTATTTACAGATGTACATGTGCAAAACTCTAATCACAGTCTGCATTACCAACAGTCACCTGAGCTGAACAGTTCACATCATCTGCAAAACTCATTCCAAACAACACAACTCTTCACAACTCTTCAAAACATGTCTCAAAAGCCACTCAGAACACATTGAGAGTGAAAACTCAGTAGCTCAGGGGTGGCAATAGCTCAGTCCATCTAAAGTTGGCTTGGGAACCAGAGGGTCGCTTGTTCAATTCCGCGTATGGACCAAAGTAAGGATTGTGGACTGGTTGCTGGAGAGATGCCAGTTTACCTTCTGGGCACTGCAAAGGTGCTTGTGAGCTTTGCACCTGCATCATCTATAAATACAAATAAATGTGATGTTTCTATTGCTTCCATTACATAAGTGTGCAGTTTTACTCTAGTAAATGTAGTGTTTTTCACGTTTTTTTACAGTTGTGTATGTAACCTCAGACATCCTACCTTTGCTCTGTTACCTGTTTCCTGTTTCTCTTGAACGGTACAGTGTATGACATATTTCATGCCATCATTCATTCTTACTTGGTGTTTTTTTATTTCCAAAAAAAATCTTTCTAAACGTTCACTATATATAGCAGTGTTTGAAATGCACCAGACTGAAATCCATTCTGTTTTGAATGTTGTGGTTAAGAGTTTTGATACAGTGTGTTAGCATTTGACCAAAGTGCTGTATTGTTTTGTCTTGTTTGCTTAATGTGTACAAAAACTGAAGTGTAAAAATGAGTTTTGGCTCGGAGCAGTGACCTTGAGTCTCTGCTGGTTGCCAGGCAACCTTATTGTTGGCCACTAAGAAATAGTAAGTAAACAAACGAGACCTGACATGCTAATTAGTGAGCTTCAGAGACGCTGGTAGGTGGCTTCTGATACCTCTGCACAGAGCCAGGAAAGCTGTTTCCCCTTTTTTCCCCAGTCGTTATGCTAAGCTAAGCTTAGAGTACAGTGCGCTGCTCTCACTGTAAGCTGGAGTGGTACAGTTGACCTTGTTACTCCTACCGTTTACTATCGTCTTACTACAGTCTCGCATTAAAGGGCTCGGACTTGGCCTAGATGTATGTAAAAGGAAACACAGACAAACACAGGTTACATTCAAGTATCAAAAAGACTGAACAAAATGTGTGTGTGTGTGTGTGTGTGTGTGTGTGTGTGTGTGTGTGTGTGTGTGTGTGTGTGTGTGTGTGTGTGTGTGTGTGTGTGTGTGTGGACCCATTTCAAACGGTGCACAAAAAACTAACACAAATCCTGCAGAAAAACAAAACAAAAAATACAAGCACTCGACAACACAATTGCATTTTCCACAATGGTTTCTGAGTCTGGGAAATTAGAAAGTACAATAGAGCACACAGCACACAATGGCCTTACAAATTGCTCATTTGTGTCAGAAAATACACCTCTTTTCTAGCATTTCTGCAATCATTCCGCCAGGGAGACAGATTATGCGTAGCTGTCATCTGCTGATCAAGAAGAGTTCATATGAAATGTAACATAATTTTTTTTTAAATAAATCTAAATATCTAAATCCTCTTGTAGTGCTGCTGCCTACAGCTGGAGAGCAACAAGGGGACAGTCAGGACTGAAAGGGTGTCAGTTTTATACATACACTTACTGTAAGAAGCTTATATATTTACATGCATTCTTTTTCCAAAACATCACTGTGTATGTAGGCTACAGGCTTATGATAACCTTGCACATGCATTTCTCAGGCATTTCTTTCCCATTTATCACTCTAAGTATATGAAATGTTAAACCACAATGTACAGTATTGCTGTTGGTAGTTGAGTCACTGCTCTATCTTTGCAATAAAGGACAAAGATAGGTTCAAAGGGCTCCCTACAGAAACAAATTCAATATACAGCACAGATCTCACTAAACATATCCAAAATTAAATTACAATAATCAATAAGTATAGAACATATGACAGATATGAATTTAGATAATCATGCCTATCTCACACAAATTCATAGTTGAGACTCAAGGCTGTGACACACACTCACACTGTAATGCAGCCTTGGATGTTAATGAGACCTTATAAAGCTGGAAGAATGATTTGTGTGTTTGCTTACTTGTTTTTTTATATTGTTAAAGTATGTTTTTGGGCTGCTGTGGGTGCTCAGGACAGACACCCAAATGTGTCCCTGGTAGATCATCCATTGCGGTATTCTATGTTAGTTAGTAATGGCATTTTAAATCCAGCCTGATGTGATGCCGTAGCCAAAGTCACAGGTTTACAGGCTCCTCTGTGGGTTGTGCTACATTCATTTAACCAATCTTGGTTGTTAAGCTGAAAGTCTTGATTCTAAAATAGATATCTTTGTTGTAAAGTGTTTATATTTTTTATCATTTGCAACTGTCGTGTTTATCCACAGGCTCATCTTTATGTTTTTCTATAATGTGATACCCAAAGCTTTGTTTCCCATTTTTATGGCACTGTGGGCGTTGTTTATGTTGTGATTTCAAGAAAAGAACATATTTAGTCGCTCTGATCTTTCTACACTGAACCACTGCACAGGACTGACAATACCAAAAAATATGACAGGGAAGGTATAAACTAAAGTGTAAAGATTGTAGATCCTTGTCAATTTGAAGTTTGGTGGAAGAAGTATTAAGATTCTTTGCTAAGGTAAAAGCAGCGATACCACAGTGTAAAAAAACTCAATTACAAGTGAAAGTCCTAAAAGTACATTGGCATCAAAATGTACCTAAAGTATCCAAAGTAAAGGTATTTTGCAAAAGAGTGTAATAGTAACCATATATACTGTATATAACTGGATTATTATTATTGTTATTATTATTGATCGATTAAAGTGAACGCAACATTTTAATGTTTTCAACATGAAGCTAAATCTGTTTTAAATCTTTCAATTCTAAGTTGTTTTTTTTACATGTTTAATCTAACACTAGAGGATCATATGTTTTACATGTGAAAAGCTGTGCAATATATGTAGTGGAGTAGAATATACAAAGTTGTACCATATTTCCCTCTGAAATGTAGATGTATAGCCTACGGAAGCATAAAAATGGAAAATACTAAAGTAAAGTACAAGTACCTGCAAATAGTACATTACAATGATTGAGGAAACGCAATATATACAATGAAATAAATAAATCAAACACAACATATGAAGGACATAGTCAGATGTTGAGCTGCATCCTGTTGCACAGTTCATATTTCTTACATTTGGAACGCGTGCTTCTCTTTCTGTATGTCTTCCGTTGTGACTAATATTGATAGCTACATTAATAGTGGAAATCCAGATGTGTTTTTTTCACCTGGATCCACCTCTTCAGTGGACACCATGAAGCTATGAAGGGTTCATGAATTGGGCACATTCTGCTAAAGCTTGAGGCGACACACAGCAGCATGTGTTTCCCAGCTTGCCTTTCTTCCAATCTTTCGCAGAATTAAGCCTATTTCTGATGTGGAAAAATCACACAGCAGGCCACTTTTTTTGTATCTCTAAAATGAAAAAGTCAAATAAAAGCAGTAAATTATGAAAAAGAAAAAAAGAACACATTCACTGAGCAGCAACACAGCTGAGCACTTAAAATCTTCTCCGACACTCTTCTGTGTCGAGGAAATAATGCCGATATAATTTCTCCTATAGATAAAATCGAGGGGGCGAGGGTCGGACGGGTGACGTCAGGTCCCATCAGGCTGACAGACCTCCTATTGGACCAGTGGAGGCTTTTTAAAGGAGCAGGCAGCAGCGCACCCGGAGGCTTGTTCTCCGCTTCCGACGCACCGCACTTCACCATCTCTCCATCCAACACGGCGGCGGCAGCAGCGGCAGCATCAGCAGCGGAGCCGGGTGACAGCAGCCAGGTAGGTGAACGCGGAGACTCTCAGCATCCCGCATTTTTGGGGGGTTGGACCTAGAAAGAGTGGAGGTGAGGAGGAGAAGAGGGGTTGTAGGAAAAGGAACGCACTGTCCGAGTATTTGCAGAAAGCATGGGAAATAGAAACAAACGGTATCAGTGAGATTTAAAATAAAAGAGAGAATTTACGCACGATACAGTACATGGCGCTCATCTTTTCCTGCCTGACCCTCTGTTTTCTTTCTCATGCTTTAGATTGTAATGATGATGAGGAGGAGGAGGAGGAGGAGGAGGAGGAGGACGCAGGATGCGCGGTGCCGACTGACCTGCAAGATATCAACAGGTATGTGTGAACCCACTGATCTTCTCTAAATGAGACTTCAAGTGTCGTAAGTTAGACACCTTAGAGTACCGACCAGGTGAGCGCCCTCTCCAAACGCCAACAAAAAAGTGAGTCATGTCAGATCCCAGTGCAGCCTGGCACCCCAGTGTTAAGCGCCTGTATCGATCTCAAGACGACGGTGCCCCCACTTAACGTTAATGGCAGCTAATTAGATTGGAAAGAAAAGTTGTTGTGTTTTTCCTTGGGTCCCCTGCAGAAAGAGCAGCGTGGTCCCCGAGTCGTTACCTCCCGATGGATTATCCCCCAGCCCTCACAGCCTCTAAAGGCTTCCTGGGCTCCAATGACAACAGCTCAATGCTGAAACCCTCCGAATCAATCAATAGCTGGCTTGTCTCCAGTCGGTTGGACACATGAGAGGGAGACAGAGACAGTGTTCAAAGTGTGACGCTCACCGCATTCTCATGAAAGGGCTCCTATGATATCGTATGAAAACTTATGCACAACAATTCGTTATGATAGCCCTATCTTATGAAATGACGGCCACCGCCGCCGGCCTGGATAGCTGCAGCCTCTATACAAGCTTGATATATTTAATTTCCTTTTTTTAAGCTGATATATAGGTGAAAAGAGAAGAGAACGTGTGTTGATCCCAAGCAGAATAGTGATTTCAGCACCGGAGCGGCGGACAGCTCCACACATCTGGCCAGGTGCCCAACCCGGCAAGGACATGAGAGGGAGAGGAAGCAGAGTCTTTAGTTACACCGGCTCAGTCTCAAATACATAGGCCTGCTTTCCCCATCGCAGAGTTGATTTTGTACATGATCATTTTAAGTCTTCTGAAAAGGTTTTCTCACTCTGTCCAACCTTCTTAAACAAACTGAACCCTAGATGTGGTATTTCACTATGTCATAGCCCGTAAAATGAGTTGAAACTAGCTCCAAAAAAACTGAAGGAGACCAGTGATGGCACCGTGAGAAGTGTGAAGGCCAAGAAATGTATCATGCATATTATTCATTTTTGTCCCAAGTCCCAAATTATTCTGGGTGAATTGCCTTGGGATGTGTCAGTGACAGGCAGCCTCCTTCTGGCAGGGTGTGAGGTGTCAAAATGGAAACTGGAGCACAGCCAGGATTTCCTATTTACATACCCCCCCCCCCCCCCCCTTACATGAGCCTGTATGGAGGGAGAAAGAAGGTAACGCAATCTGAGGCTTGCACACGGGTACATACACACGGGTACATACATACACCCACACGTACACACGTACACACACATACACACACATGCGCGCACCAAATGGTGTGACACACAGCACAGACAATCTGTAGCCATGAGAGAAATTCAGTGCTAACAGGTGTTCAAACAGGCCGCTCGGTACATTCTTCCAATTATTGCAATTAGATGGTGCCTGGTTACCACTCCATAATGTACAACTGCTGTGGAGGAGTGTGTGTGTGTGTGTGTGTGTGTGTGTGTGTGTGTGTGTGTGTGTGTGTGTGTGTGTGTGTGTGTGTGTGTGTGTGTGTGTGTGTGTGTGTGTGTGTGTGTGTGAAGGAGAGAGAGGATGACAGAGACCGACAGAAATAGATGGAAAACAGCAGGAAAGTAGGAGAGAGGGAGAGATAGGGACCCCTTAGTGCATTTGTGATTGTGATGTCGCGATTGTTGCTACCTGTGGAGGATAAAAAAAAGCAGTGTGAATTATATACTATTGTGTGAACGCGCTGTGAATGCACAACTAATCCCCTTTTGCCCAGAGTCATTATCAGCTTTAGCAGATTGTCTAGAAACTGCAGGCTATTTGCCTCTGGTCCAGACAACAGTGTTTGATTTCAAATATAAAAAGCAGGCTCCCTCGGTACAGTAGACTGATCGGTGCGTTTTAGATAAACTGGTGGTTCTTACTGTTTCTTTTGTCGAGTGTGTACTGTAGATGCACAGCATACAGATTGGAATGGGCCATGGCTGTAAAGCGAAGCTGTTTGTGTGGAAGTAGAGCTAAAATGTGAAATTTTACTTACGTTTTTTTTCATTATCGAATAATCTGCTGATCCAATGTCTTGTTTTGTCCGACCAACAGTCCGAAACCCAAAGATATTCAGTCAATTATATAAAACGAAAGGAAGCAAATTCTCATATTTTTAAAGCTTGAAACCATCAAATGTTTAAAAAATGCCAAACTATTATCAACAAATTTTGCAGATTGATTTTGCGTCTATTGACTACTTGTTGCAGCTCCATTAGTGACAGAGAGGTGTCTGTTGCTTTACTTTGGAGCCATACTGTTTTGGGGGAAAAATCCTTTCCTCTTATGTCTGGATTTGAATGTGCATTTTTGAGATTTGAAGTAGGTTTTAGAAAGGTGGTTATGATTACGTTATTCTTTAGGAGGTGGAAAGAAAAAACATGAAAATCCTCAAGAAACCAGAGAATGACAAGAAGAGAAAGTCTCTGGAGGAGTCATTCCATCATGACGAGAGAACATTGATGAGTGATTGAGCTGTCATACTTTACAGAGAGCAGAGGGCAATCACAGCTGCCACAGTCTTATCACAGAGCAAGAAGAAGAAAGAAAGTAAACAGTGTGCCATAAAGAGTGACATCTGAGCGATATCAGTGTGTGTGTGTGTGTGTGTGTGTGTGTGTGTGTGTGTGTGTGTGTGTGTGTGTGTGTGTCCATAGGTGGGCGTACATGTGTGTAATATTGAGCAGGAGATGTTTGTGGCAGCTGTTGGACTTGTTTGAACAGCAATCACAATCAGCGGCAACAGCAGCCAAGCGTGTGGTTGTGACAGCGCTGGTGGGAGACTCTCTGCTATCGCTCCCCCACTCTCCACCCTGTCTGCACCTTCTGCACCTGCACTCCTCCTCCTCCTTCTCTTCCTGCACCCTCTGTTTCTCTCAATGCCTGCCTGCCTGCACTTCCTGTCTGCCTCCTCTCATCACTTCCCATCAGCAAAAAGGCACTGACATTGAATTAGTTCCAACACAGTTCAGACAGGATCTGGATTGATTCTTTGCTCTAAGTTATTATAGCTTCAAATCTCTTTCAATCCAACTTCAAAAAGGCTTTGTAAAGCCGTGAAAACAAGGTGTCTCTGTTCGTCCGGTATGGCTTTGTGTAGTTCTTCTTTAACACTGCCTGAGGGGAAAAAAACAACCTCTGTACTGCAACTACTGCTGGCTACCTGTGATAGGAGTGACACTGCGCACATGATTTGATTACATTTCAGTGAATCTCTGTGAGGAAATTGGGTGGTTTCAGCAACAAAAATAGGATATGGAAAATAAAATTTGAGAATAAACAAAATAGGAATGGGGCAAATATGGTAAAAAGCTCAACAATTATCTTTTTACATGTGTCGTTATCACTCGATTTGTCTGTGGTTTTAAGTTGATGTTAATGTATATTTTCTTGTTCCTATTCTTTTTCCTTCTCCTATTTACTTAAGAACTGATATATAATGAGATGTCGCTGAACTTTTCCCTGAACTTGTTTTTTTCCCCTTATGATATTATTCATCTTAATTTAAAAACATAAAATAAATTGATAAATCATATCATATATCTACCCATGTGTCAAAATTATAACAAATTTATGACAAGTTTTCCACATACCCAGTACTATATTCTTCCGCCACCCTGTCTTTCTACACCTGGTCCTCACATCCCCCTCCTCCACTCTTCCACCTTCTTCTCCACACTCACCCCCATCCCCATTCCTCACCCTCTCATATCCCAGCTTCTTATCTCTATCTTCCTCTGTTTTTTTTTTCCTTCCCTGCATCTACTTAGGGAGCAGGCTAAAACCATTGTTTGATGTGGCCTTTTTCATTCACTGGAGGAAGGCAGAGGAGAGGGGGCAGGGATTGAGAGGTGAGGGAGATGGAGGTGGTGTGGGTGTGTGTGTGTGGGGGGGATGTTCACTTAAGGATGGGAGAAAAAAGAGAGATTATTAGGGGCATCCTGGAGCTTGTCAATGTTTGTAGAGCTGGCTTACAGTCAGTTTATTGGTTGTTGTTTTTTTTTGCTTTGGAGTCAGTGGAGTTAGAGATCAGTTTTAACAAGGAAGTCAAATATTAAATTGCAAATATTGACAAAATAGGATGTTGTTTTCTAGAGATTCCCATTGCTTTGGGCGTAGAACAGACCACTAAGATGTCTTTTTATTTGTATTTACTGGTTAAGTTTAATGTCCAACAAAAATTTAAGTTGCACGTTTTTTTCTGCTACGTCATATATACCTGCTTTTTCTGCTACGTCATATATACCTGCTCCCCGTGCTCTACTTACCCAAAAGGGAGAAATAAATATTTTGCATTTTTTTGGTTTTTGCATTTGCTGTTAGTTCTCCATCTGCGAAAGACTAAGAACTTGTTTTTATACAGCCCATTGAACCATTTCATTTTAAATTTGTATTTGTATCACATCAGTGTAGATATATCCATGACATAGATCACTCATCCACTACTCCCTGAAGTAAAGACACACATAGTTTACTCTTATAGTGAGCAGTTTACTCAGATTTAGGACATTTATAAATCTTAATAATTTTTCTTCATCTTTTACGGGTTTATAATGATGCTTTTCTCATCTATAAAATGCGATTCATTGCATCATAGGATTGTAAGCCGAAAGTAGTACATGCCACAGGCTCTTTTTACTCTTTCGTTCCATTGTGGGAATTCGATGGCAATATATATATATATATATATATATATATATATATATATATATATATATATATATATATATAGTAAATACGTTTCACATTCAAATTCAGACACTTAAATAAAATGGCAGAGGGTAAATAGTAAATAGGGAATGAACAACCTACATCAGCTTTCTTGATATTGTCTCCTTTTTTCTTACTTGTAATTCAGTAAGATTTCTTCCCGTTAAAGGGGAGTTTTTCCCTGCCCTTGTTGTTCATGGGGGACTGTTGGGTCTGTGTAAATGAATGAGTATAAAGTCTAGACCTGCTCTATACCTCAACAGTGATCGCCCACTAGTTGAACGGATCTGATTCCGTAAATGATTTTTCCCATTCAATGTCTAAAAAATGTTTAAGCCCGGAACCAAGCCAACCAGCTACGAGATGAATCGTCACCATAAAACATTTGATTCGGCTCAAAAAACCTGAAAAAAAGGCTAAGGTACAAGAACAGTGCCTGAAATTCAGATTTTTGTCCACATGAGTACCCTTACTTCTAATTGTTGCTGACAGTATTATTAATAGGCTGATAGTTATACCAAAATAGGCTCTAAATCAGGATTCATTGGAAAAAACCAAGCAATTATATATAAAATCAGAATATAAATATTCTCAAGACACATTCAATGATCATGTCATACAACTGCCAAATTAGGGTACTGGCACATTTTTGGTCCAATTCAGGCACTGTACAAGGCTGTGTACATAAACAATCATAGACTTCAGTGGCAGGATTGTGGGTAGTGTAGTACTTCTCCATGACATTACGAATAAAACCTGTTTTTCTTAAAACAAGGTTGATGTCATACGGATTTGTGGCTTCTACCTAGGATGGTTTAGACATTACAGCTAATAACCAAAATCCAAATGGAGAAAATTAATGGGACTTTCACGTCCAGAACCACAATATTTTTTATTTTTTTAAGATTATTTTTTGGGCATTTTAGGCCTTTATTTTATATAGGACAGATGAAGACATGAATGGGGAGAGAGCGGGGGAATAGCATGCAGCAAAGGGCCGCAGGGCGAATTAATTTAGCCAGTGTCCTACATACGTTGTCCTACGGGTTGCTAGTGCTAGACAAAAGAAAAAAGAAAAACTCCACGTCGTCGCTCGTCTGATCCATCTCCATCTCATTCTCAATCTCCTACAGAAAGACTTGGCACCTGGTAGGCAGCCTAGATGCTGATCATTCGTAGTGGTTCCGGGCGCAATTTTCTTTTTTCCTTTCGGTTTTTGTTAGTCAAAGTTTGTTTTTTACTCAGTAACGGATGGGATTTGTAATGTAGCGAAATACAATACTTCACTCAAAACGTAATCAAGTACATTTTAAATTACTGGTTTAAAAAAATACAAAATACACAACAAAACTACTCAATACAGTAACGTGAGTAAATGTATTTTGTTACTTTCCACCTCCGGGTGCCTGCTCTACCAGGTGGGCTACCCAGGCGCCCGGGATGGGACAATATCTGTTGTTATTTGGCGCTATATAAATACAAATTGACTTGTGTTGACTTGACTTAAAGTGCCCATATTATGAAAAAATCACTTTTTGGGGGATTTGGGGTGTTATTTTGTGTCTCTGGTGCTTCTACACGCATACAAACTTTGAAAAAAATCCATGCTGTTCTGAGTGAGATCCGGTTTCTGAATGTGTCCTGCCTTCAGTCTCCGGGTGAGCTGTTCAAAATTTGCATGGCTTTCTACGTAACTAGCCGAGACGAGGGGCCTAGGGGGCTAACCGTTAGCATGCTAGCTCGTTCTCAATGGCAAAACACTGCTACAACACACACAAATTCACCCTAATCTACAAAATAACTTGTATAGAACTACTTACATGTCCCTGTTCTGTAGGTATTCCACACAAAGTTGTTTAGAAGAAGTCTCCCAGCTAATCCTGCCTTGTACAGGCCGAAATTGGAGAAACAGATAGCTAGCTCATGTAATCCTTGTCCTGCGCATGTGCGACTGACAACAAAGATGTTACCGAAGTTGAGAGGTCTCACTCTGTATCTAAAACAAAGACCTGACACAGGGTAAAAAGAGGAGCTGCAGCAATGTGCAGTACAACACAAATATGGTGTTTTTTGAAAATTAAACCATGTAAACCTATTCTGATACAATCTCAAATTACAATTATGAACCTGAAAATGAGCATAATATGGCCACTTTAAAAAATGACCTGCAAATGTAATTTCAGTTCATTTAGATGCTGGTGTAGCCTTTGCTCCTTATTACCACTGCTAACAAAACACACACTGACACACACTGACATTACTTTTGTGTGATCTCAGTTGGACTTCATTACTGAAGGCAGTGTGTTTTCTTTCCGTTTGTTGATGGTGGCTGTCGTTGCTAAAGCTAACAATCTTTACTTTAGATCTTTACTTCTGTTGATTCTGTTCAAATAAAAAAGCTTCTAGTGCACAGATTAGTTGTAACGAGAAACAAATGCAGAAACTTTAATAAAGTGGCTACAGGTCACATAATTGGGTCAATGAGAGAGAGAAGAAATAGCAAATAGTAAAGGAATAGTTTCGTCGACAATAACTTTAAAAAATAGATATTGTTTTGGCCACCAATATGAAATTTACTTAAATGATGGACACGTTGTTTCTGAAATTGAACGTGAAAACTCGCTGTTAATTTCTTCAGGCGATTGTTTTTCAGCAGACATCTTTATTTACATCCATGGTAGGACATCCTAATTATGACTGGTTTGAATAAAAACAGCAGTGAACACAAGACACGGTGTGCAAAAACAAGACTGGAGAATCAAAACGGACTAACGAGCAGTAAACTGATAACCCATTTGGATTCTATTTCGAGTAAGTGTATGATGAGATCAAACCGTGTGATCCCCAGCTGTGGCACCTTTGCTGTTAGTCTCCACTTTCTACAAGAAACACAGGGCCAAATGAAAATTGGTGTTGACTGACTGATTGGCTGTCACTCATTGTTTTTATTTTACCCTCGGCCCTCATGACATGTAGGTTGTGAATCATGATTGGCTCATAGAATAAAGGACGTGGTTGTCTGTCTGTCTGTTCTCTGACAGACTTTAACATCTGAGCTGTCAGGCTCGCCCCTCCGCACAATGATAAGAAAAGAATTAATTTCAATAGCACTGACAAAGGACTGTCAGCATAAAGGAAAATACAGATTAATGCAAATAAAGGATCATGCTTGAAAACTAGAAGGTCAGAGACGAGATTTGCATCATACACACGAGTGCTTTTATAATAATACTAATAATAATACTACTACTACTAATAATAATAATAATAATAATGACAATAATTCATTTATTCTGTATATTACTGTGTTGCTAGGGTACAAATAACTGGCTGCATATGCACACGTGAGAATAAAGGCCCTCAGTTGCTAAAAGGCAAAAAATAAGCTTTTTATTGATTTATTTTGGAAAATTATGTAATTTCTAGTCTCTCAACTCTATTAATAATCTGGAAAAAAAATATAAGTAGATCAGCAAGATCACACACATCCATAAAATGACATTTAATTTAAAATAGTTGTCCAGCTTCATAGCAGGTACTTTGAGGATAACAACGTGAGGGGGAATTCTAATTAAAGATCTGCTGATTACCAGAGTAAGAACTGATGTGCTAATTATCTTACATTGTAAATACAACTGTAAAAGGTCTATTAATTGGTTCATATGCATCTTTAATACAATGTTTGGTCAGAACAGCACAGGTTAATCTGTGCAAAGGCTTGTGCAGATGTATTATATTGTATTGAATCACACAACACAGATTGTTGCTTCATTTACATTTCAATGCATCATACAATCACACTGATGTGAGTACATATACAGAACTACAGAGCAGATCAGCACTTGCAGTTTGTATTCACATTCCTGTGTGTCAGACAGGCATAGAGGAAAATCTCACAGATTGTTCATGTTTGACTGCATTTAAATACTCACCTTTCTATCAAGCCTTTCAGTCTATACAAAATGCAACAGCACAGACAATTATGTATTTCTGTGTGCGTATTTGTACATCTATTTCTGTGTGAATGACTACTGAAGTTAACGATTCACATGTTTCACTCCAAGGTTGATGCAGAGTTCTTTAGTAAAAGGCAAAGTGCTTCCTCGTCCACCTGCACACTGTGAGTAACTGTCAGCATGTCAGCCATCTGCCACTGCGTTTTTTTCTCTCTACACACTTCATTGTGTTGTTGCTCTGATTGGAATGTTTGCACTTGGCCTGCGTGTATGTATTGCTGTTTATATTTTCCTGAATGTTAGACCTTTTTTGCACGTTCCTCCATGTGTGAAGTCTGTTACGAGTCTGCATACAGGTGTGAAAGCGGGCATGCTCTGAGATGATCTACTGGTTCATTATGTGTACGACTTCAGATCCTTTGTGGGATTTTGTGTTCTTTGTATGGTGTTTCTCACATTGCATGTGTGCACGTTCATTTGATGAGTGTGTGTGTGTGTGTGTGTGTGTGTGTGTGTGTGTGTGTGTGTGTGTGTGTGCGTGCGCACGTCTGTAGGTGTGTGCAACAAACTTCTTTAAGCATGAAGTGTGTTTACTAAGTTTGTGTCCTTGTGTCCTTGTGTCCTTGTGTGTCTCTCTATGTACGTGTGTGTTTATAATCCAAGGCCATTCAATGGCACCACATGCATCCATCCCATATCCTGGTCGCTATGGTTACCGAGACCACTTATCACAGAGGGTCCCGACAGATCAAACAGGTGTGCATCCTGACGATGTCTCTCCTCGACGACTGTTGCTAGGAACCTTTGTTGCACACAATGCACAGGTGTTTGTTGCCGCCTGTGAAAACCAGCAGGAGTGCAAAAACATTGTCTTGACATCCCATCGTGTGTGTGTGTGTGTGTGTGTGTGTGTGTGTGTGTGTGTGTGTGTGTGTGTGTGTGTGTGTGTGTGTGTGTGTGTGTTTGTGTGTGTGTGTGTGTGTGTGTGTGTGTGTGTGTGTGTGTGTGTGTGTGTGTGTGTGTGTGAATTTTCACGAGACGCCCTGCAGACAGTTAGTCAGATGGGAAAATCTGAGCAGCAGAAGTCAATGAGTAACTGTCTCCCCTCCTTCAGCAGCAACTACTGTTAAGAGTGGCTTCGAGCAAGTCACTTCACCACAGATGCTCCTGTGGATTCACAAACTGTTTATACTGAGCAGCATGATGTGTGCTCTGTGAATAGGAAGCAGACTAATGCTGTAAAACAACATGACATGGGTTTTAGAACAGAATAGGGGTTAAAGTTAAAAGACCCAGAAAATACGGTTTTAAATCTTTAGGTTTTCTCTATAACATTAAAGGGGCACTCCAGCTATTTAGTATTTTGGGGCTATAACAACATTCTTAAAAGTCCTGTGCTCGACATTCAGAACATAAATACAGCAGCAAGATATTTGCTATGTAAAGATATAGTGGAGTAATGGGCCCTGGCAGAGAATGAAGTCACACTCCCTTTACATGTGTTGTAATGCGAGATTCTCTGTTCTTTCCTTTGATTGCCGGTCTCAAAAACATCTCTCATCTTCTTCATCAGGACAGTGTAACTGTGATTTGATCAGATTGGATTAACGGCGGTCTGGAAACCGAAACAAACAACCCCATAACTGTCATCAGTGATTCAGATATAGCTAAATCCTGACAAGTTAGAACTGTTTTGGGCTGAAGAGCTCAGCTGGTGACATCATCTTTTTCCAGCTGAGCTCTTCCGCCCAAAACTGTTCGAACTCTGGCAGAACATTTTGTGTTAATGCAAGACATCAAAGAACTGATTGAGAAAATAGGTTTCCAAAGCCTTTAAAGTAATTAGTTGGTTAGTCTTTATTTTATGATTAAGGGTTTAGGGTCAATGGTGATGGTGAACTTTTTAAAATGTTAAAATTAAACAACAGCCAATATCTGCTAGCACTTATTGAGACACTAGAGATTCAGAGTCTGGATAAACTTCTTGTGTCAGGAAGTTGAAAATCCACATTTAAACGTCAAACTTCTGCACAGCGAAACCCTTTTGGTCTTACCTGCAGTATTTTACATCCTCTGCCGCCTACTTGACACTTCTCAGTGCTTATCCATAGTCAGTGTATTACCTACAGTAGATGGCGGTCGGCACGCCCCCAGTTTGGAGAAGCAGGCAGGAGGACCGGCACGGAAGATAAGCAATGTCTGCTGTGGAGGTGGGGGCAGCAGCTAAATGTATTTCAGCCCCCTAAAAAAGGCCCACGTAAAAAAATCTATATCAATTTAACATATTTTCTCTGCTTTACCTTCCTGTCAGACAGCCCTTTCCGACGGGGAACTGAAGCCGTTATATTTGTGTTTTAAAGGGTTAGTTCGGACTCTCCAAAGTCACGCAATAACACCAACGAACGGCTTCAGTGTTAGGGAAAGGATGTAGTCAATAGGAAGAGAAAGATTTAAGATTCAATACGTTATTGCCATCCGACTTAGTTGTTAGGAATGTACTCATGACAGAACCACAAACAATCACAGCATAACCGTCAAGACGTACATAATAAGAAATGAAAACGCCTAACACATAATACATACAGCAAGCTTTGGACGTAATCCACACGAAAACACACAAACACCAGACAGACTGACGAACACAGCAATAGCATGTCGCCAAAGGACCAAATAGAAAAACAGAATCAAATTAATTGAAAGTACTGGGAACATCTGAGGGCCAGAGGAAAGTGCTTGAGGCCTGGCGAGAGAGCCAGAAAAAGAAAGGATTGTATCAAATTGTTAAACCTAGTGAGGGTTCTTTGACTTGCAGACCCTGCCAAGAGCACCGCGCCTCCCACCCTCCCTCCATCCATTTCTCTCCTGTAGCTGTGGTGCTGCCACCCTCACCCTTTCACCACACACCCCGCTGTTCTCCACAATTCCTTCCTTCTCCGCCACCCTCCCCCGGCCTACATGCAGCACCTGTTCTCCTATTCATCCTCCGGCCCATCTCTCCAACCTCCAGCGGCCACTTTAACCGCAGGTCCTTGTGAGGCATCCTGCTGTCGATAAAGCTCCACCTCCCGCCCCTCTCTTCCATTATATCCTATCTAATAAACCTGAAAGGACAAACATAAGCTCCCCCAAAATAATTGCCCTTACCTCTAAAACCTCCTCTCAACCTGGAATTAAAGTACATCTCATATGATTCAGGATAGAGCTACATGTGATATTGGGTATTTCTGCATTTCCCAAGTTGAGTTGCTGTCCCTCAGTTTGCTTTGCACATCACTAGCAATACTAATATTCACAAGATAATTAATATTGACAGGAAGCGTTTGGTCTTGTTCAGTCAGCTGTTCAGCGCAGAAGTATACCCGTAAATCCATATTGACAAGTGGGTTGCAGTCTGAGCTGCCTTCCACCTGTTTGTGAGTTTATTTCTGTGTACACAATTACTACATGCAGTCTGAACTTCAGTGTGCTCCGGGGGCATTTACACCTGCAGTTGATCTGATTTTGTTCCATCTGATTAGGATTTAATTAGGTTGTAGTCTGGTGCCAGGTGCATGCGGGGGTCTTAATCGGAGTGAGGAACAAAATGCAATTTTTGAAATAAAAGATTTCTCTGCCATTCCTCTCTCCCTGCACTGCTTCCTTCCTCCATGTTCTCCTTTTCACCTTTTCCATATGTCGCTCATTTCAGCTTTAATCCCGACATTGCACCTTTCTCTCGCTATCACTCCCCCATTTCTCTCCTCTACCTTACACCTCTCTTACACCACTTCCTTCACCTCTCCTCACTCAACAAGGCGCCGCTCCTCCTCCTCCTCCTCCTCTTCTCCCCGGTCCCCGCTTCTCCTCTGTTGTTTTCACTCGCACTCCTTCCCCCTAACCCAATAACACCGGCTCTCTGGAGCTCCCCTCGCCGCTCCACCTCACCTTCCCCGCTGCTCTTCCAGCAACTGCCCCCCACCCCCACGTCTCTGGCTGCTTCTCCCCCTGCGGCGAGCCGTATACAGGATGCTCCCTCCTGTGAGAGGTCAGTGGTCTGGCTGTTTTCTCTGTTCTCCCCCTCAGCGATTCTCCAACCATGACCGGAGATCACAGAGTCTTTAATTCTCTCTTGAATAGGCTGCCAAAGGGTTAAATATCTATTATTATTATTATTATATGTCCAGTATTGTTTTACAGATACATTTGAACACTCTGGTTATTTGAGGCAGTTACACTCTGTGCTCTGTGTTGGATCCCTGCAGAGACACACAGGGAATTTATAGCCATCCTGATATGAATTTGTAGCATATTTAAACATGAATACAGGCTTTTTTGGATTAACTGTGAACCTGTGAACCCGTATAATTACACGAAACAAAGCACACCAGTGGTACTGGTAGTGCTATTTTTATTTTATTTTTAAATGAAGTACTTATTTCAACTGAATGTCTCGTTGTCACACAAAGGTTGTCCCTCTCTTTGTGTTTCTGAAGACAAAAAACAAAATGCATGTGAGATTAAAACATTTTTTTAGGATGACTAACTGTCATCAATTTATGATGTACCAAATAGAAAAAAAGGAAACAATTGCAGCATTGTGTGTATGACTTTTTTAAAAGCTAGTGCAGTAGGCTACCTGAATGTTTTTTTTAAGGTTGTATGTAAGGCCTGTGACAATGACTAAAAATCAGCTTATAAATGCTTCAAATTTATATTTAAATATATCTTTTACACAGTTTAGCAAAGAGTCTTAATAATGTCAAACCCTCTTTTTCCTCAATTTTAGTGTTTCTTTAGTTACTGCTCATTTGTAGGCTAAGTCACTATAATAGCCAAATAATCGAAATAATCATTTCAGCACTACATAGTGCGTTACAGGGCCACGGCAGTATTTCAAACACACTTATTCACATTGGTGCAATACTGTATGTTTTGCATTATAAATTAGAAAAAGTAAAAATAAGAATCCTAGGTATTCTTAAAATACAGCATATACATTATGATTATGAATATTGCCTCAATGCTATTAGGTTTAACAAGGGATTTAATGTAAGAGGGAAAAAGGTAGCATGAATTGATGACATTTGAGGCAGACATTTGAATTCATTCTACAGGGCTAACTCATTTGTGGACCAATTTGAACACTGTTACCAGCTGAGAAGGACCTGTAGCAAAAAAATTACTTAATTGCTGAACCTTTTTTTTTTTAATTTAACATCCATTTGTTTAAATGTACTTTTGCGAAAATTAATCACAATAGAAATTATCTTCACAATTGAAAATCATAATGTATGCTGGTGGCCAGAGGACAGAGAAATCTGTTCTGTCACAGAGCGAATAATGAAAATGTGTCATCTTGGATGAGGAAGGCAGACGCACACTGCTCTTCAGAGAATTCCATTTTCTAATTCACTGACAGACGCAGAGGGGGAGCAGAACACATGTACCTCCCCCTCACACACACCAATTACCGCAATGAGCAAATGAAAGGTTGTGTCCCATCAGGGCCACCGTAGGGGGTAGAGAGAGAGGAGAATGTAGTGAGAGAAGGGGGAGTTATACATAATTGCCCCCCCCCCCTCCCCCACACACACACACACACACACGCACACACACACAAACACACACACACACACACACACACACACATTGCCTGCATTAACAACAATCATCTTCTGCTGTCACTGTTGTTGATAATCTCAGAGTTGTCTGTTCAGTTTTACAGCAGATTGGCTCTCCCTGCTCGCATTTGCTCTCCTTGTTTTTATTTTTTTATTTTTCTCTGTCTCGTCCTTGAATTTTTTTTGTCTCCATTTCTCCATCATGCCATTTTACCCACTCCACAGATTTCCCCTCCTCCTCCTCATCATCAACTGCCACCATGCTCAGTGACATTTTCACTGGCATAGTTTTTACAATAATAGCAGTCAAAATATGTAGAAAGAGTCTGTCGGGTCAATCAGGATTATTTGCAGTTTCACAACAGCCAAATGAATAACAGTGATTGAATTAACCAACTTTTATAGTGCTTAAATCAATGGATAAATATTATCATCTTTGGGTATTAGTTTCATTCTGTAAAGCTTCATGAAGCAAATCTTTCAAGAGCAAAATCCCCCTTAAGATCCTCTGTAGAGTCATGAACTGAGGGGAACAAAATGAAACGTAAATTTGGAATCTCCCTGTCTAATTTGCATCAGCTCTGTGTATCTCCAGCGTGCCAAAACTCAAATCTAACTGTAAATCTGAGAGGCGAGAAGCCCAGCTGACTGCATGTTCTCACTGCGCTCGGCTGCAGCACAGTGTCTCTGCAGGCTAATTGAAGTCAACCACAGGGCACTGCTAATGATCAGCCCACAGCGGCCCTTGATGGTCTGTCATCTCTTTGTCTGCAGCCCCGCATGGCATTTAGAGAGATCCTGAAGGTTGAGAGAAAATGAGAGAATGGCAAAAAGCAAGGTAAAAAATAGGAGTGGAGAAGACCATGGTGTAGAGGTAGGGGTGGTGGGGGGGCTTGTGGGTGTTAGACAGATGACCCATGTGATGAAATGACCGCCCCGCTGTGCAGGAAGTAGCCATGTCCAGCTCTGCTCAGTTCCGCTCAGTGGTCATTATCCTTCCCCCGAGCTCCCCGCGGCTCCAGATTCACTAACATAGAATCGATCCGAGCAGGTGGAGCAAAAGGCTGGAGGACAGGATCTGTGGATGAGGTGAACGAAAAGGGGGAAGAGGAGGGAGGGGGAGGGAGGGTTACAGGGAGAGGAGAAGGAGGACAGGAGGGAGGAGGGGGAAATAGAGTAAAGGAAATGAAAGGACACGAAAAGGGAGGGAAAGGGAAAGATAGTAAAGGGGGAAATGAAAGGACAGAAGAGAAGGGAAAAGCAATAGGGAGAAAAAGAAAAGGATCGTAAAAGAAAAAGGGGCAAATGAAAGGACAGAAGAGGAGAAGAAGGGGAGAAAGCAGAGGACGTATGCTATGGATTCTTGTGGTTACAAAAAATATTGTCAAATCCACAGGTTATCAAAGTGAAATCTATTTTCCATATTGATTTCCGTAATTAAATCTACAACATGAGAGAAGCTGAGGAATTATTCACGACTGGTGAAGCTTGTTTAGGAGATGGAGATGTTTTCTTATGTTTTGTCTATTGAGTGTAGCTCGTATTGTTTTACTGCTACAGCACAACTTAAACGACCCCGTGTCTTTTTGCAGCCGGTCACGTTTGCCCTCGTGGCATTTGGGTTTACGATTCCTGGGAGCCATCGGCCACCAGTTAGCTATAATGTAAAAACAAGCGTCAAGGCTGTGCCAGTCAGACATAATGTACTGTATTAATGCAAGAGTCCATCCCGAGCATCATCAGAGTAGAGCAGAAAAACAGCAAATGATCAGCCACTGCCAGTTTTTGTCCTTTTTATTCATTCAGGGTCGCACAATACAATGTGATACCCCAAATACAGTCAAATCTTTGTTTCATAGCTCATAGTCACCAACTGTTCACGCCACAAACTGCAATATGAAAATGAACAAAAAGGGATGGAAAAATACCTTTTATTCTGATATGAGAAATCCTTGCAAATTACCAAGGCTTGTTATTAGATTTTTCTCTGACAACAAAATGAAATGTTTTGGTCAACATGCTGCTATTTCAGTTGATGTTCCATTGGAGAATGTCTTCAAACTATTAATAATGTGACACAAAACATCGATTGACAAGAAGGAATATGATTGATTATATGCTGACAAAGAGCGGGTGAGGCAGGAGAGTGAGCTGGGAAGATAAATTGGATACTGTATACTCGCAGGATATATGTACAATAACAGCAACACCTGCAGAACGTGATGTGTTTCAACAGAAGCTTACAATGATTCTTTCCTGAGACTGTGAGAACTTCATCTGCGGTGGTGCTGATGTTGGATTGCATTATATTTTAAGGTGCAGCTGTTATTTTTGTCCACCCCCTGTCGCCCATCTGCACACACTAGAACTTCATTTAAATACCCAATGCGATGGCTCTGCATCATGACCACATTAAGAGCCTTGTCTAATGAAGTGGCGGCATTAATTAAGATTAACTTGAGAGGCTCTCTCTCTTTGTATGTCGTTAACATGAAATCATAAGCTAAATCATCATCATGAATGGACCGTTAATGATTTGATTAGCTTACCGTACATGTAAAGGAAAATTATTCATGTTGGATGTTATGGAATATGATAAAAGAACAGCCTTGAAGAAGCCTTGACAACCTAATTGAACATTAGTCTAATATAGAACATTAACAGAAGAGAAATGAAAGTCTGCTGTCCCTGAACACTCTGTCAGCTTCATTGTGAACACTATAGTCTTCTCCCAGTTATTTCTCTCTTTGGCTCTGAGTGAAAGGACCTTCATCCCAAAGTGAAGAGCATAATTTAGCCTGCTCTAATGACATAGAACTATTCAGCAGGCTGCTCATAATGGTTGGACCAGGGTTGGGAGAATAATAATCCAAAACTCTCACCCTTTGAGCTTTTCTCCAGCACGAGTCTGAGTATATGCAGTGACCCAAGTCCTCCAGAAAAACAGAGACAACTAGAACCACTAAGTTATGTGAACTATGGGGAGCCCATTATTTCTTAATATGCTTTTTTAATGTGAGAATTAGAAGCAGACTCGACGTGGAGCTAATTTCTAATGTGTCATTCATGTGTGTGTGTGTGTGTGTGTGTGGGGGGGGTCGGGGGGGGGGGGGGGGGGGGGGGGGGTCGGGGGGGGGGGGGGGGGGGGGGGGGGGGGGTCATGGGTTTAACCAGGCGGCATGTACTCATGTGGCATTCTTCAATGTTCCTCGGCTAATACCTGTAACTCAGTGGCTCATACTGGACATTAATGAGTACTGAGAAGGGCACACCTCGCCAGGCAGAGAAAGAGGGGGAGAGAGATGAGTACTTAGGGCACAGAGAGAACGAGCAAGAGAAAGAAAGGAGAGCAGTGCTGGTCTAATGAACTCATAGCCGGCTGTACGCTGTCACTCTCCTGCTCAGCGCTGTGACCTGGACAATAC
This sequence comes from Zingel zingel, assembly GCA_023566125.1. Lineage (NCBI taxonomy): Eukaryota > Metazoa > Chordata > Actinopteri > Perciformes > Percidae > Zingel > Zingel zingel. The sequence goes on along the minus strand of CM042320.1, from coordinate 39,584,416 downwards.
AGCCACATTGTTCCCCCGGAATTGTATGCTAACCCAGGCAGCCAGCACCCCATAGAGAATCAATGGCTCCTGTAACTGAAACTTGGTGGCGGTGCAGTCCAGCGAAGGCAGCCGTCATTCTAAGTATTGTTGGTTCTGACAGCAGAGTCTGATGGGGGCATTGTAAAGAGATAAAAGTCAGCAGAACGGCAGAAAAGTACAGACATAGGGTGGTGCAATGTGGAGGCTGTTCACCACGAAATGATAAAGATTTATATCTACAGCTGCAGCAGCTAAAAGAACTGTTAGGTTAGGGACTGTACACAAATTATTTGGGGGAAGGGAGGGTCAGAAAAGGTTTGTGTTCTCTTGGCCACAGTGAGGATAGTTTGAGGTTTCTGGGAAAGCAGTGATGTTCTTTTATTCATTTTATCATTTGTATTTGTATTTCATTTTTGCTTGCTAAGTTAGTTAATAGTTACATAAATATCTACATAGGGGTTATGCGACAATTGGACATACAACTCACCTTATACAATGTCATGTGATCTAATTGTTATTTATTTTTAAAAATTTGGAATCTGGGGGTAAAACATAAGTTGTGCCTATTCTGTGCTGTCCAGTAATATTTTAATCTATTGGGGGAAGGGTGTTGCAGTCTTTTCAAGTCAAAGGAAAGGTCCAAAGAATTTTTAATAACACAACAAAAAGAAAAACCCCTTTTCTTGTCCCAACACTGTCTTTTAGGGGTAGTATTTTCAGCTGTGGATTAATACACATTTGGTGCTCTTGTGAGTGTATGCAGCAGGTTGGTGTATGTGGATTGAATCAAAATAAACTACAGTGTCCATGTTCATCATAAGGAGACATGGAGCTTAAGCATTTATGAAGATTTTTATTCCAGTTTAATATACACATTTTAAATTATACATTTAACAGCTTAAAGGGTAACTACTGTTTTTTTCAACCCCATTTGCCTATGAATTTTTGTTTAATAGACTGATGTGTTAAAAAATCTTTGAATTTGGTCCAGTATTGAGCGAGATCGCATTGACAAGCTGGCGCAAACCAAGCTTCAATGTAACCTAATAGGGCAATTGTGGAGTCTTGCTTTTTGTCCAAAAAAGTTGTATTTGTTGTTGCTACTGACAGGCTCAGATTGTTACTAATATATCTGACAACGTTATTGATCTCAGGACGTGACTTTTTGTCTGAAGACAGCAGTGTGGAGAGTGAAATGCGAGACGAGAAAAAGACGTTCAGGTAGTCTGTTGTTTCGGAGTAGGCTACAGAAATGATGGGCTCCTGTTATCTAAAAGATTTAAAATGTAATGGCTCAATATTTAAATGATTTTGACAGAGTGGATGATGGCCGCCCGTATTCATTTGAGGCAGAGGGTGTGTGTGTGTGTGTGTGTGTGTGTGTGTGTGTGTGTGTGCGTGTGTGTGTGAGTGTGCGTGCACGTGCGTGTGTGTGGGTTTGTTCTTTTCAGGTGTTAAGAGCTCTTGTCTCCAAGCAGTAAAACATGGAGTGCAGCACTCCCCGACCCTGCCGGTCATTTCATCTACTTCCAAATGTCACAGTGTCACAGACCTTTGTTGAGATCAGCAAGTGTGTGTGTGTGTGCGTGTGTGTGTGTGTGTGTGTGTGTGTGCGCGCACGCACTGTATAAGCTACACATAATTGACCTGGCAGACAAGGTAAAAAAAGAGAGAAACAGCTCGCCGAAGACAGAACAGATGATGGAGAAACATTACAAGCATCACAGAAAGTCCACATCCTCAATACATTTCAGACAAATAAGTGATTTTTGTTGTTCTCTTTTCTCCTGCAGGACAATAATGAGGTGGGAAAGCCATGTCGGTCAGTGTGTGGCGCTGGGCCGTTTACCCACCATTAAAGATTAATAGAAATAGAAGAATGGCAGAGAGGTCAGCGAGGCTGAAGCCAGCGATATTAACAGGAAATAGGATGGAGCAGAGACGCTGTAGGTGGGCTTCAGCTAAACAAGCCATTATCATTCATTTACAGGATATTTGTCATTCACAACACAACCTGCACCTACACAAATAGCGTTGTGATGTTTGACTTGAATAACAGACAACTGCTGAACATGAAAACAGTTATCCCACTGCTGTATTCCTACTCATTTGCACTTTGCTTTCCTTTTTTTCCCTTTTGCTCTCCGCTCCCCTCATCTTTTTCTTTAATTTCCTTTCCTCATCTTGACCTGTTTTCTTCTAATTTCCTTTCTTTTCCTCGTCCTCTCCTTTTTCCTTTCCTTTTTTTTAGCCTTTTATTTCCCCTTTTTCTTTCTTTTCCTAGTCTTTCTCTTCTTTCCTATCCTCTCTTCTTCTGACCTTTGCTTTCCTTACATTTTTTTGTTTTGTTTGCTCTCCTCTCCTCTCATTTCCACCCCTATTCCTTTTCTTTTTCTTCTCTCTTCCGTTTTTCTATTTCTTTCCTCCTCCCTTTTCCTTCCCTTTACCACTTCTTTCCTTTACTTTCTCTTCCCTTTTCCGCCCCTCTCCTTTTTCCTTACCTTATCTTTTGCATTACCCAGTCCTCTGCCCTCCTCCTCTTTATCCTTCAGAGACCCCACTATATTGGCAGTGCTTTAGAGAACCAATACCAGTAGATTACACATGTCCTTTAACTCTTCTGTTATTAAAACAGTTTCTGCTCAGCTTTGTGTGTGTGTGTGTGTGTGTGAGAGCTGTACTGTAGTTATCAATGCATTATTACATTACATTATTACCGTTCATGAGAATGCGTTGATTGAAGTCATCATGGTTGCTTTGTCTCTCTCACTGTATGCTGTTTCCTCGCACACAAAGCGATCCCAAACACCTTTACGTTGGTTACATTATACGGTGTGTAATGTGTTGTGTCATTGCTTGTACGTATAATATGTGTATGTGATTAGCCTAAAGTAAGTATGTTCTCTCTTTAGATATATGATTGTTGATTAATGAGGATATGTTATTACATTTCATTTCACACCATTAATAATAATGTACAGCAACGGACTTTACTGTTGATTCCCGCACTAAAGAGCAAATAAATCCTTTTTTAATCAGGAAAATCTTAATATTTGACTTACAGGGCTGCTGCTGTCAAATAATCAGGAGGCAACATTTTGTCTCTCAGGCCTGTCAGAACAGTGTGACACGTTGTGGAAGACTAGTGATTTTGTTGTTGTACATTCATGTTCTTGACAACAAGTCACAGTCTACCTCAGTGAGTCACGCCTGCACGTCCTTCCTCTCCTCCACCCTTAGCTGTTCCTCTTTGTATTAGTTTGTGTTTTTGACTTCCAGCGTCCATATGGCTGTGGCTTACAATTACAATCAGCTCCCCTGGATCTCCACTTGCTCCTGGAAACTAAACATGCTCACAAACAGAACCCAGACTGAACCCAAATACACTGAATAGCTATACCAGAATACATGTCAGCCATAAATATTGTTTGGTTTTGATATGATGAAAATCTCAAGGTTTATAACTTTAAAGAATTGGAGGTAATCTGAAAAATGTACAACCCCATTTCCAATTTAATCTTGACCTCTACAATACTAGTGCATGGCCCTGCAGATGGACCCTCAAATGTGCATCTTTTTTTGTTGTTGTTGGACATTGTGTTCTTGAAAAGGTAAGCACTGTAAACTCTGTACCGCTATAGTGTAGCTTCTCAACGTTTGTCTTTGTTGCTGTATGTTATTGTGTACAGAGAATACATAACTGCACATGCCCTGGTAAAGTTGCACTACTTTGCTCGTGATACCAGACAAATAAACAGTTTCTTGTGCATATGTGGATACGACAGAACTGCGAGGCAACACTACATATGTCAAACCCAATGGAGAAAAAAAAAGAATATTGTCTCTTTCTGTGCTGTCTTTTCTTGCATATGACTTGTACTGTATACATTTTCAACTGTACCTGAAATAAAATGAAAGCCACTAGCCTATTCGTGTGAGCTGATTAATGTTCTGCGCTCTGCATATTCCACCCCATTGTACATCTCAGCCAGACTCCAACTGTGGCAATCAATTCAATCAGCAGCGCTTATGAACCCATTACAATCTAGCTGAGAGCAGGCGGGGGCTGCATCCTTCAACTGGCCTCAGAGTAATTACTATTTAGTCAAGCCAAAAGGATAGAAGGATGAAACGATAGATGGATGGATGGATAGATAGATAGATGGGTGGGCAGACTAATAAAACATGTCCCTAATGACGTGCATGTGACTATGAATATGCATCACAGCGATTGGGCAATAAGAGTAGGTGTTTTGTTATTTACACCCCCCTCTGAGAATGCTATAGCAGGTTGCCATGGTGACTTACGTGTACCATAGCAACAAAGCTGAATGTTCCATCCCAATTCTGAAGGCCAGAGGTCTCGCAGCGCTGCGAGGATGTCTATGGGCCTCGAGGGCGTAATATATGATGTAGGAAATGTATTAGCCGCAACGCTGACAGAGACAGCCCACCACTCTCACCTCGTGCATAATTACAGGTTCAGCTCTCCGTCTGCACCCAAAAAATGATTTTAACAATGTTTCCAGTAAAGAATTTCAAGCAAATGTTTGAACAACTAACCTCCGGGCGACATGTATTTGTACAGCATGTATTTCTGTGTCACTTGAACGGAATTGTACTGCTGGTGTTCACTGTGGTGTTCACAGTCAAAATGGTCCGGGGCCTTATAATCACTGATTCATTGCTTGTTTTTTAACCGCTCAACATCCAGTTTTGGCCTTTAGTTTCCCCTTAAGTAGTTTCTAGATTGAAAAAATCTCATTCACACTGCCTAAGTCTATATCACTATCATATGTATCATATATATATATATATATATATATATATATATATATATATATATATATATATATATATATATATATATATATATATATATATATATATATATTGTATGTGTGGGAATCACCAGAGGCATCACGATACGATATCATCACGATACTTATGTCACGATACAATGTTATTGCAATTTTAAACATGTTGTAATATTCTGTGATATATAGCAGTTTATTACCTTTTTTCAAACTTCAAATTTTTTTACAGACAGCTTTTGTCATCAAGTGTCATAAGTTATTGGATAATGAAGTGGTTATTTTCTTGGTAGCACTGCATATTACGGTACAGTAATAAGATGGTAATAGTGGGGTAACAGTGAGATAATAAAGAGGTAATATATAGGTAATAACATGTAATTACCTAAGTAATAACATAGTAATACATCACAGTAATAAGACGTAATACTGGGGTGATAAGGTAATAGATGTAATAACATGCAATTACCAATGTAATAAGTAAGAAAGGGTTCGACAATAACCATATGTATATCTAGGTAATGGTAATATAGTTATATTTATATTGTAATAACATGGTAATAATGGGGTAATATATGTTGATGTTTTCATAGTATTATAGGCTACTATCAGCGTAATACCTTCCAAATTAGATAAAACTTCTTGGAATTTAAAATTGGTAATTACCATATTATAATGCTGAAATTCATCCACCCTTTATGTTCCAAACATTTCCCTTTTGTTTCAAGGTAATAATTTATGTTAATGTCTAATCTTGTGACTTCTTACCTGGAAACGCTTCTGGTAGTTTCTGTGTAACAACCATGAATCAGGGCCGCAAAATGCAAAACTGCCTGCTTCTATTTTATTTCAAGGTAATATTTGATACATACACATTTTATAGTATTGATGCCTTGTATTTAAAATTCCAAAGGAATGCCATGTATGAACATGTTTATACTGATATCCATCAATTAATTATTTACTGAACAAAACACAAATAGCTGATTTTGATACAAATGGGGGAAAAAAATCACTGTAACCTCAGCCACACCTTAGAAATAAAAATATTTCCCCTAAAACTAAAATCTGCAGCATTCAAGTCAAATTTTTTTAATTTTTCTCAAAAACAAAAATGTAATACCATCACCACCTAATTCCCTTTTACTTTATATTTAACCGGAAGGAACTCTCTCTCCTCTTTCTTTTTTTCAATTTTTGCTTTCAATGCTGGCTCCCTGTCAAGGAAAAGCTTAAGTTACACTTAAAAACTGGAAGGTTTTAAGGACTGTCATGTACCTGTGTTGGACATCTTCTGGTGTTGTCACTATAAAGGCAAAGAAAAACAACATATAGGGTCTTGAGTGGCTCCCAATCTGTTTTATAATGGACAAAAATGATCACACATTGGCTTGTTTACCAAGCCATAGTCCTGTCACCCTGAACATCCTGCAGTTCAAGAAAGCATTGCTTCTTGCCACACATATAATGTACTATAGGAAAGGACTCTCAAATATTGGGCATGTGGGCTTGTCACAGTAACTTTGATAATGAAATCCTGCACTGTGCAACAAATTTGAATATTTGTCAATTAAAAGTTCGAACAAAACATTTAGCTTACTTCTTTTGCCAAACTGTACCCTTTTATCCTTTTTATGCTCTTCCTCTTGGCTTCTTCCTCTTCCTCCTGTCACTGGATGAAGAGGAAGATTCGGAGTCTGAAGAATATGAATCAGATGAATCTGAGCCTGAAGGTGAAAAGAAGAAAAATAAATTAAAGCAGAATAATATTGTACTATCCAATGTTGAAAAATAAATTGATTTGCTAGGTAGGAGGAGCTATTTTTTATGTTTTTGTTTCCTGAAGTACTGCACTGTATTAATATAAATCATTTCCCCGTAGAAAATGTTATGTGGACACGGTTGGAGCTTAGATCATAAACATTGAAAACTAAGTGCTGTGTTTAAGTCAGTTACATTTAGTACATACACAAAAAGATTTGAAATGGGAGTAAAATTGGGGAAAATGAAACCCTCTCATTGCACAACAATTGTAGCATATGAGAACATATTGTATATACAGTATATTATGTTGAAAACCCCATAAATACAATTGATGTTATTAAGGTATTGCAATCTGTCTACAAGCTTATCAAGCTTCTTTTGCGAGCTTGCGATATCACCTGCAGCAGTGGGAGCTTTGTCCAGTGCTTTTTTCAGCTGTTCTCTTAGGAAGTTTCTTTCATCCTCAAGGGTCTTTGCTGCTCAATTATTGCTTTGGCTGTCAGAGCCAATGTGGATGAGGTTCTTGGTGCTTTAATTAAGAAAAAAGAAAAAATACATGTCTACATGTGATTTAAAAAAAGCATTAAAAGAAATCACAAGGAAATAGATTATTACAGTTCAGTACAGTGTAACATTTTATCTTCATTGGTTTTCTCTGTTTTGTGCTTTATAATCACAAAAGGGAAAATACTACACCAATGCATATAATGCTTATTGATAAATTATCTACATGCATCTAATAGTTGATTTTTTTTTTTTTTACTATCTGCACCCATTGCACTTTGTTTTACAAAGGATCCGTGTGATAAATAACATAAATAACTTACTTTTCACTCCAGCTTCCTGTAACATTTCAGTTTCCTCTACATTGTGAAGTTCCTCAACTTCTGCAGATCCACCAATGCTATCTGTGTCGACGGATGAAGGAAACCGCTTGGCTCTTTTGCCTCTTCTTGTTTAAGGCATTGTTCTGAAAAGTTTAAATATCATTATGAAAATATTTAGCCGTGTAATGGTGACTTGAGAACAGTAACTACAGCAGTAGTATGCTTCCTTCACATTAATTCATTAGTAGAAATACAGTAACCTAGTAATATAGTTCAGCACTCACATGGGACATGTTCTGAATAAAGACATATCTAAAATACATTTTGCCCAACTTTTATTTGTAATGTAGTATTTTTATGTTTCAACACAAGGGACTGGCTTAAAGGCTTTTCTTGAACAGTAAACACTACAGATTACATTAAAGCACAATGGAAATTAATCCTGGACTTTATTGTGTTTTTATCCTTGATTTTTATTTTATGTCTTTTTCTTTTCATGTGTAAGGCATTCTTGATACAATTAAATAAATCAAATCAAATCAAAAAACATGATTGACTGCAGCCTTACTCGGCTAGATGTGCACTTCCACTATATCTGAAATGTTAGCCGTTTTAAGAAAGTCTACAGTAAATCACCCTGCATATAGGGGCTTTATAACATAGTGTACATCACAATACACACCATCACACCACTGTGTGTATCCACAGGTAGGCCTATATAGTCTGCATTGTGAGCCTATTCCACACTAGAGCAAGAGCAGCAAGAGACTAATACAAACTTAAACATTTTATTTATTTTATCCATTTTTTCAAAAAACAATGTGTCTTTCAAAAACAAAAATGGATGTGTGCAGTTAACAGGCCATGTGTTATAAAAAAAACGTCTCACAACGTCTTATCAATACATACATGTGCTTGGAATTCTAAAATATGAAAATTAATTGAAAAACTACATAATCCCCACATTATATGTATAAGGAATAGTCACAGCCCAAATAAATACATCTCACAAATACTAAAATGTATATTAACAGAATGAGGGTTAACCTGGGTAAAGCTTGTATACAGTATGGGATCATTAACATTACCTAGCAGCGATCAGGGTCCTCAGCAAGAATGATGGCGTTGGCGCCTGAAGTCTTGTTTGTGTGCTGTCTTTCTTCATGAAGCGCAAATCAGCGTTGAAGTCCCGATTCCGCCGCCTACTGGTAGCAAACTCCTGTCAGCTGGGTGCCTTACAGTCTACGGTAGAGATGTAAGAAGAGGAAGTGCCAGGGACCGATGGATAAAATAGCCAATAGTTATCCATCGCGCCAATATTTTAAATTCCGGTAACGTTAAGTAGGCTAGCTATACTAACTGAGGCTGTTGAATCTGACGCAGTGTCCATCATGAGCATCGTAAAGAAACTGTTAGAAAAAATCGAAAGAGGAAAAAGGAGGACAATTAAACTGATAAAATGGCTACAACAAAAGAAACTGCTATGTAAAAAAAAGAGATGTCCTATAGTGGGAAACGGATGGAAATGGAAAAGTGTGTAAACACCAAGGATGGATACCGGTGGTGAGTTCTTGATCTCTAGCTATATTTATTCCTTTTTTATCTATTTATCAATGTGCCATGAATTAAGATAGCTGACCCTACTTAATCAGTAGCTAACCGTTCGTAACCGCGGTCAGCGCTCGTGGACAGCTGTCCTCTCTCTCCACCGCATAGCTAGCTGCGAGGTTGTCGGCTCTGTGTCTGCCTGGCATACTCTCTGTGCAGGACGGGCGATGAGACTGGGCTTTAGTCTGTTTAAGGACTAAACATGATCATGGTGTGTGGAGAGAGTCACAGAGTCATCATTTTAAATTGGGGGAATATGCCCTTTAGTCCATCTGTTAACTATTACGACTTACTACTGTTAAGTAGCCTACTGATTCTACTGAAGTGCTAAACGTTTTGACAGCCCTGTATAAGTTTTGTCATGTCTTGCATTTTATTCTTAGGATTTGCAGGAAACATCAAAGAGTTGTGTCCAGATCCATAAGAAAAGGGTCCGTTTTCTCTGGCTCTCGTACTTCTTTAACATCTTGGATGATGTTTATTCATAGGTGCGTTATATTAAACAGTTAATAATATATAATGTATAATATACATAACAATCTATTTGCATTCTGCTTTTTTTCCAAAAGCATTTGTCGAGAATCACGAGTGTCTGTCTGCCAGTTAGGTACTATTCTATCACAATTTTTTTATTTAAATCAAATATGCTTTTTTATACACGGAAAACACAAAATACAATGACACATTTCTATGATTCTGGAATAAATACTAAAGTGTGCTTTTATTGTAATACTGTAGATTATAATTGTATTGATTTAATAATATGTAATTCCAAACAGGGAAATAACATTACAAAAATTAATCACAGAATTGTTGCATGTTGCAGGTTTGCTCAAGGATTAAGACTGAGACAAGTAGATTTGATTGAAGAAGGAGTGTGTGGAAGCAGTCACACATTGAGCAACATGTCCAGCAAACTTAGACATGTGCGTGTACGAGCAGTGCAACGCTTGCAGAGAAGGGGGGAAATGAGAATAGGTGGTGGAAATGCCTTTGTTGTCATTGATGAGAGCAAATTCTGTCACAAGAGAAAGGTAAGCATGTTAATTAAGTCAGTGTGTGTGTGTGTGTGTGTGTGTGTGTGTGTGTGTGTGTGTGTGTGTGTGTGTGTGTGTGTATGTGGCAAGTCTAATTGGATACTGATTCAGTTTTTACACTGTTTTTTGTTTTGTTTTTTTGACCCTCATGTTGTCCTCGGGTCAAATTTGACCCGTTTTCAAAGTTTCTACATCATAAATTTGGGTTTCTTTTAATCAACCTGCCCCATAATAACATGGATGGTTCCATAAGATGCTCTTCACAAAAGGAAATTAAGAATCAGATCTCTATTTTCATAGAATTTTGGGTGTTGTATTCAATGTTATAGCATTATCCTGACCACTTTGACAGATCTGTTATTATCCATTACTTACATTCCTCTGATCTTAACCATTAGTCAAAATCATTGATAATTTTGGCTTTTTTCTTACACAAAAATGAGAAAATTTCATAAAAATGAGGTTTATTGACCATGATTTCCAAAAATAAATGTAAAACTATTGCAAATAAATAGGTCTAGTGTTGAATATACTGGTGTTAATGGAAAAAAAGTGCCAAAAAACGTTAAAATAAGCAACAAAAACGTAAAAAAAAAAAGCAAGCATAACGTGGGGAAAAAGCCACAAAAACGTAAAAACAGTGTCTAAAAACGTAGGGCTGTCAATCAAATAAAAAATGTAATCTAATTAATTACATACTCTGTGATTAATTAATCAAAATTAATCACATACATAATTAACGGTGCCTGAAAAAAAAGAAAAAAAGGGTACTAAACAACAGTTGGTGACATTAAAGAACGGCTTGTTTATTGCTAAGGCCATATGGTCAAAATGAAATGATTTAATAATAATGTATAACAATAACTTATTTCACTAGTAAATTGCTGTTGAACGACAAAAACAACCACCAGATGGGAAAATGACATTTACAATAACTTCAAATGCACCACGAGACTGTAGTTTACCAGTTTCATTGAACTCACCGTCTGTGTTGTTTTTCTGATGGCAGCTGCAGATTGTTGAATCCTCTACAGTAAAACACAGTCAAACTTTACACCGTTTAGCGTTAGCTGTCAGCATTTTAACCGTGTTTAATCCAGCTACTAGCTAGTGGTAGGCTAACGTTAGCTGCTGTTGAGTATAGTGTTAACTAGCTAGCGGTAGGCTAACGTTAGCTGCTGTCGAGTATAGTGTTAACTAGCTAGCGGTAGGCTAACGTTAGCTGCTGTTGAGTATAGTTTTAACTAGCTAGCGGTAGGCTAACGTTAGCTGCTGTCGAGTATAGTGTTAACTAGCTAGCGGTAGGCTAACGTTAGCTGCTGTCGAGTATAGTGTTAACTAGCTAGCGGTAGGTTAACGTTAGCTGGTGTCGAGTATAGTGTTAACTAGCTAGCGTAGGCTAACGTTAGCTGCTGTCGAGTATAGTGTTAACTAGCTAGCGGTAGGCTAATGTTAGCTGCTGTCGAGTATAGTGTTAACTAGCTAGCGTAGGCTAACGTTAGCTGCTGTCGAGTATAGTGTTAACTAGCTAGCGGTAGGCTAACGTTAGCTGCTGTCGAGTATAGTGTTAACTAGCTAGCGGTAGGCTAACGTTAGCTGCTGTCGAGTATAGTGTTAACTAGCTAGCGGTAGGCTAACGTTAGCTGCTCTTGAGTATAGTGTTAACTAGCTAGCGGTAGGCTAACGTTAGCTGCTGTAGAGTATAGTGTTAACTAGCTTCACGTGCAGCGGTGTGTGTGTTGCATGTATCGTCTGTTTCAGAGCATCAGAGAGAAGAGCAGACATATCAGTGGCACCAGATTTCAGTAGCCAGGGTTGACAGGAAGAAGATTTTTACAAGTAAATGTTCCAATCAATGATCCAGGCAGCACATTCTCCTCTCTCTCCTTCATTTTACAGTCCAATGGTGGCTAGAACGGCTCCGGGTCAAACGTCAATATGGAATGGATTCATCTGCGTTATTTTTTTTAACGCGTTATTTTTTTTAACGCGTTATTTTTTCTCAGATTAATTAATCGAAATGAACACGTTATTTTGACAGCCCTATAAAAAAGTGTTAATTTTGACCCGGTAGGACAATACAACGGTTAAATTAGCTGCCATAGCAGTGTCTTTAAAAAAAAAAAATTATGAGTCAATTACTTTTGCAATTGTAATACTTCAGTCTAAAATAAAATCAATAACCTTATTTATGAAGTATTTTTCCACATTATTCTTTTTTTCATATCCCTATGGTCACAAATAAATTGATGAAGTGGCCCTGTTATACAAATTGGGTCTTATATATCACACTACATTTCATAACCCCCAACCGGCATCGTCAGACACCGCCTACCAAGAGCCTGGGTCTGTCCCGTCAGACACCGCCTACCAAGAGCCTGGGTCTGTCCCGTCGGACACCGCCTACCAAGAGCCTGGGTCTGTCCCGTCAGACACCGCCTACCAAGAGCCTGGGTCTGTCCCGTCGGACACCGCCTACCAAGAGCCTGGGTCTGTCCCGTCAGACACCGCCTACCAAGAGCCTGGGTCTGTCCCGTCAGACACCGCCTACCAAGAGCCTGGGTCTGTCCGAGGTTTCTTCCTAAAAGGGAGTTTTTCCTCGCCACTGTCGCACTTACACATTCATGCATGCTCTTGGGGGAATCACTGGAATTGTTGGGTCCTTGAAAATTACAGAGTGTGGTCTAGACCTACACTCTATCTGTAAAGTGTCCTGAGATAATTCCTGTTATGATTTGACACTATAAATACAATTGAATTGAATTGAATTCAGGAAATGTTTACAAATGAACCTCCAATAGTGACCTAAGCAAACATTTGTCAGCAAAACCTCACCGTTCATGTGGTGCATTCATCTATCTGTATGTATTTGGATTAGGGAAACATATGCTTGTTGTTCTGTTAACTGATTTATGGTTGAGCGGAGGCGCCACGCAGAGCTTTCGCGGTAGCCTGCGTGTTTAGCCTGAAGTTTATACTTGTGCGTTGGTATGTGCGTCAAGCCGGCATGTGTGTGGGGAGTGTGTGGTAGAGTGAGGGAAAGTAAGAGAGTGACGGCATTATCTTTGGAGCGAGTATAGCAACTCTAGAGTCATAGTGAGAGAAACAAAGTGTCTCCCCTGTTCTTTCTGACCACGGTGGGAAATCTGGAGCAGGAGAAGTTAACCCTCTCCTTGATTTCATCTTGTTTATGGAGAAGGAGAACCAGGAAATGAGTCGGGGATAGGGCTGGGTATTGTTCAAAACATTTCGATCCGGTGCCAGTTTCGATACCGGTTCTTAACGATACTTTTTTCGATACCATATGTTTTAAAATCCATTTCAACATCAACAAAAATCCATTAAACACAAAACTTTTATTTTCTACCTCAATTGTGAATCAAAACAGTTATCAAAATTAAAAAAATATGGTAACACTGCTCTCAGAGTAACATTAATAAAACTGGTTGTGCTTTTGGATAGGGGTGCGCCAGTCACATACTCAGGATTGGTATCAATCCCAACATTAAAAATTAACAAAAAAGGAGAAACCTTTTAACCACAACATGAACATATTATAAATAGTAAATAAATAAACAAATGACATTGTGTACAGGTTAATACTGAACTAATCAAATGCAAAGGAATGTTGGTTGTCAACATTGAACTAATGGAGAACTAACTTAAGTGCAAAGGAATGTAATTGAATTGTGTTGTTGCTGAAAGGTGCTGTAGAAGTAAAGTTGCCTTGCCTTACAACCTCAGCCTGTCAGTCAGTCATCAGCACAGAAACAACCGTTGTGCCTGCTTGTCTTACAGAAAGTGTAAAACAGCACCGCAACCGCTTTCGGCTCGCAGTTAATAGCATATTATATCATATACTTTATCTGCATCGCCGTGAGTCACTGTAACTTAAACAAAACTGCAGAGACGAGTGTGTGTGTTGGTCGGAGCTCCATTCTCTGTCAATATGCAGAGAGGACAGATAAGCTTGCAAATTTTGCACCGAAAGATAAATAATTTTTTGATACTCATAGGATTGGAGTATTTTTTTGGTGCCATAAAAGTATCGACGTTCGGTGCCCAGCCCTAGTCGGGGGAAATGCAATGCTACCAAGCCATGGCCGAGCAACATACAGTGCATACGGAAAGTATTCACAGCGCTTCACTTTTTCCACATTTCGTTATGTTACAGCTTTATTACAAAATGGATTAAATTATTTTTTTTTGTCAAAATTCTACACACAATACCCCATTATGACAACATGAAAAAAGATTTTTTTAAATGTTTGCAAATTTATTAGAAAACAAAAACAAAAATATAATATGTACATAAGTATTCACAGCCTTTGCTTGGCAGCAGTTACAGCCTCAAGTCTTTTGGAATATAAACCCACAAGCTTGGCACACCTATCTTTGGCCAGTTTCACCCATTCCTCTTTACAGAACGTCTCGAGCTCCATCAGGTTGGACGGGGAGCGTCGGTGCACAGCCATTTTCAGATCCCTCCAAAGTGTTCAATGGGATTCAAGTCTGGGCTCTGGCTAGGCCACTCTAGGACATTCACAGAGTTGTCCTGAAGCCACTCCTTCGATATCTTGGCTGTGTGCTTAGTAGGGATGTAAACAGTTAATCGACTATCGATTAATTGTCGATAAGAATTTACTCGATTAAATTAAATTAATTGTCGGCTAATTGAACATTGCAATCTAAGACCGTTTTCCACAGGACGTAGGCCTAATTGAACGTGACACGAGATTCTCGCGGGCGGCGAGAGACCCGACACAAACTTGAGGCGGCAAAAAAGAAACCAAGCATGAGGCGGTCAAAACGGAGTGGAGTGTGGGAGCATTTCAAATTAATTAATGATGACAAAGACGCCCAATGTAAACTCTGCGGTACTACGTTTAAGTTCAGCAGCTCTACGAGTTCGCTAAGATACCACCTTCATAACTTGCATGCAGCCATGTTACAGGGAGGAAGTCTGTCGCCTTCACAACCTACAATCGCTGCTGTGGTGGGAAGGCGAGTATGTGACCACAGGAAAGCGGAGGGCATTACTCAGAGGATTCGCGGCATGATCGAAAAAGATATGATGCCAATTAGCACCACTGACGGTGAGGGATTTCGGGAGTTATTACACTACATGGAGCCAGGATATAATATCCCTTCTCGAGCGACCATTACTACCCACTTGGAAGCACGCTACAAAAACAAGAAGACTGAGCTGAAAATACAGTTAGCCGCGGCTAATGTGGCTCTGACGACGGATTGTTGGACGGCACTGACTACAGAGAGCTACATAACAATCACTTACCACTACATTGGAAACGACTGGCAGGTAAAGTCAGCAGTGCTTCTCACGGAGAGCCTGTCTGAGAGACATACAGCTGATAATTTAGCTGACAAACTCAACCAGGCTGTGGAGTCATGGGGACTCACCGGGCGTGTAATAGCCTGTGTGCACGACAACGCTCGGAACATTGTCTCAGCAAACAACCCCGCACGAGTCAGTTGGAAATCAGTTTCTTGCTTTGCACATACGTTAAATCTGGCCGTCAACGATGGATTCGCTGCTGCTGGTGTCAACCGAGTAATTGCAGCTGCTGGCAGGTTGGTCAAACACTTCAACCACAGCACACCAGCAACGAAAGCGCTAGAAGCAAAACAAAAACAAATGCAGCTACCAGCTCATCGACTCATTCGGTCCTGTAAAACCAGGTGGAACTCTGTACATGCAATGTTTGGCAGACTCGTAGAACAGCGATGGGCCGTGTGTGCTGTACCATCAGACCGCTCAGAAACCAAGCTTACAGATGCGAGGACGCTGGAGTTGAGAGACGACTTCTGGCAGCTGATGGAGGACATGGCGCCAGCACTGGAGGCTCTCCAATGTGCAACTACTGTCATGTCTGCAGATACTGAAGTATCCATATCCAACACGTACCCATCACATTCAGTCTGATCAACACGCATCTCAAGATGGCAGCAGAGTGGCGGAATTCAAATCTAAAGTGCGTACTTCCTCGGGTGAACAGATGAAGGTAAGCTATGGTCATTAATTAATTAAACTCTTAATTGACATCTCATTTGAGCTATATATATATATATATTTATTAACAGATTATGGGGTGAATAACTTATCACTGAACATGAGGCAGCCGAGAAAGCGGCTGAAGTGCCCTTGAGCAAGGCACCTGACCCCTCACTGCTCCGAGCGCCGCTGTTGTTGCAGGCAGCTCACTGCGTCGGGATTAGTGTGTGTGCTTCACCTCACTGTGTGCTGAGTGTGTTTCACTAATTGGGATAAATGCAGAGAGAGAGAGAGATATTGATATTGATTGATACAATGTAAACTGCGTTTTTATGCAGTTGTACCCTTGTCATGTCAAACCTTATTAAATAAAACAGTTTCTCCTTTTATTTAATTTTAACAGGTTGAATCTGAAGACCTCACATCAACAACACCAATGATAGCAACGATGCTGGACCCTCGGCATAAGCACCTGGGATTTCTGATTCCTGCAAGCAGGACCTCAGCTAATTCCAAACTGCTTGAACTGGCAATGGCAGAACATGTGGGCTCCACATCAACAAATTAAGCCACCACTGGAGATGATGTGCCAGTCCAGGGAGATGCACTTCAGAGACACACTTCTGCTATGACTCTTCTACTGGGTGAAAACTATACCACCAGCAGCAACAATGACATAGAAAGGGAAGTGGACATGTTTCTGAAGGATCCCTCACCACTCCTTGATTCTAGTCCCACAGAATGGTGGAAAGTCAATGAAGGAAGATTTTCGAGGCTGGCAAATGTGGCACGACGATATCTGTGCATACCGGGCACGTCTGTCCCATCTGAACGTGTATTCTCAGCAGCTGGCCTCACTGTAAACAGGCTGCACACACGACTTACTCCTGACCATGTTAATATGCTTATTTTCTTGAACAAAAATATAGGGGTCTAGGTCAGGAGCCTATTCAAAACACATTGAGACAGGAATGTTTTTGTTTCAGGAGAGGTAGCCTATATCTTCATTTGACTGTTCTAAGGGACACCCTCTAATTGTACTGTCACCTTCCTCAGGAATGATTTAAGTTGTGTTCAGTTCTATATTTGAAGTTTTCAGGGCTAGTAATCTTACTGTTACCTTTCTCAGACCAAGCGGGATGCTAAGTGTTGCTGCTAATGTTTCCAGATAGTTAACCAGATTATTATATGTAGGCTTAATATAGTGTAGGCTAAGCCTACCCATATTGTTTAGATTTCTATTTAAAATGCATTTTATGTTGCTTAATGTTTCACATGCAACAGGTGAGCCAGTGCACAATTATTTTTTATGTATTTTCATTTTCTGTGATAATTCATTTTTATTCAGTATATAAGCAATATTTAGCTTTTTATGTTAAAGACACTATTGATACCGTGAGAAATTTACATTCTCAGGAAAAAAGCCGCTTATCAGTTAATCATTAATCGATCGTTAAAGTCAATCAACTAATGATTAATGAATTAATCGATAATTTGCATCCCTAGTGCTTAGGGTCGTTGTCCTGTTGAAAGATGAACCGTCGCCCCAGTCTGAGGTCAAGAGCGCTCTGGAGCAGGTTTTCTTCCAGGATGTCTCTGTACATTGCTGCATTCATCTTTCCCTCAATCCTGACAAGTCTCCCAGTTCCTGCCGCTGAAAAACATCCCCACAGCATGATGCTGCCACCACCATGCTTCACTGTAGGGATGGTATTGGCCAGGTGATGAGCGGTGCCTGGTGTCCTCCAAACATAATGCTTGGCATTCACGCCAGAAAGTTCAATCTTTGTCTCATCAGACCAGAGAATTTTGTTCCTCATGGTCTGAGAGTCTTTCAGGTGCCTTTTGGCAAACTCCAGGCGGGCTGCCATGTGCCTTTTACTAAGTGGCTTCTGTCTGGCCACTCTACCATACAGGCCTGATTGGTGGAGTGCTGCAGCGATGGTTGTCCTTCTGGAAGATTCTCCTCTCTCCTCAGAGGAACCCTGGAGCTCTGTCAGAGTGACCATCGGGTTATTGGTCACCTCCCTAACTAAAGCCCTTCTCCCCCGATCACTCAGTTTAGAGGGACGGCCAGCTCTAGGAAGAGTCCTGGTGGTTCCAAACTTCTTCCATTTACGGATGATGGAGGCCACGGTGCTCATTGGGACCTCTAAAGCTGCAGAAATCTTTCTGTACCCTTCCCCAGATCTGTGCCTAGAGACAATCCTGTCTCTGAGGTCTACAGACAATTCCTTCGACTTCATGCTTGTTTTGTTGTCTGACATGCACTGTTAACTGTGGGCCCTTATATAGACAGGTGTGTGCCTTTCCAAATCATGTCCAGTCAACTGAATTTACCACAGGTGGACTCCAATTAAGCCGTAGAAACATCTCAAGGATGATCAGTGGAAACAGAACGCACCTGAGCTCAATTTTGAGCTTGATCGTTAAGGCTGTGAATATTTATGTACAAGTGATTTATTTGTTTTTGTATTTTTAATAAATTTGCAAAAATCTCAACAAACTTTTTTTAAGTTGTCATTATGGGGTATTATGTGTAGAATTTTGAGGGAAAAAATAAATGTAATCCATTTTGGAATAAAGCTGTAACATAACAAAATGTGGAAAAAGTGAAGCGCTGTGAATACTTTCCATATGCACTGTACGTTGCCGTGACGTTTAGTTAAATTTTCGAGGGGTGAACGTCAGGCTACAGTGTAGGGTCAGGCGTAGGTTTGTGTCTCCACGTACCTACATACATAGTAACGGCGTGGATTTTACGCAGAAGTATATATCAAGCTTGTTTCCTCGTATTTCCATGACTGTTCTGTAAATAACTTCCAATTGAATCACCCCTAATTTGTCCATGTCATCCTTACAAATCTTTCCATTTTTCAGTATGCACGTGGACGGTTTGGTGCTACTTGGAGGAGGAGAGGATGGGTCTTTGGACTGCTAGAGGTCAAGCATTGCAACAACAAAGACAGCCTATCTTGAAGTTTGTTCGCAGACGAAATGCAGACAACCTGCTTCCCATTATACAGAGATATTGCAGACCAGCAAGTACGATTATGAGTGATTCCTGGCGCCCCTATCACAGACTGAGTGAATATGGATATATCCATTACCAAGTCAACCACCAGAGGTTCTTTGTTCACCCAGCAACGGGAGCACACACACAACACATAGAGAGGTCCTGGAGGACCTTCAAGAATGAAGTGTACCGCTTCAGGGGCAACATGACAGAGGAAACATTAAGAGAAACCCTACAATTCAATGAGTGGAACTACTGGCTGGCTAAAACACACAGGGATGGAGCCCTTGGTTGCCTTTTCAAGGACATAAGAGCAATCTATCCTTTATAATATACACACACACACACACATGACCACACACACACTCAAACAGACACAGTTTAGTTTCAAGAGAAATATTTTTATTTCTAAGGTGTGGCTGAGGTTACAGTGATTTTTTATCCCATTTGTATCAAAATCAGCTATTTGTGTTTTGTTCAGTAAATAATTAATTGATGGATATCAGTATAAACATGTTCATACATGGTATTCCTTTGGAATTTTAAATACAAGGCATCAATACTATAAAATGTGTATGTATCAAATATTACCTTGAAATAAAATAGAAGCAGGCAGTTTTGCATTTTGCGGCCCTGATTCATGGTTGTTACACAGAAACTACCAGAAGCGTTTCCAGGTAAGAAGTCACAAGATTAGACATTAACATAAATTATTACCTTGAAACAAAAGGGAAATGTTTGGAACATAAAGGGTGGATGAATTTCAGCATTATAATATGGTAATTACCAATTTTAAATTCCAAGAAGTTTTATCTAATTTGGAAGGTATTACGCTGATAGTAGCCTATAATACTATGAAAACATCAACATATATTACCCCATTATTACCATGTTATTACAATATAAATATAACTATATTACCATTACCTAGATATACATATGGTTATTGTCGAACCCTTTCTTACTTATTACATTGGTAATTGCATGTTATTACATCTATTACCTTATCACCCCAGTATTACGTCTTATTACTGTGATGTATTACTATGTTATTACTTAGGTAATTACATGTTATTACCTATATATTACCTCTTTATTATCTCACTGTTACCCCACTATTACCATCTTATTACTGTACCGTAATATGCAGTGCTACCATTTTCTTTTTCTAAACTGTCACTGTCAGCTGAGTTTGGTATTAAAGCTCAGTTACATGTTTGAAGATCTCTCCAACTTCAGAAGAGACATACTGGCAAGTGTTAGAAGTTGTCAACGATAGCTGGAACAGCACATCAGTTTCAGCATAGGAATCCAAGACTGGTCTGGGATGTCAATAACAGTTTATTTGGAGAGCAGCACCAGTGCTGCTCTGAGCAACAGCCTTTTAATTCAGAGCAAATTGTTTTAAAAGAGAAATACTTCTTGACAGGGTTGCAATGGGGTTTACAATGTAGGGATATATTTAAATATAGTTTTAGATGTATTTACAGAAAATGTAATAAAACTCAACAGCTTACTGGTAAAATCCGATATTTCCCATTAATGATGACCATGCGGTTAGGATAGAATTGGAAGACTTTGATATTGTTTTTTTAGGTCACAGCGCTTGGCTAATCTGCTGTACCACAATTAAATTACATACATGACAGCCAACAAACTTTAGCTAGAAATAAATTATCACCAGATGGAGTCCTCCTTTACTCTTAATGACACAGAATTCAGATCTCACACCTCTATCGATAGGACTACATTGTTTGTCTGTTCCTTCCAAAACAGCTACAAATCACTGTTGAAAAATACATTTTACGATGTGGCAATGCTATGGTTAAGGTTTGCTAGGCACAATAACAACCTGGTTAGGTTTAGGTTTAAATATCATAGTTTAGGTTTTGGGTCTTATCTTCTTCTGTCTTTTATGGGCTTTGTCACTTCAACATAAACATGTCGTTTTACTGCATTTGCTGAAACGACTGATGCGTCGTTCTTCCTGGGAGGACAGTTTCAATCGAGAGCATGTGGTGTCCCACAGGGCTCCATTCTTGGTCCTTTGTTGTTTCTATTATATTTACTTCACTGCTGCATCCTCATTAATGTACATGTCACACTTGAAAACAAAATCATTCTTTCTCTACAACTCGAAGCGAACCACCTACTGCTCTCATCTAATTAAAATTAAACAGGTGTATACAGGTACATCATTTTAAAGATAAAGTCAAGGGAGTCATGGCTGATCAGGTGGAAAAAACAAATTCACTTTGTCGCAGTGAGGTGATAGTCTCTAGCTATCATCAGAAGTGTGGTTAAGTTATATAGCTTGATTTTCCCTGACCTCACATTCTTCAGATTTTCTACAAAGGGCTTCTTTATTTTCCTTCAACCTCTAAGCTCCATGCTTCCCAGAGAAATTTGTCAAATTAGTCTTGAAAGCAACACATCTCAGCTTTTGGCAAAGTTGGTCACAAAATGTGCTATTCGTCTTTAACCAAAGATTGATATCAAAACTGACTTATAATTAAAATTGTAATTCCTTCCCTTCACGCCTTCAAAATATACTTTCCACTTTTCAGATTAGTGCTTTTGTAAAACTGGGAATTATACTACAACTCTATGTTTAACAAATGAATGTGCAATATGTTCTTTTGATCAAAAATGTGATGAAAGCATAAACTGTAAGATGAAAGTTGCGCATTTTGTATGTGCTTCGTTTTATCTGTGGGATATGAGAAACAGCTTGGGAAATGTGTAAACTTAGAAAATGCAGTGACAGGGAGAAGCTTTCTAAAGAGGACCATTCTCATCTAAGGATGCTGCTCAGTGCTGTAATGGTTATGTATTCCCCAACCTCCTTCTGCCCTCTGCTGTCCAAATACTGTAATGGGTCAATGGGTCTCTTCCAAAACTTCAACCCCATCTAAACCTGTATGTACTTACGTCTATGCATCCACATTAATATGTGCCCATGTGTTTTTGTGACCTGCTACTTCTTCACCTTGTTTGCACATATTTGCAATGAAGGAAAAACAAACACCAAATAAAAACAGGATATCAATAAAATGCTTATGGATGTATTTTAATAAAAATAATTCTGTCAAAATTAAACAGAATACAATTTTTCTTTTTTAACATGTTTCCAGTACATAGGTATTTTTTTCAATTATCATTTTTCTTTTTTTATATCGTTTTAAAGGTTTTAAAAGTCATGCTAAGTAGAGGGTAACTCATTTCACAATTGTTTTTTTTATTTTTATTTTTTGCTAAAACTCAAAGTCAAAATATGAAATTAAAATCATGATAGAAGTCAAGTGCGCACAGCTTGTCTGCGATGCCTAAATCCATTTATCCGGCCTCTCCTGAAGAAGTCCATGTGGCTTTAAAGGCCTCGTGCCCATTTCGAAAACTGTTCACATACCTTCTTTCCTTAAAACAATCACTGATCACATCAGTGGCTATGTTTATGCAGGGATAAGAGGAAGGGTGCGTGGTAACAGTGCTGAGGCGCAGCCCAGGCTCACACACACAAATGACAGCTGGGAGACTTGTTCCTTACAGGTATGCAACAGAGGTTGTTCTTTCACATACAGTTGTGAGTCTGTGTGTGTGTGTGTGTGTGTGTGTGTGTGTGTGTGTGTGTGTGTGTGTGTGTGTGTGTAACAGAAGTCCTTTACAGCTGTAGAAGCAGATGTCAGGAGTGTGTGCTGTATGTATGGTTATTAGAATAGTTCCTATTATAGCAGGTCTTTATTAAAAACCAGCTTGGTAAAAGGTTTGACCACATACCCTGTAGTAAACCCCACATATTATTCCATATTTATCTACCATAGACTGAAATTCTCTTATAAATGGAAATGTACACGTCAGGGTGGATCCACAAGCCGTTTGCCAGGTCACAACAAAGCAGCCGAAGTGACAGATTGCCACAGTCAGACAACATTAAGTCAGTGCTATATGGTAGAAAATCTGGTGTAAAAACAAAATAATTTAAATGTTTGAAATAAAGCTAAGGGATGGAACAAAACAAGTTTGTTATCAAAATCCAATTATTGGACTGAACTTAGGGTGAAGTTGAGTCTAATTTGTTATTTTGTTATGAACAATCATCCGTTTAGATACAGAGACAGAAAGCTGATCAAGATGATGATGATACATTGTCAAAATGAAAAGTCAAATAATAAACTCCAACATTTAAAAAGACATTATCAAATGATTAATCTCATGAACAGACATAAAAGAGCCAATAAACTATGAAATAATTTAAGAAATTATCAAAACTCAACTCAGGCCCAGGAAAATGTCCAGAATCACACATTGCCTAAGTAACTCTGAATTAAACAGCAAATGTAAGCTGCTGCCGCTAACACATGCTCTTCGCTTTGATGCGGACTCATAAATCCAAGCCTACAAGCCAGCCTAGCTAGTTAGTTGGCTAGGTAGGTAGCATATGTAGCCTTGTTAAGCAAAATAAAAAGAAAGTGTGGTTACTGGCCAGTGTGTTTAGGAGCAGCAGCAACTAGTTGGTTGATTCAAAATTTCTAACTAGCTTGTAAGTTAGCCACAAGCTAATATGAGATAGCGGGCTAAATTTTGGTAGTAGTTGAGCCTGCAAAGAGAAGCTGGAGACATGCGATTGGTTGAAAGTGGTGGGCACTGATGATGGGAGACTTTTAAACAGAAAAGCATGTGAAATTAGATTTTTCAGATGTATTGGCTCAATTAAACATTTTACTCTATTCATTCATGATATTTCATAATGTCCTATTTATTCACTTACTATCAAACACTTTGGGACTCCATAGAAAGTGGCTGACAGTGAGGAGTGATAGCTGTAATGCCATGCCGTTGGTGGCTATTAGTGGTAATTAGTAGTTTTTTACTACTGCTCTGACTCTAAAACAGGAGTGATGTTGTTAAATCTCATGGTGGCCAACAGCGAACCTAAACAATAAAAAAATATCCTTCTTTTCCATTTTTTTGTTAGTTATTGTACATACTGGATGGCACTCTGGGACAAACTTGTGGTTAGGGGCTCAATAAATGAACCTGGCTTTGTCCTCCTGTCCAATAGGACATACTGTAATCAAGTCAAGTTTATGGGTGTTAGAAAAATGGAGGGATCTGAGTGAAATTTTGAGATTTTTTTCCTCAACACACACAACTGGTTTTAACAACCTTTGAGATGTTTGGAATTAAATGCCCATAATGAAAGAAACTGTGAGACCGTGACTTAATTATCACATGATTATCACCCGAGACTTAAAAACCTTCTTGTTAGGCAAATTATTTTACCTCTTTATTCAAAATTCCAACTGCGACAGCACATGCACAGAGCAGGTCAAGCAAAAAAATAATAATACAAAAAAAAAATCCCCAGGGGTGACTTTTTTGCCAGCCATACACTGTGCTCGTTAGTCTGCCTTTGATAGTGAGTTTCTTCATGCCGGCATCAAGGCAAACCATGATAATAGTGTTAGGTTGGGATTTGAGAGCAGGTGTTGTAGTTGTAGCTGGTACTGAGCTCTGTCCCATGCAACCACATCACTGATTGGTCAGTGCTGTGGTTGTTAAAGTAAAATTAAGACTCCAACACCTCAATATTCCAATTTTCCAACTTGTCATCACCTTCTCCGCCTAGTTACTGGCAGTTCTGCCACTAAAGAGGTCCTTCAATTATGTTTTTTTACACAGGTGATGCTTTTTTCAGGATGTGTCTAACCTGTTCGTGCAAAGTATTTTGTTCCTTAAGGGAATTCCAATTCTGCGACACACAGCACTACATTGTTATTTCCAACCTTGTTGAATAATTTAGGGACCCACTTTTGTCCATTTTCATCAGCCTTGACCAGAGCTAATGATCTGCTCCACACAATCAATGGTGTTTTTCATGCTGAGCACACATTTGCTGAATGTATTTCAGTAATGAATGCACTTTGAAGTATTTTAGAAGGATAAAGGGCTAAGAGTCTGTCTGTCTTCTGTATCTTATCAAAGATGATGTTAATATACTTCAGGTTGTGTTAAGTTGACCTACAGTTGTGGGGGTTACCGTGGTAGCCAGATGTGGGTATTGTGGTCTGCGATATGGTGAACAACAACAATGTGAGTAAAATACTGAACACAGGGAATCCAAATCCACCCATTAAAAACAGAAGAAAAAATAAAAAGGGGATTTACAATTTGTTTTGTCCAGGATGAGCACAACAAACTGACAAAAAACAGAACTATAAAATGGCTAGATAAACAGAATAATAATTAATTATCTTTAAATAGTGTCACACATTTCTTTATTTGATAATACTAAATCAAAAGGAAGCTTTCTTCTCTCCCGCTCTCCTCTGTTCCTCTGTCTGTGCTGCTGGCTCGGTCTGACGGACAGCCAAACACACCAATCACGTGCATGCTCTTTCCCCCGTTGCCACGACAACTACCTGCTGGACATGCCTTCTTCTCTCAGTGCTACTTAACGTTAACCTGTGGAGAGATGGGTAATCATCTAAGCAAGGTAATGAATGAATGTAGCACCATTAAAACTATACGTGTACAGCATTGGTGTTTTGGTATTTTTATTTTGTTTGGGAGTAATTGCCCTTTCTTACCAGTATATTTATGTTATTCAAATAATTTTTCATTTTATGCATGTAATTCACAATGTGTTCCACTGTAAATAATGGACGGAGACTTAGGTGGTTCATGCTGCGTACACCTGCAGTCAACAACAACAGTATTTTCACTAATATTCTATAAGCTTCGATTCGAGATGCCAACATGCCAAATGTCACATGTGGCTTAGTAAACAGGACATTTTTATTGAAATTTTTCAACCTGGATCTTATTTTCATAATTGTGGCCATTTTTCCTATGGGTTATGTTAACTTTGCACTCGCCACCCTACATTTTGCATAAATCTTTTCAAACTCTTGTCTCAAAGTCTGACTGAAGAAAAACACAGAGCTGTCTGGATGAACTATTTTAGCTAACTTCAAAAGGGATCCACTTTGGGGCAAGCCAAGCTATGAATACACACCGGTTTGTTAACCTGTGTGTCGATGTGAACACATGCCCAGACCAACATCATTGGCGGAGGTAACTGTCTCCCCTGTCCCCGGTAAGATGCCTCCCCGACCCAACATTTCCAGTGGAGATGGCCTCATCTGACTCCTAGCCTGAGTCTACTCACTAAAAAAGGCCAAAATACATGAAAATAATACAATACAAATACAAATACAAAAAAATGGCTTGTTCCATTTCCGTGGCTCAGATATGATAAAAAGGCCGACATTATGCACTGCATTTATTTAAAGAGTGAGGCCAAAGCATGGCTGGGAACAGTGCTTTAGCTGTCGGATCATCAACGTTCCGAATTGAAACGTTAAAAAAGCAAAATGTCATCAAAACGTCCTGTGACGCGCCCGGTGCCGCGGCCAGCAGAGCAGCCCCCTCCCTGCAGCGTTTCTAACTTTTACTAAGTTTTAGTCCCAAATCATCATAACTTTTTCAGTATATTTTTTATACAATTGAAGTTATTGCGATTTCGTGTTTGTGCTGTGATTTAAATAAAGAATAGGCATTTATCTGCACCTTTATTATCGTTTGCAATCATTTAGGTTATGTGTTAAGAAATGATCAATTTGTATAGCGACTGAAAAAAAAAAAAGGTTAACGCTTAAAACGTATATAATGTAAAATGTTTTGGGTGCACCCAAATGATGTGCTGGTGCACCTAAATGAAATAGCTAGGCGCACCAGTGCAACCAATGTAAAACGTTAGTCTGGAGACCTGATGCAGTTAGCTACAATAGCTAATCCAGGGAGCTAACTTCTGAGTTTCTTTTTAGTTGGAAGGTTGAGTGTTTGAAAGGATTTGTGTAAAATGTAGGTCTAACTGGAAAGTCCTAAAAAGTGTGTGCCATGATTGCCATGAAATATGTTGTTTTAAAGGTGTCCACCTTGCCGAATCATGCAAAGTTAGCATGACCCCATAGTCAAAACGGCCATAACTTTGAATCAGATCTAGGCTGAAATACAATGGAATTAATGAGCACTAATTTAGAGCTGTGATTAACTGTCAGATAAAAGATTTGAGTCAGAAACAAGAATGGTCCGTGGCCTTGGTATTCGTGTCTTACAGCTGGAACACACCGCACGCGTTAAGTGTCGCGTAGCGTAGATACTGTCCGTCCGTCATTCTCGCTCTCCGTGTGCCTGATCACGTGTCTCGCTGTGAGAAGTCAACACAGCCAAAATCACCATAAACCTGGTTGTTTTATTTTGAAATGTGTTTATTTTGGTAAAATATCCAGCTGCACTGTGGTCTTCCTGTATGTGATTACCTGCCTGGCTTGACACCTACGCTCACCTTTCAGGCAAGAAATAGAGGAAACTATCGCTGCACCAGGCCTAAGCGGATGCTATGCAGACGCTACGCACCCGGTGTGGCCGGACAGATTGGATAACATGGGCGCCGAAATAAAAATAGCTGCTATACGCGTGCGGTGTGTTCCAGCTGTTGTACTACTTAAACTTACTCACCTGGACCTGGGCTAGTGCAAAAAGTTGTCTACTCTGGCGAAGGAGCAGGAACCAGACCGGACTCGGGCCATGAGCTGAACACACTCTGTGGCCTGGCCGAGCGCTAACATCAGTGGAGGCTGCTTAGGCAGATTTTGGGACTCTGGAGCAGAAAAAACACAGGAAGCCAGGGGTGCAACACATGAGTCACAATGGATCCAATTGTGTGTGCTGTGTAAGACTCAATATCTAAGGCAGGGACAACGTCAAGCGGTTGCATTCTTTTTGCCACATGGCTGTTACATTGTCATGGTGTTACAGTAAAAAAAAAAAAAAAACTGCAGTAATAGTTTGAATACATATGTATCAGTGTAACACACAGTATGTGTCTGTGTTTGCTCTTTACCCAGTATGGCGCTGTTGAGTGCGGAGCAGAGTGATTCTCTCTGTGTAGGGTCTAACTGCTGGCCCACGGGGCAGTTCCATGGGTCCGAGTACGCTAGCAGGCTGAATGCATCCTACACAGACAAACAAACACATATGAATACATTCTGTAGCTTCCTAGGTTGGGCTTATAAGGTGTAATTTGGCCCTAAGACTACCTTTCCTTAGCCTAGAAATCTAGACGCACCCTAGCGGCAACAAATGTAATTTGCAGCCAGGGAAAAACTAAATTCTGGTCAGGCCAATCACATCGTGTATAGAGTCGGTGGGCGGGCTTAACATAAGGACGGCAGAGTTGCGATGGTTCCCTGCTACTTGAAAACAAAGAAGATGGCCGTTGCTGCTGGCGAACAGCAGTCTTTTGAATCGGTTTTGGCCGCGACTCTGGAAGACTTGGAGTTCAGCTTTTCTTTGAGAAAAGAACAAAGAACGGCCCTGAAGTCCTTCTTAAAAAAGGAAGATGTGTTCGGAGTTTTGCCGACCGGATACGGCAAAAGTTTAATCTATCAACTAGCGTTGCTCTGGTTGGTTGTAGCGCTATTCTATTGCGTGCAGAGGGAATTTGAAAGACAACCGTTTATCCCGCCCCTCGGATTGAGCCCTGCCAATGGTGAGTTCCCAGACCCAACGTCTTGATGTGGGTCTGGCTTGTCAGGCTAACCTTTCCTAAATGTATCCATACATTTCTGAGGACAAATGGTTGATGAATGACTAGACAAGAGTAACACAGCTATGAGAAAAGATTGTCCTCAGTGCTTCCTAAATAAATGCTGTCATTTCAGTACAGTACACATAATATATTTCTGGCAAGATTAATGTGATCTTTGGTCTAAATTATGATGGTCTCGCATTGAAAAAAAAGAAGAAGGTAGGCCTACTGTTAATTTGGTTGTACATCAATTAATGTATAAAGTTACTGTGAATTGACACTCCTTAATTGATGATCTGTTAAGTGTGAACTTGTCTTGCATTGCCAGACCTTCCTCCACAGCGCTGCGAAGGAGGGTCTGGCGAGTCCACACAGCATTCCAGGATGGGAGAAAAACGTGCTCTGGTTTATTGGCATTTCTTTAAACCAATCACAATCGTCTTGGGCGGTGCTAAGCGCCAGACGGAGCCGCTGCAAAATAGCCTTGGGAAGGAACTTGTACGTTCAAAAGTTGTTTTAGTCGTGCGACAGAAAACTCAGATTGGACAGATAGTCCTGCTAGCTTTGATCTGAACTATTCATATCACATTTTGTTTGGCCTTGCTGTCTGTCATTTCTATTTACACATACACACATCAGTCCACATATCCTCATTTAATCAATCCATCCATCCATCCATCTTCGTCCGCTTATCCGGTATCGGGTCGCGGGGGTAGCAGCTCCAGCAGGGGACCCCAAACTTCCCTTTCCCGAGCCACATTAACCAGCTCCGACTGGGGGATCCCGAGGCGTTCCCAGGCGAGGTTAGAGATATAATCCCTCCACCTAGTACTGGGTCTTCCCCGAGGCCTCCTCCCAGCTGGACGTGCCTGGAACACCTCCCTAGGGAGGCGCCCAGGGGGCATCCTTACCAGATGCCCGAACCACCTCAACTGGCTCCTTTCAATGCAAAGGAGCAGCGGCTCTACTCTGAGCTCCTCACGGATGACTGAGCTTCTCACCCTATCTCTAAGGGAGACGCCAGCCACCCTCCTGAGGAAACCCATTTCGGCCGCTTGTACCCTGGATCTTGTTCTTTTGGTCATGACCCAGCCTTCATGACCATAGGTGAGGGTAGGAAGGAAAACTGACCGGTAGATTGAGAGCTTTGCCTTCTGGCTCAGCTCTCTTTTCGTCACAACGGTGCGATAAATTGAATGCAATACCGCACCCGCTGCGCCGATTCTCCGGCCAATCTCCCGCTCCATTGTCCCCTCACTCGCGAACAAGACCCCAAGGTACTTGAACTCCTTCACTTGGGGTAAGGACTCATTCCCTACCTGGAGAAGGCACTCCATCGGTTTCCTGCTGAGAACCATGGCCTCCGATTTAGAGGTGCTGATCCTCATCCCAGCCGCTTCACACTCGGCTGCGAACCGATCCAGTGAGCGCTGAAGGTCACAGGCCGATGATGCCATCAGGACCACATCATCTGCAAAAAGCAGCGATGAGATCCCCAGCCCACCGAACTGCAACCCCCCTCCACCCCGACTACGCCTCGATATCCTGTCCATAAATACTACGAACAGAATTGGTGACAAAGCGCAGCCCTGGCGGAGGCCAACTCTCACTTGAAACAAGTCCGACTTACTGCCGAGAAACCGGACACAGCTCTCGCTTTGGTCGTACAGAGATTGGATGGCCCTGAGAAGGGAGCCCCTCACCCCATACTCCCCCAGCACCTCCCACAGTATCTCCCGGGGTACCCGGTCATACGCCTTCTCCAGATCCACAAAGCACATGTAGACCGGTTGGGCATACTCCCAGGCTCCCTCCAGGATCCTTGCGAGAGTAAAGAGCTGGTCCATTGTTCCACGACCAGGACGGAATCCGCATTGTTCCTCTTCAACCTGAGGTTCGACTATCGACCGAACCCTCCTTTCCAGCACCTTGGAGTAGACTTTACCGGGGAGGCTGAGAAGTGTGATACCCCTGTAATTGGCACACACCCTCTGGTCCCCCTTTTTGAAAAGGGGAACCACCACCCCAGTCTGCCACTCCTTAGGTACCGTCCCAGACTTCCACGCAATGTTGAAGAGGCGTGTCAACCAAGACAACCCCTCCACACCCAGAGCTTTAAGCATTTCCGGACGGATCTCATCAATCCCTGGAGCTTTGCCACTGTGGAGTTGTTTAACCACCTCAGCAACTTCCACCAGGGAAATTGACGACAATCCCCCATCATCCTCCAGCTCTGCCTCTACCATAGAGGGTGTATTAGTCGGATTTAGGAGTTCCTCAAAGTGCTCCTTCCACCGCCCTATTACCTCCTCAGTTGAGGTCAACAGCGTCCCATCCTTACTGTACACAGCTTGGATGGTTCCCCGCTTCCCCCTCCTGAGGTGGCGAATGGTTTTCCAGAAGCACCTTGGTGCCGACCGAAAGTCCTTCTCCATGTCTTCTCCGAACTTCTCCCACACCCGCTGCTTTGCCTCTTTCACGGCAGAGGCTGCAGCCCTTCGGGCCCTTCGGTACCTTGCAACTGCCTCCGGAGCCCTCCGGGATAACATATCCCGGAAAGACTCCTTCTTCAGTCGGACGGCTTCCCTGACCACCGGTGTCCACCACGGTGTTCGTGGGTTACCGCCCCTTGAGGCACCCAAGACCCTAAGACCACAGCTCTTCGCCGCAGCTTCAGCAATGGAAACTTTGAACATTGTCCACTCGGGTTCAATGCCCCCAGCCTCCACAGGGATGCACGAAAAGCTCCGCCGGAGGTGTGAGTTGAAAGTCTGTCGGACAGGGGCCTCCTCCAGACGTTCCCAATTTACCCGCACTACCCGTTTGGGCTTACCAGGTCTGTCCAGAGTCTTCCCCCACCCCCTGACCCAACTCACCACCAGATGGTGATCGGTTGACAGCTCCGCCCCTCTCTTCACCCGAGTGTCCAAAACATACAGCCTCAGATCAGATGAAACGATTATAAAATCGATCATTGACCTTTGGCCTAGGGTGCTCTGGTACCAGGTACACTTATGAGCATCCCTATGTTCGAACATGGTGTTCGTTATAGACAATCCATGACTAGCACAGAAGTCCAACAACAAACAACCACTCTGGTTTAGATCAGGGAGGCCGTCATTTAATCAAAATTATTGTAATTCATTTTATGCCTTTGATGTTTATGTAGCCAACCTTATGCTTTTTTATGTTTATTTTATTTCTATTCAGTGTGTTCAATTAGTTTTTTTTGTTTAGGACACTTGTAATTGTAATTTTCTTAATTGTAATGTTCTTAATCTCACCTGCACAATCTTTATTTTTTATTATTTAACTTTTTTGTGTTATTGTTATCTTGATTTTATTGTGCAAAATAAACAAATGGCTAACTGTCTGGATTTACCCTGCAGAGATCTGAGGAGCAGTTAACCATAGTCCTCAGAAATCGACCGGAGTTTAAAATTCCGACACAAAGAAAGCGGAAGGTAATGGACATCGGCGAAAAGACATGCATCTGGCAGAATTTCCTGCGGCACCGGAGCAATCCCAGAAGTGGAACGTCTTGGACATAGACTAACATTATGATGACAAAAACTACAGTATAACTTCAGTCTCACCCAGGCAACTCGGAACCCATGCTGAGACGATTACAGGGGAGTTATTAGTGTTTACTTATTGCTAAATACAAGTTATTGAGACATTATTGAGCTTACAAGACAGTTGAAGAGAAAAGACAGAAAGACCGCCGTTCAATTCTGGACTCTGGATGTCTGTTGCTCGTAGTGTTGAACTCTTTGAGTATTAAAAGGGATACTTTGCCAATTTCAATCCAGCTCTGTGTCATCTTTGTGTTGGCACTTCCCTCAGTGCCTCAGTGCACAGAGCTTGGAGCAGCCGAGGTCTGCCAAGACCAGGCGGATCTAAGCAGACACTCTCCGTGACATGTTTCACGTCATCCAGCGGATCTCGGCAGACCTCCCTGTCTCTGCTCAAGTGGAAGCTGAAGCCACACACTGTTCATCTGCGCACACTGCCCACAATGACATGACACAGAGCTGGATTTGGATCAGAAAAATATCTCTTTAACAGCGAAAACACACAGCATGCGGAAGCGCCGCGAATAGCCATGAAGTGCAATACAGCGGAGCTATTTTCATTTCGGCGCCCATGTTATCCAATCTTTCTGTCCACACCAGCTGCGATCAGGAGCCGTGACCGGGCCGTGCCGGCCCGCACACTGCAGCAATCGTTTCGGTCTCAGGTAATCACATACAAGAAGGCCACTGGTTTACTGTGATTTTGGCTGTCTTGGCTTCTTAGCTGTGTCTAGCGATCAAGCACCAGAAGAGAGAGACCGAAGGATGGACAGACAAACAGAGTGACACACACACACACAACCAAACACTCACGGGAAGAGAGCGAGAGAGCGAGAGAGCGAGAGAGAGACGTGTTGTAGAGTGGAGATGAGAATGATCGCTTTGTGACCGGCATGGAGAAATATGCGGCTGGTATAAACAGCCAGTAGCACGATTGGGTACGAATCTGCGTTTTGCGATGCTTCGCTGGTGGTGTGTTCCCGGTGTAACACTAAATTTAGCAGTTTTTGACAGAATTTAGCCTCTTTCAGCTCTGTGTTTTGGTTCTCTCGCTGTGCACAGACAGTATGTTTGAATCCCACATGTCATCTAACATATCAAACCTAAAGGCTAAATGGCAGAGGACTGTTATTGAAAGGCCGGTGAGCACAGTCATACATCACAGATTTCTTCTTACTTTATTCAAGTGGCCAAAAGCATGACTCCAATGGCGTGATAATGTTGCTCTGTGTCTGCTGGGTGTCTAAGTGGGTAACAACTTTACAACAACAATTAACTCAAAGTACAGTATGCCAGGGCTACGTTTTGGTCACTCGGTTTGTAATCTTTCTGACCCCTAGTGGTTAAACATTACATAATGCAACAGAAGAAGAAAATCATAAAAAAAGCATGTCATTCAAAGCAAATTTCTAAGGCCAATTTTGTTGTGATGGAGGTTTTGCTATAATGCAATTAGTACAAAATTCTTATATTAGAAAAAGGTCTGTGTTTAACAAACAGACAAGCCCCCTTGGCGGAAGCTTTATCATACCCCTGCAGTTTATAGTGTTTTTCCAGAGACTAACTATTGTTCTTAGAGCGGCTGCTTATGAATCAGAGGACACAGCCTGCAGTACAGAGTCATTTCAGCTTTCTCCTGTGCACCCCGGAACTTACAGTTGGGACTCTATCTGCTTTATTACAGCACATCCTAAAGCAAACATTGCTCAAATTCCTGCAGCGTGTACAGAATGCTGCGACCAAGACTTTAACTTGTGCCAACAGAAGAAATCTCTTCAGCCCAGTTTTGGCATCACTTTAATCTGTTGTAGCACAGCTTTTTGTTGAAACCAAAAGTGTGTGCACGTGCAGATGTGTGTGTGTGTGTGTGTGTGTGTACCTGTAACATCTTCTTGTGTGTGGCATTTTTGCCATACTCGCGGCCCAGCTGTTCATTTAGCGCCTGCAGCTCCCGTCCAAAATGGATCATTCTCTCTGTGGCTGCCTGGTTGCCCCCACAGAGCTGTCTACCATTACTACAACCCTCATCTGCTGGCAACAAACACACAGTTAATGGTAGACAGATAGAAACATCATGCTGGAAGTTGTAAAATATAGGGAAATATTAGGGAAAGGGAAAAAAGCAAAAGGCGAGCTATACAAAAAAGCACAAAAAAATGAATCACATAAAAGGAAAGAAAAGGTAAACAAAAGCAAACAAGCAAGAAAGATGCATGATGTTGCTTATATGCTACTAACCGGAGCATGCAGAGTTTAGAGTGTGTGTGTGTGTGTGTGTGTGTGTGTGTGTGTGTGTGTGTGTGTGTGTGTGTACCTGCGACCCCATTGCCAATGCTGTTGTCGTCTGGCTGAAGGATCTCTTCGTGTTTGTATGTGCCATTCATGATCCGCGCTGAGGAGCCCTCAACAACCCCATTGGTATAGTGCTCTGCTTCGATCTCCATCTCACTGTCACTAAACACACACACACACACACACACACACACACACACACACACACACACACACACACACACACACACACACACACACACACACACACACACACACACACACACACACACACACACACACACACGTTAAACTCAACTCAAGGATGAAAAAATGATATGAATATAATGTTAATATTTTATGCTGAAGGAGACTGGCCCTGTTGCCATTATAGATAAAGGGTAACAACTCCTACAGAAAGATGGCCAGAAATACAAAAATAAGACCCAAGTTGTGAAAGAAACGGACGAACGCGTCAGGTGGGTCTGGTTTCTCCAGAAATTCAAAGAGAGACTGTCATGGTGGCTTGTTCAGAATACGATCTCATATTGTACTAAAATAGTTCACCGAAACGTGTTTCTGAAAACATGTTAAGAGAGAAATAGGCCGTGCAGTTTCTGAATTGGTCTTCATTTCAGATCGACAAAGGTCAGTTTAAAAGATTTTCATCAGATTTTGAGAGACTCTAGTCCCGCTCATTCCGCTCCCCGTTTCGGGTTAGCACTCTACCAATCAGATGGCTCATTTGAGTCCGACTGCCGGCAGTGACCGCCCCGCTGATTATACATGTCAAATCGGCCAAAATGAAGGACGACGGCCCCTCGGACAGACAACGGCACGGAACACACCAAACAGACTCGAGTCACTGATCGCGCCAGACTGTCCGACGGCCGATTATCGGCTTGGTGTGTCAGCGCCTTTAGTCTGTGTTTGTGTTGGCCTACTATTTTCTTTTCCCTTGTCCCCCTGTACTTGTGTAAAGCGTCCTTAGGTTTCATGAAATGTGCTATATAAATTGAATTTATTATGACGTTGGTTGCTACAACAAACTCGGAATGCTTTGGCCCGTGACACAGTGACAGTGATAACGTTACCCGGTTTAGCTCATGATACATCCAAAGTAGGCTAAGTTACCGTATGCAACACTTAAAATGCAACGATGCATCTGTAACGTATTCTCTTATTGTAAAATAATAATTTTCTGTTCAAGCAACGCTAACTTGGTAATACATCACCGTAAAGAACAGACGCTAGTGCTTCTGTCCAAAAGGGGCCGCTAGAATCAACACAAACTGAAAGTTACATATAGCCACTTTAAATAAATCATTTAAAATTTAGCCATATGGCCTTAGCAATAAACAAGCCTTTTTTAATAAAAGCACACATCTGTTGTTTTTGCACAGTTTACCTGGTTTCCTGGGTGCTATTGGCGCTGTGTGGCTGGCTCTTCGTGGAGTCGGAGGAGTTGGACTCGGAGTAGTTGACGGAGGAAGGGGAGGAGGAGGTGGAAGAGGAGGCAGAGGAGGACACGCTGGGGTATTTGATGCTGCTGCTGCCTGTGCCACTGTGGCTCTTTGACTTGTTGGGGGGAGTCACTCCGTTACTGCAGGTTGGGCTGTCTGCTTCTATGCGGAGGGGTGACAGTAAAACACAGACACTAATCTTATTTCCTACAGTGACCGGGAAAATCACATTTCCATCTTTGTCAGGTTGTTGCTCTTAAAAAAAAAGGACAGAAGTTTAGAGGAGATGAGCATGAAAAGCTCAAGGTGGGGTCTGACTTTAAATACCTTGGAATCATTCTAGATTCAAATCTGTCGTTTAAAAAGCATGTTAAAAAAGGTGGCCAGTACCATCCAATTCAACCTTGCAAACTTTAGGCATATAAGACCATATCTAACAACAGAGGCAGCCAACATATGATCTTCTCCCACATAACATGCTGTTTTACAAGCTAATCACAAGCAAGACTGACAACTAAACTGAAACCAATTGAGGTTCTTTACAAACAGACACTAAAAAAAACCCTGACCGGAAGGCCAATTGCTTCCACCATTGTCACAAATTACAAAAGTACAATTTATCTAATTTCGATAGTTTTAAACATTTTGCAGATGCTTGCCTCATGTTTAAGGTTTAACATGGGCTTGCATGACCCACACTGAGTCAGTTCATAATGCAGAAGGATAGCAGCAGCAGGGCAACAAGGGCAACTACCCTCGGGGGGGACTGTGTTGTACAATACAGATGCAACGTTTGACAAGGCAAAGAGAACAAAATAAAAGCACACAACCCAACCACCCTGGCTTAGTTGGAATCATATGCATACATACAGCAAAATATAACAGAACTTAGTCTGGTAAGACCTGCAAGTGTGCGAAATATCATAGAAAAGGCTGCCATACGTTAAAGAAAAAGCTTGTCAGTGTCTCGTCTCATTGTGTACTTAATTTTCTCAAGCTTTGAGAAAAACAAAACATCTTTAAGCCACTGTGAAACGGAAGGAGTGTTTGGAGACTTCCACTGTAAATGAATTCACGTTCATTGTTTTTACATATATCTGCTATTTTTTTTTCTTTATTGTATTGTATTGTATTGTAGCATACAGTGTTGTACTGTAGTATGTAGTATCATGGATGACCCTGACCACCCTCTCCACCCCACACTGGTCCAACAGCGGAGCACCTTCTCTAAGAGCTTCGATGTCGCACGGACCGCTACAGGAAATCTTTCCTGCTGCAATCCATAAAACTGTACACCAATTCACAGCTATGTGTGATATAACTCTTGCATTTCCTCACACATTACAATATTGCACTATTATGCTATGTGCACACTGGTTACTTAGTTAATAGGGCTGTGTATTGGCAAGAATCTGGCGATACGATACATATCATGATACATGGGATTTAATATATTGCAATATATTTCGATACTGTGTTTAAGGCGATAAATTGGGATTTTTTTAAAGTATAATTTTAGAAAAACTAATATTTAAAAATAGATCGATATTGTGTTTTTGAAAATTCCTTGGCCTTTGGAATTAAAATAGTCAAATCATCACATCCCCTATCATACCTAGAGATTGGCATGGTTTTATGTCAGTTAGCCTAATAGCTGGTTTGATTTGCATTGAGAGATGATTTTATGGAAAGTACCCCATGCCAATCTCTAGGTATGGTGAAGGGTATGTGATGATGTGGGGCTACTTTAATTCTAAAGGCCAAGGGAACTTTATCAGGATGCATAGTATCCTGGATCCATGAAATAACTGGCCTTTAAAAATACAAATCTGCCTGCCTCTATGGGAATTTAACATAGGGGTGTACTGACTTATGCCCAATGTATTTTAAGGAAGAACATTTATTTATTCCCGATACATGATTCATTCACAAGAAAATTGGTGTCCTTAAAGGTTGGATTTTTCATAATAACTTTTTATTTAAGGCGTTAAGATCAATTTCCAAAAGATGATTTTTTTTATTCCTCTTTTTAGTCAACTTGAGCATGGGTTCATAAACTTATGAGCACCACTGTACATTCTTTTCATTCCTCTAAGTGTATTTTTTAGCAGGTGTTCTCTATTGTATCTTCTTTTTTTCTTATTTATTGTTGCTAGTATATTTCTTGTAGTTTCTGTATGTGTGTGAGTATGTCCTTGTAAGTTACTGCTGTAACAGTAATTTCCCAGTTTCCATCCATCCATCCATCATATTAGGCCATAATATTAGGCCATTTGTAATAGCCTGCCCAGGGACAGCAGATGAAAATGAGCTCATTAGCTAACACTAAATAAATGATGAATAAAAGTGTACCTCCGGTGTGCAGGTGTGTGTTGCTGGCTCCGTGGCGGGGGCTGAGGCTGGGTGAGCCAGGGTAACTGTCCTGGGACTTGGGGGAGCGAATGGTCAAGCAGCGAACCTCGCTGTCTGTGCCGTTCACCATCTCCACGAACTGACGACACCTATAAAGCAACTTACTGGTGTTACTGGCATTTACTGGAAAACTACGCTTTTAAAACAAAAGGAACTACGCGTTTCTCGTCAAAGCAAATTTAACATCCACAGCAGCATTAGTGGCGGTAAACAATCACCGCTGGACATATATACGTATAAAGTACAGATACATTGTACAGCTTCTTTTGTACTACATTCAATCGTAATCTTTAAAACAATCTGACTTACTTCAACATGAATAGTAGGTTGGGGTTGTGTTCTAACAGGCCGGGATAAAGATGCTGAGTAGCATCTATGGCTTCGCCCACCCGTCCTGCAAGCACCAGCTTCTGTATTCCTGTTAGACAAAAGAAACAGGGTTCTATTGCTATCTGATTCTGGACGTTGTTTGTTTCAAAATAATGGGATACATAAACATTTAGTCCATATGTAATATCTGATATCAATAACGGAAATGTATTATTCGATGATAAGAAAAGTTTGCTTATATATACTTATAGTGAGTACAGGAATTATTCCAGGGTTTCCCCCCAGAAAAGTTGTTCAGCCTGGTGGCAAGTGTCTTTTTTTTCTAATGGCAGCATTAATGTAGTGCCCAATAGTTTCTGTGATAACAGAATCATGGATGGAATTGCAAAATTGAGAATTTAAAAAAGCTATAAGACAGACTCCAAAGGGTTAGGGTTAGGGGTTAGCCCTAACCCTAACCCCCTAACCCTAACCCTAAATAAAGATTTGAAAATATGACTACGTCTAAGTTTCCAACCGTTTTAAAAACGTCTTAAAGCTATAGCGCATAGTTTCTGCCGCCCCCATGAGGAATTCTAAGTAATAACGAAACGCATCCACATGATACAGGCCATGATCTCCACCCCCCCCCCCACACGCAGTTGCTAGTAGCCAAGGAGGACACGGAGGATTAAAAAAAACATGAACATGAATTATCATCACTCGAGTTTCTGTGCAGGAAAGTCACCGGACGACACAATCTTCTGAACATAGTCATACTGAGAAATACACAGAGTTGTGTGGAGCTGATTGTCTTAATTAGCTTTGAAGCAACTCATTTGGCAATGGCTTGAATGTAACAGACATTCATTAATATAAAAAAATTACGCACTAAAGCTTTAAAATACATTAGAAAATAATTCCCAGTGGGTTAGACCTGGTGGGTCTTGCAATACAATGGGGGAAACACTGTATTCTGTTTAGATTACAAGATTACACCTAAAATAGCTAGGAGAAAAACAGCAACAACAACACCAAGCCCAGAACATTCTTTGGTGCGGTTAAATGACTTAAATAACACTGTATGTTATATTTGCAACAAGTCAGATGAAAATGTGAAATAATGTGTGCGTGGTTGCTCTGCTCACTCACTCTGTCTGTTCTTTATAGATGTCTGCTCCTCTTGTATTATGGTCTCTGTGGCTCTGGCGAAGGCTGTTGCAGTGGCACAGTACCCATGATGCACTAGGTAGCTGGACACCATACTGGAGACAAAACATGAAACAAGACTAGGTTTAAAACCTAGCGTATGGCTGGACCGTGTACGGTCAACGTGCTTAATCGTGGCCAAATTGTTACATTGATAGTCAGCGATGGTGTCCATATTGTGACTATAGATATTAAATGTTCATCTGTAGTGGTCCCAGTAATATTTGTTTGTTGTGTACTGAAGTAGCACATCACATGACATGGTAAAGTTATGTTTGAGACAAATAACTGAGAACTGCTTTGCAATGTAATTATGCTATTTTCAATAAGTTATTGTTCTGGATTACTCATCCAAAGTGTTGATGTGTAATAAATGTTACTTTGTTTAACAGACCAGCCCAGTTTAACACACACACACACACACACACACACACACACACACACACACACACACACACACACACACACACACACACACACACACACACACACACACACACACACACACACACACACACAACTCAGTGCAGAGGGACAGAGAGACAGAGGGACAAAGTGGCATAGTGACATAGACACATAGTAACAGAGTGACATAGTGACAGAGCTGCTTATATATACTGAATATACTGTCATATTCACAGCTTTCAGATGAAAGTATGTAAGACGCATATTACACAGGTTTGTGTTACAGCTGAGGAGCACCTGGGGAGTGTGAGTTAACCATGGAGCTAACTACTGCTCGGTTTGCACTGTTGTCAACAGCGCTGTTAGTGCTCCCTGTTACCTCCCCTCTCTCTCCCTTTGTGTTTGTGTGTGTGTGTCTGTGTTCATGGAGATGTGGGGACTGAATCTTACTTCTGCAGGACAGACTGCCACTCCCCCAGCCTCTCTCCTATGGGGAAGCGAGCGATCATGCCATGGATCTTGGCCCGCCATTCGCTCATGTAGTCCTCGATGTCAAAGACAAACGGCTGCTGGCCAAAGTTAGCGTCTACGATCTCACCCGGAGTTTGAAGCCCCACTGTGGGGTACAGGTTGGGCTGGAAGATATTAAAGAAGAAAAAAAATCTGTCAGTTTCTGCATTGTTTTAAACATGTCTTTCAAATACTCAAAGGCATAAACATGTATAGTTGTGAATGAGACCAATTAAGTATCAAGTTGTATAGTCTTGAGACAATTATAAACTGCTTGATAGTTATTAGTTTTTGGTGGCAGCAAGCTGTAGGTTTGTCTACCTACAGCTTACCAAACTGGGACACTGAACAGTGCAGTCGGTCGGTCCACTGTTGCCTTTTAAATATATATATATATATATATATATATTAGAAAAACATCCTGGTTTGTAAAATATACTTGAAATGAAAAGAACAACTTCATGCCAAAGCCTCAAAAGTCCTTAAAAGCAGTGATTATGGAAAGCTCAGGTCACGGCTTGTTACGTTCCTGTAATGGAACGCTGTTATTGGGTAAACAGGCTGGCTAACGACACTGAAGGCTGTCTTTACTAGGCTATCATTATATTATATAGTATATGCAAAAACCATCAACAGGGTATGACATTAACACCAACACCCGGGTGAATGCCATTTAGCTTTGACAGTGGTCGGTTACTCCATCTGCCCTTGCAGCAACTGTGGCCAGCAACTAACTGGGATTTTCAGTTCCTGTTCTATTCTCAAAAGGTATTTGGCTGGTAAAACCGTTAGTTTTTTTCAGGGCAACGTTCCAGTTTCTGTGGCCACTGGACAAAAAAAGGTTAGTTTCCAACCCAACTTCCAACATAAGCTGCAATTAGTTATGGACCTGCATGGTCAAGATACAGCTATATACAGTATTATTACACAGTCTTACAGGAGTAGTATGATAAGAATCATACTATATAATACTGAGTATTTTCCTGAAACATTTTCTCTAAAAACAAACAAGGACAAATTATAAAATGTTCCTAGCTGCCAAGCTGCTACAGAATCAAAACTGAGGCAGTGATGGAGATAACTGAAATCAGGTACGTAAGTGCAGCAATAAAAACATTTAACAGGAAAAGAAAGCAGTGGTAGAGTTTAGATAGTATATTATGAAAATGATTATGTGATGCACAAATAATGATACTTACAGGGAGGTCTGTGAAGGCTACACCTAAGGGATAAAAGGACAAACGGTTAAAATGAAGTATACATGATGATTTCAAGCGATAAATTAAGCAAAGAGGCATAAAATTAGTATGTGATACAATTATAGGGCTGGGTATGAAATTCAATAGGCATACTTTTTAGGCACTGACCAAACTGCCTCTATAGTATCGAGTGTCATAAAATGCCTCGTCATTCAATACCAAATTTCAATACCTAAGGAGTAAATCTTATCGGCGTCAGTGAGCCAATAAGCATGCAGCATGCTTCTACCAAGACCTAATAATGCTGCTGATTGGATGTCTAACGTTACACGTCATAGAGACACGCAGGAAAAACTACGCACAGAGACACATAGTAGGAGCTAAACTTTTTTTTTTTTTAAAACAGACTTTTGCCTTAATGTTTAATGTAATTTATTTTTGTTAAAACTTTACTGCGCAACTTGTTGATATTAATGAACTTTCGTTACATTCAAGCCATTGCCAAATCAGTTGATACAAAGCTAATTAAACTAATCAGCTCCACACAACTCTCTCTGTGTTTCTCAGCATGGCTGTGTTTAGAAATTTGTGTTGTCCTGCAACTTTCGCGTGCAGAAACTCCAGTAAAGATAATTACCTCTTCTGAAGAGTTCATCATGTTTTTCATCATGGAGGGGTGGGGGTGAAGCGCAATCACAAAAGATTTGTGTCATGTGGATGCACCGACAGAATTGTTGTCATTACTTAGAATGCCTCATGGGGGAGACCGGTATCGAAGTCAGGGTACTGGTATCGGTACCGGACATTTTTTAACAAAGCCCCGTCCTACACAGTGATAGTCAATTCACCTAAATATACAATACACAACATGTTCGCCAACCTAAACTGATGCCATTTTTGGTGTAAAAGCAAGTGTTGTTGATGAGGTTAACGCAACATCCGATCACGTCCCCCGTGGTGAATGTTGGGCCGTATGGTTGGCCGGTCCCGGAGGAGCAGAAGGAGTGGCCGTCATCTCCATGGTAACCGTATGAGTGCTTGTCCCATCCTAAAATAGGACAGAGACAAGGATTAGTTTTGTCATTTTATATTTGACCCATTTGGAAAAAACCCATATGACTAACAACACTGGAAAAGGTTGATCAGTATGCATGTTGTTTTACAGCATTAGTCTGCTTCCTATTCACAGAGCACACATCATGCTGCTCAGTATAAACAGTTTGTGAATCCACAGGAGCATCTGTGGTGAAGTGACTTGCTCGAAGCCACTCTTAACAGTAGTTGCTGCTGAAGGAGGGGAGACAGTTACTCATTGACTTCTGCTGCTCAGATTTTCCCATCTGACTAACTGTCTGCAGGGCGTCTCATGAACACACGTTTCACTATCTTTGTGGGGACCCATCATTGACATAATGCATTCCCTAGCCCCTTACTCTAACCTTAACCATCCCAACTAAATGCCTAACCTTAACCCTTACCCTCACCCTAACCTAATTCTAACCCTAAAACGAAGTCTTAACCCTCAAACAGCCCTTTAACCTTGTGGGGTCCAGCATTTTGGGCCCCACAAGACTGGTCGCACCCCACAAGTTTACTGTATTCCCCGGTTCTTGGAACACACACACACACACACACACACACACACACACACACACACACACACACACACACACACACACACACACACACACACACACACACACACACACACACACACACACACACACACACACACACACACACACACACACACACACACACACACACACACACACACACACACACACACACACACACACACACACACACAC
This sequence comes from Zingel zingel, assembly GCA_023566125.1. NCBI lineage: Eukaryota > Metazoa > Chordata > Actinopteri > Perciformes > Percidae > Zingel > Zingel zingel. The sequence continues at coordinate 39,540,557 of CM042320.1, read as the reverse complement.
AGCAGTACTGTGTATGACCAGCAGGAGGATCTTGTCTATGTAAAGAAACTGGTGAGTCACTGCCAACAGGAACGGCAGCTCAGGAGGCTGAACAGAGAATACAGAGGAAGGGAGAAGAGGATGTCATGACTTGCTCATTAAACTCCCTAATTTCTTGTTTCTGCTGGTACTGATGCATGTGTATGTAACTGTGTCTTCTTTATTCAACCTGACTGTTAGCTTACTGCAGCTGTAGAGTAAAAAAAAACCATTAATCAGTATACCGCTCAGTATACATACATTATTTGGTAAGTAATTTCCCTCCAAGCAGGTTTTCTGGAGATAGATGTAATTTAGTACAAATGAAAAAAAGACAGTGTTCAATAGTTCTCTCTTTACAGCAAATCATTTGACTTGTCCTTGTAGGAAAAGCACAGGTGTAACCAATAACAACGGCCCTATCTAATAACATTAACAATGACCCTGAGACAGAATGAACAATACCAGGACTCTGAAGCAGCTAAATGGAATTCAGCTATCATTCATTTATTTTTTTACACCTGTGCTTTTCCCACTGAGACACAATTTTGTCTGTGAAAAAATGCCTATCGTTTGAATTCCAGTTAGTTAACATCAGGTGTTAGTGTAACCTAAAAGCAGTGATTCACAAAAGCTTTTTGGCTTCTAGGCTAATCCCATTATAAAAAGGAAGCAGAATGTGTCTGTGCCCCCCCTCATCAAAGGTTACGGCCTCAGTGTGGACATGAGAGTAGGTTTTCTTTCAGGTATTGTTTCATTTGACAGATTTTTTGTATGCCTAAAAAGGTTGAAGTATTTCACAAGGAGAAAATGCTCAAAGTCACTAAAAAAATAAGTCAATTGGTCCGTCCAAGAAATATCTTTAACAAATATGATACAACATGTTCATTAGTGAGCCTTAGAGATGCTGGTAGTCAGATTTTTAACTTTTTACTTAAAGCCAGCTAGCTGTGTTTCCAGTCTTCATGCGAAGCTAAGCTAAGCTAAACATCTCCTAGCTCTAGCTTTATATTTATCGTACAGACATGCGAGTGGTATGTATTCTCATCTAACTCTCAGCAAGAAAGCAATTACTACAATACAATTAAGCATACAATTCAACATATATGGAGAATAAATGTTACAATTATACATGCATAGTTCTTTCTAGGAAACCAGAAATGATTAGGACATTACAGACCCATAAAATAAAGTGTTGCCACATATTTCAAGTATAAGATATAGGTTTCCTTAGGATTTCACAATAGGAAACTAAAATACAATCTCAGAAATAGCATTTTAGAGCAGAGCAGAAATGACTTTGTATTTCTTTGAATGTAATTATGTATAGAATGTAATAAAACAAGATAGATCGGTCCAGTGAATCTAAACCAGCTGTCTGATGTCTAGTAAAACATACAGACTGGGTCTAGAAAGATCATATCATTGTGACTTCAGTACAGCAAAGAGTTGACAACAGCGCAGGACTCCCCTACAGCGAGAGGAAACAACTACATTTGTGATTAGTTATTTGGATGACAGGCTTGTTATGCCTTAAGTTTTACACTCGTCGACTTTTGCTGGGATTCCTCTCCCTGAACTGACCGAGCTGAAAGGGGCCGGAACCCGACAGCGTTCAGCTTCAGTTCACTGCTGCTCCATCAGTATCTCTCTTCAATCACAGCTTGTCTGTCGTTGCCAAAAAGCAAAGCGGGGTTAGTAAAAGTAGGTCGTGGGTGAGCTGAGATATTAGATGCGTACTTGTATGAGTGTATCTGTGAGCCTGTATAAGCCAAATGTGTGAATTTGGTTTTGTGTCTATGTCATGTGCATTGGTGTGTATCTTTTAACTTGAGCGCATACTGTGTCGTCTCTTCATGCATTCTTTTGTGCATATCCGATTACGTATATACTTCTGTGTGTGTGTGTGTGTGTGTGTGTGTGTGTGTGTGTGTGTGTGTGTGTGTGTGTGTGTGTGTGCGTGTGTGTGTGTTAAGGTATTAGATTAATCTGCTGACAGGGATATTGCCTCTAAAGCCAGGCTCACTGCTCCAACATGCTAATGAAATGGGCAGGCCTCCACAGCAGGATCAGACACAGAGGTCAGCAGTGGAGAACGTTTTACCATTAAGGGACACACACACACACACACATACTGTATATACAGGGTGCGATTTGTGAAAAAAGCAGATTATGCACAACAAAACAAAACATGCAAGAATTAAATCCCGCTTTCAATACCATGGATATAGTGCCACTTGGCCAGGCATGCCAAACATATTCAATGGAAAGTGACTCAACATGAAATAGCACAACGTGGTGTCAACATAAAACACAGCGTTTTTAAGCCAGAGAGCAGAGTTCACTTTGCGGCGAAAACAGAAGACTTTCACCCAGGAGAGGCTCGTTCGTTCCTCGGGAGTGTTTTAATCCAAACAACAATCTTTTTCCTAAACTTAAGGAGTCGTTTTGGTGGCTAAACATAACTGTCATCGCTGCATGACGCTCACTTTTTCTGGCTTAACTCAACTACCATGGCCCCTGAAAGGACCGTCATCTGGCGTTGCCTGTACCCGGTGCACAGTCACCTATTGGCGTCTAAACAACTGCCGCTGGTAGCCGGCATCCTGGAGCTCTGTAGCGGCTAAATACAACCAGCAACTGCTGCTCAGATTTTATGGTTCTATCACGCTATAGACTGTAGCACTTTACTTAGTTTAAAATACTTCTATTTTACGCATGGTCTATTGGTGAAGTAGCATTGATCACTTTGAGGGGTGGATACAAATAATTCATCAACACATACAGTGCATGCAGATGGACATAAAAGTGCACAAACACACACAGGCGAGTGGGCACGGACACAAACAAGTACACATTTAGAGACGCAATCAGTCAGTCCAGGACACACACAGATAAATCCAGAGTTCAGGACAAACACACACAAACACAGTCAGTTAGAGTTAAGGCAATCAACAGTAATCTGTCTACCACGGCTACAGACCATCTGTAGTGGAAACCTAGCAACCATAAATATTTATATAATATAATATAATATGTGTGAGCAGGTTTGGAAAAAACACTCATCCACACAACTTTGTGTGACATCTGACACGTGAATCAAGAAGAAAGGAGAATGAATGATCTTTCTGTGTGTGTGTGTGTGTGTGTGTGTGTGTGTGTGTGTGTGTGTGTGTGTGTGTGTGTGTGTGTGTGTTTGTGTGTGTGTGTTTCTAGAGTCTGCTGAACTGGCTGCCCTGGTGTCCACAGCATTCCACACACCTCGGGCCCCAGACAGATCTTGACTGGTCAATAAGCAGGTCAAATGGCCCCAGCCAGAATGTGGTTGGTCAGAGCAGAGGAGTGGTCTGATTGGTTGGGAGAGGCAAGGGGCTTTATACAGGCTCTAGGCTGCTATATGGCTACTATGCTTCCTCCCTTGTCATCAGAGATCGCTGAACCATTCACAGATGTCATTGTATCATTGTGTGTGTGTGTGGGGGGGCGGGGGGTTGCTGAGTGTATAGGGACATGGGGGGGGGGGGGGGGGGGGGGTTGCACAGGAAAGAGATAAAAAAAAGAGACATATTCACAGTGAAAAAGTAAAAGACTTTTTTTCCAAATCCATTTTCAACTCACAGCAATGTAAATGACACAATCATGTGACAGTCTGCACTGCCATTTTATTGGCAAATAACAGACAGTCAGTGCCCAGCACAAAATAAATGTGTCAATAAACAAAGGCTTGAATGATCGTTGGCAGACTTGTTTTCTTTAAAATCTTTATAGTAGCACCTTTGATCAATTCAATTGTATTTATAGTGTCAAATCACAACAGGAGTTATCTCAGGACACTTTACAGATAGTCACCCCAGACAGTGGCGAGAAAAAACTTCCTTTTATCCGGCTGAAACTTTGGACAGACCCCGACTCTTGGTGGGCGGCCATCTGCCGCTGCCGGTTGGGACACAGTTCCCTAGATCCTGGCAGAGGACTCAGTAATCATGGTCTGGGTTATCTCAATTTGGGCGTGGAGAGAACTAATTTATATGAGAAAGACACACTGGGTTATCGAGTTTGAAAAATGTGGGAGTTTACCAAGCTGGGAGTGTCCAATGTAGGGCTGTCCTCGATTAAAGAAATTCTTAGTCGACTAACACTCATACCATTTTGTCGACTAATCGACTCAATCAACAGATCTTTAAAACTGAGTTTTCTGCACAAAGAATCATGCAAAAGCACCACTTGCTTTTGCATGATTCTTGGATATGACACCCTTGGATATGTGATATGTGGACATTCAAACAAACATCCTGTATAGAAGAATTCATATTATGTAAGGGATAATGTAGAGCGAGGCGGTCGTTATAGCGAATACAACCCCGACAGGGTGATCAGGACGGTCTTGACTCAGCCTGAAGGGGTTCACCAGATCTGCTGTCATTGCCTGTATTGGAGGACAGGCGTTGCTCCACTTTTCCCCACTTTTTGCCACAACTGATAAATTAACCGGACTTCTTTCAGCGGATTGATAGCTGTCCTCCAGAGTGATCAGAACTGAGTCCATGGTGACGCTCTGCTATGCATGGCATCTGTCTGTTATCAAGAATTAGCAGACAGCAGAATGTCGTCGAGTTCAACCAAGCCGTATAATAAATCCATATAGTTTGGTGTTGGCTAAGGCTCAGGCACAACATTATTTTTTTATGGAAAATACAGGTTGAGCAGTCTACCATTACAAAGGGAGAAGCAGTGTTTGTTTAAGTCAGATTAGACTAAGGTCAGACTGCAAGCCCAAGTCAACATCATCTGTCACTGATCCATACGACTGTTCAGTGACATGTCCTGACATGTTCTTTCTGCAGCTGTCAAGACTGTTCGGACGCAATCCACATGCCACATCCAATTACTATGCAATGACACACGTCCTCCTCTCCTCCCACTTTCATCCCCAAATCTCATAAATATTGCTTCTTTCACTTATTTCAGTGTTTCCTTTAGGATTTTATTTAGCAGTGGGGGCAGGTCCGCAACCCCCCACCCCACCATGAAACATAACTGACACTTTGCTGCAACACAAACTAATATATTTATTCACCTCTATTCACACACAATGAGGCATATTTTCTGTTGTGATTGAACTGTATTTTTTGAGTTACTATATAGGCCAACTTTGATCTTGACATACAGTGAGGAAAATAAGTATTTGAACACCCTGCTATTTTGCAAGTTCTTCCACTTGGAAATCATGGAGGGGTCTGAAATTGTCATCGTAGGTGCATGTCCACTGTGAGAGACATAATCTAAAAACAAAAATCCAGAAATCACAATGTATGATTTTTTAACTATTTATTTGTATGATACAGCTGCAAATAAGTATTTGAACACCTGTCTATCAGCTAGAATTCTGACCCTCAAATACCTGTTAGTCTGCCTTTAAAATGTCCACCTCCACTCCATTTATTATCCTAAATTAGATGCACCTGTTTGAGGTCGTTAGCTGCATAAAGACACCTGTCCACCCCATACAATCAGTAAGAATCCAACTACTAACATGGCCAAGACCAAAGAGCTGTCCAAAGACACTAGAGACAAAATTGTACACCTCCACAAGGCTGGAAAGGGCTACGGGGAAATTGCCAAGCAGCTTGGTGAAAAAAGGTCCACTGTTGGAGCAATCATTAGAAAATGGAAGAAGCTAAACATGACTGTCAATCTCCCTCGGACTGGGGCTCCATGCAAGATCTCACCTCGTGGGGTCTCAATGATCCTAAGAAAGGTGAGAAATCAGCCCAGGACTACACGGGAGGAGCTGGTCAATGACCTGAAAAGAGCTGGGACCACCGTTTCCAAGGTTACTGTTGGTAATACACTAAGACGTCACGGTTTGAAATCATGCATGGCACGGAAGGTTCCCCTGCTTAAACCAGCACATGTCAAGGCCCGTCTTAAGTTTGCCAATGACCATTTGGATGATCCAGAGGAGTCATGGGAGAAAGTCATGTGGTCAGATGAGACCAAAATAGAACTTTTTGGTCATAATTCCACTAACTGTGTTTGGAGGAAGAAGAATGATGAGTACCATCCCAAGAACACCATCCCTACTGTGAAGCATGGGGGTGGTAGCATCATGCGTTGGGGGTGTTTTTCTGCACATGGGACAGGGCGACTGCACTGTATTAAGGAGAGGATGACCGGGGCCATGTATTGCGAGATTTTGGGGCACAACCTCCTTCCCTCAGTTAGAGCATTGAAGATGGGTCGAGGCTGGGTCTTCCAACATGACAATGACCCGAAGCACACAGCCAGGATAACCAAGGAGTGGCTCTGTAAGAAGCATATCAAGGTTCTGGCGTGGCCTAGCCAGTCTCCAGACCTAAACCCAATAGAGAATCTTTGGAGGGAGCTCTAACTCCGCGTTTCTCAGCGACAGCCCAGAAACCTGACTGATCTAGAGAAGATCTGTGTGGAGGAGTGGGCCAAACTCCCTCCTGCAGTGTGTGCAAACCTGGTGAAAAACTACAGGAAACGTTTGACCTCTGTAATTGCAAACAAAGGCTACTGTACCAAATATTAACATTGATTTTCTCAGGTGTTCAAATACTTATTTGCAGCTGTATCATACAAATAAATAGTTAAAAAATCATACATTGTGATTTCTGGATTTTTGTTTTTAGATTATGTCTCTCACAGTGGACATGCACCTACGATGACAATTTCAGACCCCTCCATGATTTCCAAGTGGGAGAACCTGCAAAATAGCAGGGTGTTCAAATACTTATTTTCCTCACTGTATAGGCTAAGCATTCTGTAGCAAATAACAATAAACCCACTATTAGTTACATTGTCTTAATGCAGTGTAACTACTTCAGCATGTAAATAATGCACCTAAAATACAAACGTGGGCGAGGGCGTTCAGCAATCGCTATCGAATCAACATCCACGTGCAATTAAGCTCGCAGGTGAAGAATACAAACAATAAAAATCACCAGTTAACTTAATTTAAATTTGCAAGACCAGGCTTAAATGAACTGACAAGAATTTACAGTTCTCAAGGACGTACACACACACACACACACACACACACACACACACACACACACAATCTCAACTGGCTAGTTATCCTTGCGTGTCCGCGCTATTCTCCGACATGCACTCTAACAATGCAGCCCTATTTCTGTTACCTTGGGGGGCAGAAATGTTGCCGTGGGGGGCTGCCATGGTCAAATCAACATAGAGGAAACACTGTATTTACAAAATCCATTTCTTGGCACTTCTTCATTCCTTGCACCTATATTTACCGCGACACGTGGATAAACATTTTCCATCCACACTATCTCTCCCCACTCCACCAAGCGCTAATAATCAACCCTTTTAATTGTTGAATAAGACCTCCCTATTTAGTTATGTAAATTTTAAAGTAAACCAACCATACAACACTTTCGATGCTTGATTGTAATCTGAACCAATAACATTCAGGGTCAAGGTTTTGGCCAGCCACAACCAGAGCTGCTCAGACTGTCCTGCCTGGAACCAAAACTAAACAAAGCACTAGTTCAATCAGACAGTTAAATGTTTGTAATTCTGGCTTTGGCCCAGCGAGCCAATGTTATTGCTAGACACTGGCGTGATTAAGGACTCACCATACACTCTGTTCATGTTGAGAAACCTTGGGAATCCTTATTTGGCCCCATGTCGTTGATTGCTCCAAACACAGACTCCGTCCTTTTGTTCTACCATGCTTTTATTGATTAATTCTGACATCCACCCGCCCATTGTAACCTGTATCCTTATTATCCTTATCCTTGTATCCATTGTATCCTTATTTTCAGCATCGACCTATCTAACAAATCTGTCCATCATCCAATTCCATACATCCAACTCCGACATTATTCACACATTACTCACCAGGCAATCTGTTCATGTTGACTCCCTGGGCAGACAGGCCGATGCCCATATACCTGCATACAACAAGAGAAGAAGAATTCAAACTGTAGTAGATTTTACGCATTATAGCATGCACCCACATTTCACCATATTTGTAATCACCCCAGAGTATCAATGTTTAGGCGTTTTCTCAGGTTAACGTTGAAAAATATTCAGATCATACTTTGATGAGTGTCAGGCAGAGGCAACTTTAAATATACTGTCTTTGATATCCTTTCATATCTAAAATGTGTGGACTAGTTATGGCGGAGTGAGCTGCCTCCGATGGAACGTCCGAACATCAAAAGTGACAGTGAGCGAAGATTAGGGGTCAGCAGTGACATCATATGTACGTAACACAAGGATAAGCACTTGGCCAGCCTCCTTTTCATGTATGCAAGCTTACGAAAGCACAGCAAAAAAACTTTTTTCTCAATTGAACGAGTCATCAACATTGTATGGGTGTGGCATAGTCTCAGCACACTTTGCGAATACTGGTATCATCCCAGCAATAAATTATTTCTTATCTAAGCCGAATGGATGGCCTTATTCACAAGTTTCCTGCTTTTTCCTCAATTACTTCTAGGATGTAAAAGGGAGGAAAAAGACATTGGTGTCACATCAATCAACTGGATTTATATAATTGAACTAAGGGTGGGACAAGAAGTCATTGTCACTTCAGCAACTGTTCATCTAGGGACGATTTCATTAGTCTATCTGGCATAATAAAGCAAGACAAGGAGTTTTCTATGGAGGGTTTAAAGGTACATAACTAAATAAATACATAGATACATACATAAATGTATAATTAAATGTCTAAAATTGTATATATTTATTTATACTTTTATAGTTGTATTTATCCATAGTGTAACTTGCTGCACAATAAAAAATAAATCTGTCAACTTCAGTCATCAAAGGTCAGGGGGCGGGTTAAAGCTTCTGATTGGTTAATGAATGTATTACAAACCCTGCGAGCTCTCTTGGATCGAGCTATGAGTTGGGTTTGCACTGTAATGCTACCATCCAGCAAATAGAGATTTTTTTTGGGGGGGGGCATACAATTCAAAATATGTATAATATGTTGTTTTTTTTAAATGATTATTATTTTATTATTAATTAGGAATATTGTTATTATACAACAAGCAGATCAGACCAAGCAATCTTATTGTCAAACTAGACATTTAGAACATGCTCAAATTAGCATGATAGCACACAGAGTCATTTGAGCACACCACAGGCTCATCACTAAATTTATTATTGCCATTTCCATGTCAACATATTGAGTTGAATCAACATTTGAAACATTTGTAGTCTTTAAAAAAAAAAAATCAGGAACAACACGAACACACAAAAAGCAACATATTTATATAAAGTGATTCATCGGATTAAACAATATATTTGTTACAACACTCTGGAAATGTTTGGATCCCATCAGCTGTGTTGCTGACAGGGCGCTATGTTAAAAATAGCTGCTACATGTGTAGTTCGCGGACATACAGGAGCTAAATCTGCCAATGGAAAAAAATATTTTTTATGCAGCTATATTAGTTACAACACGATTGCGCTAGCAAAGCAGTTTTGTGTTTGTATGTGCTTTAGTTATTTAGTTTGGGAAATCCCACGATCTCTACAAAGCTAACGTTAGCTTAAGTTGACTGGCTGACTAAGCAGGAACCGGAAATTGTCTCTGGTGCTTGAAGTTCACGGAAGTATAGTAGCTACATCTATCCATGGTAAAATTACAGCAGATATCTTAGTTATAACGAGATTAAGCGGTTAATTGTGCGATATTTATTCAATTTGGGAAATCACACGATCTCCACTCAGAATGTGAGGAGTTGCTATGGCAACATGTGACAGCTGCTTGTGTGTTTGTACTCCCATAAAAAATAAATGAAATGGGGTCCGTCATTAAAAGTTAAATAATACATACTGTGTAAAAATAAGTGTCAGCCCAAAATATACTATGTGCCACACTTGCAACCAGTTTCAGGTACGGGCTATGGGTAGGGCAGCCATCTTGAATTAGGCAAAAGCAGTACATTCAGGTTCAACAACCAATCACAGGGCAGAGCCCGCCCCCTGACTTTTGATGGCTGAAGTCAACAGATTTATATTGTCTCTGCTATGGATAAATAAAAGTATAACTGTATAAATAAATAAATAAATAAAAGATTAAAGTATAACTAAAAGTATAAAAATATAAATAAGTATAAATGTATAAATAAAGCTATAAATAAATGTATACACATTTATTTATATAATTATAGATTTATTTCTGCATTAATTAATTTAGTTATGGCCCTTAAATCCCTCCATAGTTTTCTGCAATGCTATCAGCTCTGTTAGTCTGTACTCAACCCGTGCTTTGAGCAATGTTTTGAGTCAATTTTACTGGAGAAAAGAATTGGCATGCTGTTGGCGCATGATTGTACAAATCCATGTTGAATTATTTCTGTCTGGATCAAAGTAGTAGAGTGGCAGAGGGATAGACCAAGATTGCCATTCTTTAAGCCACTAGCATGGCTAAAAATGTTTTTCTGATAAGTGTTACCAAAATGATAGTCTCGCTTGCGAGACCTAACTCCACAGAACACAAAAAAAATTCTCTGGTTTATTGACATTTCTGTAAACCAATCACAGTCACAATCGTCTTGGGCGGTGCCTCTGCAAAATAGCCTTGGGCAGGGACGTCGTTAGGCCTATTTTAGGGGGGCTGAAGCTACCCCAAAATGTTCCTAAGCCCCCCCCCCCCCCCAAATAATAATAAGAAAAATAATAATTAGATTTCATTTTTTTTATTTATTTTTTTATTTATTTTTTTTTACAGTGCACTCTGTATCACTCACTACGTGGAATCAATCTTCCTTCACCATTCATCTGTTGGTGTCGTCGTGCACTGCAGTGTTTTATTTTTATTTCATGAACTGTCAACTGGTTGAAATGGCAGTGTCTAGAGAGAGGCTTACGAGCGGCCGCTTACACGGTAACGGTATGTGGACGAGCGAGGTAGAGAGCACCAGGCAGCATTAAAACAAGCAGGAAATCAGAGAAATAAAATGTTGTTTTCAACGATTTATCATTCGAAATGCAGCTGTAGCAAGTATCTCACCATCATTAACGTTATCCAAATTCAGAATTATAAACAACAAATAATATATCCAGATACAAAAAAGCCGGAAACACGAAAGTTAGACAGCAGTACAAAGAGTCAATGGCTATGAAGATGATACACCGTCTTGTCTCGTCTCATTGGTTTAAAACGGCAGCTTTCAGAATGCTGCTGATCGGTGTGTTGCAAGGAGCTGCAGGAGTTATCTTGTCTCGTCGCAAATCTTTGGTCTGGACTTGCTACCGCACACACAGTGAGTGATACAGAGTGAAATTGTTGTTGTTAATGACTTTTACTTGCTTCACTTCAGCTACTTTACTTGAGGTAAAGATAAAGGAATATTTTAGTTGGCTATAGAAACCAATAGTCTAGCTAGTGTAAACGAGTGAAATACAAGAAATAGCTTGCCTAGTAAGGTATCTGAAGCTCTCTATTCTTTACCATTAATATAGCCTGCTATCTCTATAGTATTAAAACAATATCAGTCCCTAAATATCATAGTGTCACTGTTAATGCTATTGTACCAGTATATCCTTCAATTCATTGAACAAATGGATACTGGAAGATATTTTAGGAGAGAGAGAGCCTAAACTAAATTATTTCATGATATTTATTATATATGCTTGATTCTGACCAACTTAAATTTCTGCATTCCTTTGCTGTAATAAATTAAACAAGTATGTAGATGTTGCCTACATGTAGACTAGGCTATATATGATCATACATTCATACATACATACATACATACATACTAGAACTTTGATTCATCTGGCCATCAGGTTATTAAATTCAGACATACTTTAAATCCTTGTCAACCATATTACAAAGAGCTAGTTCAGCGTATCATGCCTGACTGGAGTAGTGTGTTTTTCTTTAGGAGTGGGAAGGGCAGACAGCATGTTGCCTGTTTTGTCATTTGGGCTGCCTTGTTGAGTGCAGCGGCACTGAGAACATATTTCACATAATTGAAGCTCTTTTTAAAAAAAAAAATGAAATAGGATTAGTCCAACGAATCGTTCGGTTTGTAATGCGCACCTAACCGAAAGCCTCATACCGAACGGTTCAATACGAATACGTGCATCGTTACACCCCTAGTAATTAAATAGTCTTATTTTTACCTGCAACTTATCTAATAAAGAGAGGGATTAGGTATGGTATTACTTTACCACATATTTACACGGGCAGATAGATAGCGGTTAAGTCTTAGCCTAAAGAAGACCTCAGCAGGAGCACAGTCTGGCCTAAGTAAACCCCCCCCATGCTGCTTTGATGTATCTAAAAGCTAACTTTTTTGCATAGCCTCGGGGCTAAGCCCCCCCTGTCTTTCAATCCTAGTGACGTCCCTGGCCTTGGGAAGGAACTTGTTTTGGTGGAACATGTGCACGTAGGGAGGCGAGCTCTGGAATTAAAATGGCTGTGTGATGAGAATTTTACTCCAAAAAAAGATAAACATAATTTGCTTGTCGGGTGTAGCTCAGAGGATGTTTCCAATATCGATTTTAGAATGCCTACACAAAGAAAGCAGAAGGTGAGGGACATCCGGCGGAACCTCCAGCGGCACCGGAACTGTCCCGTAAATGAAACGTCGTCGACTACCAAAGTGATGAAATTACTCAAATGAGTGCAGCACTAGATATTCTAAAAAGGATAGGGCACTGGGACATTCATTTGAGATTTGGGAGTCATCAACCTGGCTTTCACTTAAATTGAAGCCAAAAATATTCCAATACGTTTTATTGGGCTGCAAAGTATAATAAGAGGTTGCAGTTAACTTAAAATGTATAGCCAGAAGTATATGTAATGAATAGGGTTGGGTACCTTGACCCGGTGCTAATACGGCACCGGTGCCTTAACGACTGGTTTCTACCGGACCGAATAGCAACACGGATTTCGGTGCCTCATTTCGGTGCCACTGATATGCCTGCACTGCTTCTTTTTTTTTTCTTTTCTTTAACTTTCTTAAAAAGTATTGGTTCAGGCACTGTTTAGGCACCGGCACCGTTTTAAAAGTATCACTTTAGCACTGGTATCAGAAAATAAACAAACGATATACGCTAGTAATGAAAACTAACTACTAGTGGGCATAAGTAACTAGGACTAAGTAACTTTACTGCTGTAAAGGGACATTTATCTTAAATTACTAAACGCACTAATAAACACTAATTGCCAAGCTTGTTGATAATGTCAGTAAACCACTGATAAGGGAAGCACCCACCCAGAGGCTTGAAGCTTAGAAGCTGTTTCCACAAATAAGTCTTGAATCGGTTTTATCCTGTTCTCGAAAATGTTTAAATGCACAATAGTTATAGTATAATTATATTTCCTTACACAAAAAGTGAGGAGATTTCACATTTAGACTTGAGAATCTGAGAACTGAGGCCATAGTATTGACATTGTGTTTTTTGAGTTCAGTAGTCAATATCATATTTGGGTTTATTTTGCTTTAATTTTATAGCCAAGTTCCTAACTTGGAAATACACATGCAGTGATTGTTTTGTAGTGGCATGTCATGGCAATACTCTTGCAGTATTTTCTGACATACCACTTCTATCTGCACTGTAATGTTATGAAACAAAAGATATGAAGAAAGAAACTAGAAAATGCATTTCCTGCAGAAAATGCGTGGGAATGCTGAATAGCTGAAATGCTAAAGCTAAACTGGATGAATAACTTAAATCCGTAAGAAGAAGTTGAAGACGTGAGAACAGCTGAAAAAGTGGAAATCGGTTTAATAAGTATGAATTTCATTAAAAAGTTAAAAGCTTATGCTAAACTGAATTGTTGGCTTTAAAAGTTGAATAATGACAAAAGATGTAGAACATTGTGAGGTCTGAGTATATTTTCTAACTGATAATGACTCACAAATGCAGAAATATGAAAATCATACAAATATGAAAATTGTATGAAAAATCTTAAAGCTCAAATGCATTGCACTGCACTGCTGAAACATCTGGAAAATTGTCAGAGGTGGAAGCTAAACTGCATTACCTAAATAAGTGAAGAGCTAAAATACATTGTTAGAAAAGCTGGAAGCTCAACTGTAATACTGTCAAAGATGAAAGTTGAAATGAAATACCTGAAAAGGCTGAAAAAAGAAATACTTTGTATTATTATCAGACATATACACTGCATAGAACGAAAATGCATCAATCTAGCTGGGATGAGATGTGAAATATATTGCGTGAAAAGAAGGGGCTGAACAAGAGGAAAGAGAGGAAAGGGAGAAGGAGAGAAGAGAGAGGAGAGAAGGACAGAAGACAAGGAGAGAAGATGACAAATGCTGTGAGAAACAGATGAAAAGGCAGAAATCTGTAGTATTCAAGTTGACTGTCTGTGAAAGTGTTGTCATGGATACTAACGACCAGTGGCCAGTGTTAGTAAACAGCCTTTGATCTCTGTGATGACATCTCTTTGATCTGTAATCAGTTAACGACCAGAGCACCTGCTGTTAAACTGCCACCTGTGGCATGCTGCAGCTATTCAGAGACATCGAGAGCGAGCTCTCAAATAAAGGCTCAGACTGTAATAACAATAAGGGGTATCAGTCAAATGACGTACTAACAACTAACAACTAACAATAGTTGGAATGCTGTTAAACAGCATTCCCACTAATGAATGTCCACTTGTTTTGTGAAGTGCATCATATGGTATATGTCATTATTAGTGGGAATGCTGTTCAACAGCATTCCAACTATTGTTATTCTGTTCTTTATAAACTTCTTCTTATTCCCTCTTCCATACGTTTTTTGGCTCTCCGTACCTTCTGCATACTTTCAGCTATTAAAACCATTCAACTTTTAAAATGTCCAGCTCTTTCAGCTAATGATGGGACTTCTTCAACTTTTTTTCTACTATTTATACTTTTTTAAATATTAAGCTTTTTAACACTTTTTTTTAACATTGAAGTCAATGAGAGCATGCTTCAAATCCTTAAAATCCTCTTCTGCTTCAAAATGTGTTTCCTCCTACATTCTTTCACCTACAGATGTGATTCAAACTTCAAACTGTTCACAAAAACTTTAGGTATTAGAAAATATCTTTTCAGTTTGATATCTTTTACGGTTTTTGTGAAAAAGCTGTTTAAGTTTAGTAATCATTTCAGGATTTTTCTGTGTTTATAATGAGTGTGTATTGCGTGAGCTAGAGTGGATGATGTCATAGCCAGAGCCTTGAAAAAAATATCTTTGTCCCTTCTCTATAAATTGCTCTCACGCCCACAATTTCTACTTGTCATACACAATTTATACATCAAAACGTAGGTATTGTTGTCTAGTTTCAGGCAATGTGCTACGTTATGTGATACGCCTTTTACTTTTGGCTTCCAAAGGACAAGAGTTCCACACCTTCCTCCATTCGCTGCCCTGTTTAACATTCTCCACATTTCCGAGCAAAATGCAGTGCGAACCCCTTTTTCTTTTTTTTTTTTTTTTTTTTTTTTTTTTAAATCGCTGATATGCCCACATTTTTAAGTTCATCCACGTAAATTTGATACCAATACATTCGCAAAGGCCTTCCGGTGCTCAGGATGACGTCATTTGACTGATACCCCTATCGTTATTGCAGTCTTTATTTGAGAGCTCGCTCTCAGTGTCTCTGAATAGCTGCAGCATGCCACAGGTGGCAGTTTAACAGCAGGTGCTCTGGTCGTTAACTGATTACAGATCAAAGAGATGTCATCACAGAGATCAAAGGCTGTTTACTAACACTGGCCACTGGTCGTTAGTATCCATGACAACACTTTCACAGACAGTCAACTTGAATACTACAGATTTCTGCATTTTCATCTGTTTCTCACAGCATTTGTCATCTTCTCTCCTTCTCTTCTGTACTTCTCTCCTCTCTCTTCTCTCCTTCTCCCTTTCCTCTCTTTCCTCTTGTTCAGCCACCTTCTTTTCATGCAATATATTTCACATCTCATCTCAGCTAGATTGATGCTTTTTCGTTCTATGCAGTGTATATGTCTGATAATAATACAAAGTTTCTTTTTTCAGCCTTTTCAGGTATTTCATTTCAACTTTCATCTTTGACAGTATTACAGTTCAGCTTCCAGCTTTTCTAACAATGTATTTTAGCTCTTCACTTATTTAGGTAATGCAGTTTAGCTTCCACCTCTGACAATTTTCCAGATGTTTCAGCAGTACAGTGCAATGCATTTGAGCTTTAAGATTTTTCATACAATTTGTTTCATATTTCTGCATTTGTGAGTCATTATCAGTTAGAAATTATACTCAGACCTCACAATGTTCTACATCTTTTGTCATTATTCAACTTTTAAAGCCAACAATTCAGTTTAGCATAAGTTTTTAACTTTTTAATGAAATTCATACTTATTAAACCGATTTCCACTTTTTCAACTGTTCTCCCTTCTTCAACTTCTTCTTACGGATTTAAGCTATTCATCCAGTTTAGCTTTAGCAATTCAGCATTGCCACACATTTTCTGCAGGAAATGCATTTTCTAGTTTCATGTTGCAACTCAAATATGAATTCAAGATGTTGTTAAGTCCTGCTTCTAGTCCAGTGAACCAGACAATCACTCCATACAAATCACACTGCTGCTGTCTGGTGTTTCAAATCAAGCAGCTAAGTTGATTCGGAAGGCTTTCCAATTTACAGCTAACGTAGTAGTTACACATACAGACACTCCTCACGTCTTTTACACCACTGTTTTGTTCTGTTTGAACAGAGCTGCTCAACTGGAACTGGGGAGTGTAACTAAACAGTATATTATGCAACCTGAGACTTTTATTGGGAAGGATGAGGGGGGAGTTTCCAATGCAGAGGATAGGTCAAAAAGGTCTGACATTTGAAAGCCAGGACTCTAAGCATCTGGCAAAGTAATTGCAGAGTTGCTGGTACTAATCAACAACCAAAACAACTCCAGCAGATGCTTTAGCTAAGGGCCAGTAATGTGGCTTACTGTAAAATTCAGTTTGAAATCAGTTATTCATTTAGTTACTTCAGGAACAGTGCATGATGTCACCTATTTTGGCTGCTGTCTTGGAGCAAACTGTATTGGTGTAATCATGGGGGAAACATTTGGTTAACGCTGAGTGTACTCTGGTCAACATATCAGTACATGCAATAGCTTGATAAAACTGTAAGACCAGATGTGAAGCACATTTTTGTAGTGTCTGTAGAGCCTGTAGAATAAAGGTTTTACAATCTGCCTACAACTAAAATTTCTCTGATAGTATTTTAAATAATGTATCACCCTGGACCACTAAAACATTTATTATTTATATTCTACATTGCATCTCTGTTGGATGTTCTTTTTTATGGTCATTTGCAATGCCCCATTCCTGCTTCTAGAACTAAATGGGCCAAATGTGGAGATAACTCTGGTGCAGTTAGGATGCCCCTATGTCCCTCAGATTTAATGAGCCATGGCACATTGCTTAACCCCTTTTGGGTTGTAACATCCCAATTTTCCCTGACACAGCAGTTGAGTTTAAATGTCTACCACTGTTGATGCAACTCTCTCTGTCGTGGCACTAACATTTGGAGAACCGGACAGCTGATGCAGATTTTGGCAACAAGACTGCGACCAGTCTGATAGAGGTCATGAGTGACATATTTGGAGGCACTGTTGTATTTGGCAATACACTTGGAACAGTGATATCAAGACTGCTGTTTTTATGCAGACTCAAGGTGAGGGAAATGCTGCTTAAGCAAGTTTACAAATTCACAAGCCATCACAGTGAGCCAGGGATGTCCGACCTTACCAAAACAACCACAGGAAACAAAGACGAGCAAAGAAAGTGCACTCTAATGTTTGACACATTATGGAGGAAAATACAACCATAGAACTACACACGGACCTAACTAGCCTGAAAACACATTACAATACACATGAAATTAAAATGTACTGGTACTGACAATTTGACAGTGTATACACTTCCTAGGAAAACTGCTAGGGCTGTAACGGTATGTGTATTCATCCCCAAGTACAGGACATTTGTTATGTGACTTCCTCGGTCCAGTACAAACTGTGACCCAAACGATTACTTTTAAACTAAAATTGTCCCGGCTGTGGTCATCCAGCACAGGGGGCTGGAGCCCCAAAACTAACCCCCGTCGCTCCACTCAGCAGCCGGGGAAACAAGACAGGACACCTCTGTTGATCTTGAGGACCTGCAACACTTATTTGTGCTCAAACTGCAGACTCTAGCTACTGTACATTTACTTGATATCTTCACCGCTAAACGTTAACTCTCCTCTGCTCCAAACGCGCTCTCATCACTTCCTCTCTCGCTTTAGCAGCATCCCCACAAGAACCTCTCACTGTCCCACCGGAATGGTAGATAAGCGTACGCGACTATTCAAACCTTTTATTAAACACCCCCGGTGTGAAAAGGTCTTTACAGTACAAATTATGGTCAATGGGCCACTGTTGTATGTTTGCATTTCAAAATAAATAAATGGAAAAAAAATTGAATCATGATCCCAAAACCGAGGTGCATACCAAACCATGAATTAGTGTACGGTTCCACCCCTAATGGACCTATAAATTGTCATAGTCTAGGTGTGTAGAAATCTATGAGGCCACAAACATTGATAGCGCACCAATGTTAGCATCTTAACATGCAAAGTGACCTTGCTAATATGATACCATTTAGCATTTAATGTTAAGCATGTCAGCACATTAACATCCATACCAAGAGCATTAGGGCTGGATATCGGAATCAACCGAAATAACAAAACATAATAGTATCAAAACGTTGAAAACGTTATTTGTATCGGTATCACTTTAAGGGTACTGGCACTAGTATTAGGTACGTTAGTTACAATTTATTGCTTTGACAGCACACACAGCGAGGTGCAGACTAGTGTGAGCTTCCATCAAAATGAAAACATGTTGCACAACTCTTCTCCAGTTCAATTTAGCATGTTAACGTTTTTCATTTTAGCTAACATTTAGCGTAAATGCTTTGCAGGGTTGAGACTTAAGTCATCTCAGGGAAGACAGAAAGTATGTATCTGTGTGTGTGTGTGTGTGTGTGTGTGTGTGTGTGTGTGTGTGTTTGTGTGTGTATGTGTGTGTGTGTGTGTTTTTGTGTGTGTGTGTGTGTGTTTGTGTGTGTATGTGTGGGTGTGTGTGTGTATGTGTGTGTGTGTGTGTGTGTGTGTGTGTGTGTATGTGTTTGTGTGTGTGTATGTGTGTGTGTGTGTGTGTGTGTGTGTGTGTGTGTGTGTGTGTGTGTGTGTGTGTGTGTGTGTGTGTGTGTGTGTATAGCTATTGCTTAGCACAAACTGAACCAACGGAGTGTGTTTTCTCATGCTGTTACTTTTGCTTTCGAAGTACCTTGTTATGAATTTTGGGCAAGTGGTGCTAGGTAACCATGAGCAAAGACATTATCATTCATCCTCTGCAAACTCTTAATTTCTGTACCATTTTCACAGTAATCCTTCCAAAAATTGTCAAGACATTGCTATCCCTAGAGCCAACGCTATGGTACTGAGATAAATTGCTAATAGCTATAATTTTCATGTAGGCACAAAAATGTAATTAATGATAAAACATGTTTCCAGAATCTCCTTACCCGTCTCGACCTTTGCTGACAATCTTGACTTCAAAGTAGTAGATCCCACAGGCAGCAGGGATTGGGTGTGTGGCTCGCACTGACGCTGCATCCTTGTGGTTCTTTCCATGGCCTGCAAGAAGAGAAATATAAGGTGTTCATGAACAATATGATAACATCATTTCATGTCAGGAGTAAAATCTTCTGGAAAATGCATTGTCAAGGTTTGTGCTGTCATTGAGTTCCACTGAAAAGAACTACTACTGCCTTTCCACCCACTTTTCTTCCAACTTAGGAACAACTTTTCAAGGAACCGAAAGGTTCCTGCAGCCCGTTATCTGGGTTTCCACCATTGCCTAGTTACAGTGGTGCTCATAAGTTTATGAACCCATGCTCAAGTTGACTAAAGAGAGGAATAACAAAATCATCTTTTGGAAATTAATCTTAATGCCTTAATTAAAAAAAATAGGAAAAATACAACCTTTTTCTTTGTGAATGAATAATGTATCGTAAATAAATAACTGTTCTTCCTTAAAATACAGGAGGCATAGGTAAGTACACCCCTATGTTAAATTCCCATAGAGGCAGGCAGATTTTAATTTTTAAAGGCCAGTTATTTCATGGATCCAGGATACTATGCATCCTGATAAAGTTCCCTTGGCCTTTGGAATTAAAATAGCCCCACATCATCACATACCCTTCACCATACCTATTAGTATTTTTTTTTTATTTAAGTTAACATAATAGCTGGTTTGATTTGCATTGAGAGATGATTTTATGGAAAGTACCCCATGCTAATCTCTAGCTATGGTGAAGGGGATGTGATGATGAGTGGCTATTTTAATTCCAAAGGCCAAGGGAACTTTATCAGGATGCATAGTATCCTGGATCCATGAAATAACTGGCCTTTAAAAATACAAATCTGCCTGCCTCTTTGGGAATTTAACATAGGGGTGTACTTACGTATTTTAAGGAAGAACATTTATTTATTTACGATATTCATTCACAAATAAAATTGGTGTCTTTAAAGGTTGGATTTTTCCTCTTTTTTTTTTAATTAAGGCATTAAGATCAATGTCCCTGCGCTCAAACCCAGTGAGTTACCCAAAAGGTTCCTAGTCCCTGGGGAAAGTTCCTCTGGTCATAAAGGGGCTTAAGCCAACAGTTGACAAAGGGACATTAGCCTGCTGCTTCCAATTTTATTTCACCAGCAAAATGTAACTTTAGAATAACTTTTGGCCATAACTTTTGGCCTGTGTTTGATTGCTGATTTTCTACCAAAATCCCAAAAGCAGCCAAGGGAAAGCCATGTGCTCGTAAAAATCCTACATTTGTGCAATCAATCTGCCTTTGTTGTCTCGAAATATGACACAGACTTCTATCAGTGTATTTAGTTTACACCAACTGGGTGTTCAGCATCTTTAAAATTGTATGCATTTTTTACATTTAAAATGTTTTGTGTACCCTGAACTTAACCTATAAACAAATTAAATGACACAAATCTAGTATTGCCCTTGGCTTTCCACAAGTCTGGATGGACAACGGTTAATTTACCGGACAGTTCCTGCAGTGCCGGAAGTTCCAGCACTGCCGGAACTAATTTAATCTACAATGAAATCTAGTGATCAGTTATGCAAAGAATAAGCTCAGATAGGACTGACTTTCACCCAATAATCCATATTTTTGTTTAGGTCACTTTTGTATAATGAGGTTATACAGTAAATTACTTTTCTGTTTTCGGTGTGTGTAAAGATAATACACTTTATCTACAATAAGTGGTAAAGATGTAAGCAACAGGGTCAGAGGGCTCATGTATTGTCTCTGGACCAATTAGATTTAAGATCACTGGTAGCTGGAGAGGTGCCAGTTCACCTCCTGGGCACTGCCGAGGTGCCCTTGAGCAAGACACTAAACCTCTAACTGCTCGGCCTATCATTCGGACATCTCTGCACATTTCATGCATGTTTGTGTAAATCCCAAAAAGAAATGCTGTTTCAAAATGACAAATAAAGTACATTATTACATGAGAAGTTGCAGAACACTATTAATACATAAAATACAGGCTACACATATGCTTGTGCATCAATGTCATCAAGTAAAACGGCCAAGGAATAACCAAATGAATTTGATGAGTGACTCCACTAGTAACCATGACATACCATTACTTTCAATTATGCCCCTTCTACGACTCAACAAATCCATGTTTATTCATGGTACCAGCACGCCAGTGTATGTGTGTTTGTGTGCGATTGTCCGGTCCAATGGTTGCAGCAACATTCATGGCGTCTATTTTTAGCTGCTCCTCGTGAAAAACGTGTCGTCAGTAGGCCAACAGGTCTCTTTACAACTGCATAGATGGGTAGGAGAAATGGCTACTGCTTTTAACAGCACCAACCACCCCCTTAATGACAATCCTATATTCAAAATGTTGCGTTTATGAAAGCAAAAGCAAAACGTTTACATCTTGTAGGATTTTTCACATCGTCAGGTGATTAGGAGAAACTGTCTACGGGTGTTTTGGAGACATAAACCTCCTGACTTGAAATAAAAATGTCCTCTGAGAAACAGACACGGCAGCGTTGCACCTTTCAGCTGTTAATGTGACAAACCTCTCCAGCAGAGAGGTCAAGGATCAAAGTTTAATGTCCTGTTCTTACCCCTCAGCAGTGAATCCTTAATTGCTTACTAGGAAACCAGTAATCCCAGCCCAGGTTTTAGCCTTGACCACAAGCAGGGTAAAGTATAACATCTATCACTTAGTGTCCTCTGCCTCTTCCCGTCAGCAGCAGAAAAGTAAATAGCACGATGTGACAAATGAAGAATCACTGCCATTTAAATCAAACCATTTTGCTAATGTTTTACCTGACACCTTCTTCACACACATACCTTTGTCCTCACATCTCAGCAGCAACCAAACTTTGGCCAAAGCACACAAAAGACCAACAACAACCCCTTCTTTTAGATTCCATGCTAGGCTGTTTGATGAACTGTTCCATTGGTTGAAGAAACACAGACTCGCTGGCATTTGTTTAGTGTTAAGTGGAAAAGTTACTTCAGCTCAAGAACAATTTCAAAGTTTTATTTTTTTTTTTTTTTTTTTTTTAGAATTGAAGATCTGAAGACAAAGTTAATATCTGGCCATGCAGTGCTGGGCTACATATTGCCTGTTTGTGTACACCGGTTTAGTCTGCACTTACAAGTACTGTGAAGCCCCAAAAGCAGTAAGTAAGACACACAAAAAAATTCTAACAACTAACAAGAAAAGGGTTTACAGTTCTGCCCATTACTGACAAACACTGTAAACACTTACATATGCAACAGCCTAGTTTAGTAAAGGTTAATCCCACATTCACGCCAAATTGTTCAGACTGTAATTGTTGGAGATATTGGGCATTTATGACAGTTGCTGAAAAGTGACAACAGACCAGTGGCAAAATGGCTGGTTACATCTAAATAAAATTCAATATTAATACTAATATAGTCGACACAGCAGATTTAAAAAACAATCGAAACCACTGTGCAACCCAGGGCTGAAATGCTAACAAAATGTCTGTATCTAGCAAAAAACATTGAATCTAAGCGTGTCGAATGATTATTTTAGCCCCACTGTCTAGCAGAGAGGACATGTTAGCTGTACGCTAATGTTAGCTATGTGTTAGCAAGCTGAGGCTCTTGCAAACATAATACTGCATAGCTTTCTGATTTATCCACATTCCACTATAACACAAGTTGCATTCTGTCAAGATAAAATATAGTTAGCCTAAAACTGACATTTGGATATTTAACTTAGTGACAAAATGATTGCTGCAAATGTAACATGTAAGGATCCCACCAATTTCCCATTCTTCCTGCTGAAGCCTCACGTCTAAATGGCTGTGTCCACCTTTGTCTTCTTAAAGGGTGCTCCAGTGTGGGCGGGACTAATTGCACTCTGTCTCTGTATACAGTATGTATTCAACAGAACAATAAGCGTTTACTTTTAAAATTAGTTTACTTTCTGTAGTTTTTGTCTGATGGGAGGAACAAGACATTAGTCATGATTCAACTAATCTGGCTCAAAGGATGAACATTGTAGGGCTGTTGGAACGAATTCCAGAAGTCGAATATAATTCCAATAGTAAAAAAAAAAACTGTATTGTGTTGGCTAACGTTGGTGAATCTTGCCCAAAGAAATACAATTATTTCTATGATCTCGCCATTCTCGCCTTGGCCTAGCCGCATGTGAAAACCAAATGCTTTTGTCATGTCTGATGAACAAGTCGGAGGGAGTGAGCAACACGAGGTATTGTGAGATCTTAGGGCACGGAGCTACGGTAGAGACCAAGTAGTAGAGAGGCAGTGACAGGCTGCAGCTGGGTATAAAAAGAAGGATGGAAAATACTGATTTACCAAAAATTTAAAATTGACATCCACCAAGTCAAATGCTTATGTTATCATTAATTGGCTCATTCTTGTTTCCTAACTGCGTCGTGAGTTATAGGAGCTCAGCTGGGAGCTTCATGGAGACAGCTAATGTTAATGTTAACCGCAATATTTTGCAAAGAGAGATTATTATTACAGAAGGGCATTTTGTCCAAAACGCATTTATAAAACTGCATTTATAAAGTGCTTTTACCCAAAGTGCTTTGTAATGTGCCACAAATTGAAGCACTCACCGATGGTGGTGAAGTTACTATTCAAGGTGCTGGCCTCCTGGCTGGAAGTAATCACGTTTCGGGTCTTGTTTAAAAACAGGCGGAGCCGAGGATCGAACCATCAAATCTGTGATCGATATACTACCCGTTGCTGGACCACACCTCTGTATTAGTAGTATGTGGAATTTAGATACCTCACAAAATTCCCATCAAAGATCTGCCGAACTTAAACCTGAATCAGCCAGGATCACTGAACACATCTGTGTGAATATGGGGGACCTTTTACAACTGTAAACTCTGAACTGCTCATTGGAAATGTTGAAAGCTAGTCTTTCTACTAACTCAAGGGGAATCAAAAGAATGTCAGAAATGTTTTTTTTTTAGAAGTGTTTCACATAATAATAAATTACTAAACAGCCCTCAAAGAATTGCTGTTAGCCATAACGTTGATGAGCACACAGCTACGATTTCTAACTTTTAGCAGTTGCTTTTTCTATCTGCAGTACCTTTCTTTTTGACTCTTAACTCTGTTAAAGTAAAAGTGTGTTTAATAAACTTGGACTAGTCCAAGGTGTCCTGAAGGGACAGATCTGGGACTATAGGCCACTGGGGCTGTTAATATCAGCAATTAGGCTTTGTTTAACTGGACCAAAAGCTTTGTCTTCATCCTTGGCACTTTATCAAGCGCTTTCTCAATAGATGACTCCATTGTGCTTTGTCATTCCGTTTTCTGATTTTCAAGAATTGTGAAAAACAGCCAAGGATTGAAGGATGTCCAGTCTTCTTTGGTGATCTCAGGATTCCTTGTCAGATTTGTACAGACTATATAGTTCTGTTATGTAGTTTGGTCAGGCTGTGACCTACATCACTCATTGGTTTGCCTCTGATTGTGAAGTGGTTTAGATGATGGTCAGCATATCATGGTTCATGTCAGAAGAAGGTGAATTATCTCCAATGGATTTGGAGTGAAGTGCTGCCACAAGTACAGAAGCTTAAAGTTGTATTAAATTATTATTTTTTTGGGGCCCTTGGGGGATTTGCATATCATTGATCTTAAAAATTGTTATGACCAATGGGTTTGCAGACAATTTCTTATTTACACATCCAGAAAAAACAAATAAACTTGATCATTAATTTAGGTTGTGTTTCTAGCTCTGTTTTGGGTTGACTCCTGATGGAAATATCTGTCTCTTATGCTGCTAAATGCCTCTATCCTAAGTTTACCAGCTAGTCGCTAACTTTGTCTGTCAGCCATTAGGTGCTGGGCAGGTAGGATCCAGTGGGTCTATCCGCTAGCATCCCGCTGCAGAGCTCCAGGCTTGGCCCACCTCTGGCGCTGGGACCCATCTCCATCCATCCATGCATGTGCTGTGAATAGGCAGTTTGAGTGTATAAAACTGCTTAAAGTGGCGTGTGTGCCGTATGGCTGTGCAATTATGGAAAAAATTATAATCACGATTATTTTGGTCAATATTGAAATCGCAATGATTTAACACGATTACTCATTAACTTTTTTTTTTGGTGGGGGGTATTTGCAATCGTTTCTAAGAAGCATCATATATTTTACATTCCAGGATATAATGTTAGTGTCCTCTCGCTCACAGAAAGACTCTTTGGATCAGAATAAAATCTGTTTTACTACTGTGAGTCGGTTCAGCTTTACAGATATCACATATAACGTTACACAGCTAATGAACAATTCCAGATACATAACACAATGTGCATCTCTCATCACATTTTCACTCACTATGACCAATACTACTGTCATTACTAAACATTGTGCCAAAATATGAACAAAAACGTCGCCGTCAGTGGGCTTATTTGCTAGCTAACCACCGCTAAAGAAAAATCCAGCACTTTACATACAGTTTAACAGCAAACAAAAAATGCTGAGGGAACATTACTACGTTTTTTCATGTTGGTTTTGAGTGGTATGCATCCCCACTAACCTGGAAACCATTTTAAACAGTAAGTGAATAACGTTACAGCGCGTCGGGGAATACAACGTCTCCTGCAGCGGGGAGTCAAAGGCAGATGGACCGCAGGGTTCGCTAACGTTAGCTTCTTGTCTCATCTGGGGTCTGATAAACAGTAAATTCATCAAAGTCAGTGCCCATAACGCTAATTTACAAGTGACTGTAGCTGTCACATTTCACACAGCCGCCAAGGCTTTCGCCGCTGTTGATTATTTGGTTGCCATGACTTTGCGAGAGTCGTGTAATCAGAGACGGTTTAGTTTAGAGGATCTTTGGTGTAATTACGACTTCATGACATTTTTTTTTAAAACACTGAAGGAGCTGCGGAAATCGCTCCTTCAGCGGCGGACCAAATTTTTATAGCGGAAACACTGCGTAAACAATTGTTTTTTTTCCGATTACTCTGTTTTTGTGATCCATAAGAGTCTAAATCGTAATCACGATTATAAATTTGATTAAGCTCACAGCCCTACTGTACCGTGTTGGGTTTATCTATAAATTACCTTCATTCTGTGACAAATTGTGTTGGCGGTTAACTCTACACTTGTCCCTCTTTTAGTGCAGTTTAAGCCCATCATCCAGTTTATTTTGTTTTATTTGTTTGAGGCTGTATAGTTTATGCCATTACTCTGTATGGCCTGGCTGTAGATCCTCTCCCTGATACTGTGATGCTAATAAACTATATTTTTTGTACATCTCTATATGTGGCAGGTGGCCGCCCACCAAAAGTCAGGGTCTGTCTGAAGTTTCTGCCTGTTAAAAATAAGTTTTTCCTGCCACTGTTGCACCAAATGCTTGCTCTTAGGGGAATTGTTGGGTCTCTGTAAATGATAGTGTGGTCTAGACCTACTCCACCTTAGGGCTGTTGGAACGAATTCCGAAAGATGAATATATAGTAATTCGAATGCGATTTTTTTTTTTATAAATAGGTTGGCTAACGTTAGCTAATCTCTCTCTTCTCATGTCACGTCTGATGAACAATAAGTTACGGGAGTGAGAAACACAAGGCATTGTGAGCTAACGTTACGTACCGAGTAACGTTAGTACAGGGGGGAGTGACGACGCTGAAGTTGGCATCCGATTCGCAGCTTCCGATTCGGCAGTTAAGGGGAAATTTAAGGGGAACTTAAAACTGTCCGATTCAGCAGGGAAACACGTTTTTTGAACCTCTTACTGTATTTAATGAGTGTTAGTCATTAAGGTAAATTATGAATTATGTCTAAAACACACTTTTAGATTTGTGAAAGCTTTATTGTCTTTATGAGAAAACAATAAAGGGGGATTTCACCGTTTTTTTCACATGTAGACCACATTAGACCAGGTCCAGATCTAAAACCACAATAGCTGGGCTTGTCAAATCTGGACTACATTATCCCAGAGAGTCTAAGAAGTCTGAAAAACACAGTTTGAGATTTGTGAAAGCTTTATTCTATTTGTGAAAATGCAATAGAGGGAGATTTTACTGCTTTTTTCACACGTAGACCACATTAGACCAGGTCCAGATCCAAAACCACAATACGTAGACCTGTCAAATCTGGACTACATTATCCCAGAGAGTCTAAGGAGTCTTAAAAACACAGTTTGAGATTTGTGAAAGCTTTATTCTATTTGTGAAAATGCAATAGAGGGAGATTTTACTGCTTTTTTCACATGTAGACCACATTAGACCAGGTCCAGATCCAAAACCACAATAGCTGGGCTTGTCAAATCTGGACTACATTATCCCAGAGAGTCTAAGGAGTCTTAAAAACATAGTTTGAGATTTGTGAAAGCTTTATACTATTTATGAAAATGCAATAAAGGGAGATTTTACTGTTTTTTTCACACGTAGACCACATTGGACCAGGTCCAGATCCAAAACCACAATACTTAGACCTGTCAAATCTGGACTACATTATCCCAGAGAGTCTAAGGAGTCTTAAAAACACAGTTTGAGATTTGTGAAAGCTTTATTCTACTTGTGAAAATGCAATAGAGGGAGATGTTACTGCTTTTTTCACATGTAGACCACATTAGACCAGGTCCAGATCCAAAACCACAATACGTAGACCTGTCAAATCTGGACTGCATTATCCCAGAGAGTCTAAGGAGTCTTAAAAACACAGTTTGAGATTTGTGAAAGCTTTATTCTATTTGTGAAAATGCAACAGAGGGAGATTTTACTGTTTTTTTCACACGTAGACCACATTGGACCAGGTCCAGATCCAAAACCACTACACCTAAACTTGTCAAAACTGGACAAGAATTAACCCAGAGAGGCTAAAGAGTCTTAAAAACAGATTTCATATTAGTAATGCTTTTATCTTATTGCCACAGCATGGCCTTTGCTAATTGACATTTAACGTAGAAGTCCTCGTCTCTCCATGCCATTTCTGATACCCATGAGCAGGTCTTCCTTCTCACTTCAAAAGAAAAGTAGAAAAAGTTATTTTTTCCCTTTGGAAATCAATCAAAATATCTTCATAGATTTCATAACTGTGAATAAGAACTGAAAAAAAGCTTTTCATAAAAATGTCTTCATTTATAGATAAAATGAAAACCAAGCACACTAATGTCTAATGATGTTGCCTCTGACACAGGCCACAGTGCAAGCTTTGGCTAAGGTGAGGAGGAGGACATTGGCAGAAGCAGTAAGAGAGGTTGAACAGGGCCAGATGGAGGAAAGGTGAGAGAACAACACTTACGTTGAAGGAGAAGGATTTGAAGAGTAAATTAAACCATTGGCAAATCTATGAAGAGGTTTTGATTGATTTCCAAAGGGTAAAAATAACTTTTTCTACTTTTCTTTTGAAGTGAGAAGGAAGACCTGCTCATGGGTATAAGAAATGGCATGGAGAGACAAGGACTTCTACGTTAAATGTCAATTAGCAAAGGCCATGCTGTGGCAATAAAATAAAAGCATTACTAATCTGAAATCTGTTTTTAAGACTCTTTAGCCTCTCTGGGTTAATTCTTGTCCAGTTTTGACAAGTTTAGGTGTAGTGGTTTTGGATCTGGACCTGGTCCAATGTGGTCTACGTGTGAAAAAAACAGTAAAATATCCCTTTATTGTAGGGCTGCAGCTATCGATTCTTTTTGTAATCGAATGATCTAGCACTTAATCGATCGATCAATCGGATATTTTTTTTAATTTTAATTTTTAAATTTTTTTTTTTTTTTACGTTTTTAAACAACCAAAACTAGACCTATATGTAAATATTAGTTATACTTAACCTATTTTCATTAATATATTTGATTATAATGTCACACAACTCTGTTACACTTATGCTATTAGATCGTTGATCAGCTGTTTAAAGAGAGAGAGAGAGACGCAACAATCAGCTGTTTTTCTGAAGGATAGTCAGCGCTACGTATTTTCTTGTCTCTGATTTTGGTAGTTGTTGTGTTTGATGTAGTTTCATCGTCCATACGACTCTGTGATTTACTTTTGTCGGTCCTCTTCATGGAACGGATGATGAAGTTAGACTCAATGTTTTCTGTTGAGATGCTAAAGCACTGACGTCGTGCTATTATTGTGCTAAGCTAGTTTGATGTTGCAGTAGGCACACTGTCCAGAGTTTTAGTTTTAATTCCGTCTGAACTGATTCCAACCTTTGGACCCTTCCTGTGGTCTCCTCCAGCCGGTCTCTTCTCTCAGCCCTCACTAGTTACCTCTGGCATGTGTCTCCAGCAGCAGACTGAGCCGTCTGGTGTGCGACAGTAGCGGAAACGCCGTCCGTCAGCGATACGTTAGTAACACTGATTTAACTAAGCTTCGAGGCAAGTCATTTTACATCGAGGATTTTTTGTAATCGAATTATTCGAGGAATCGTTTCAGCCCTACTTTATTGCATTTTCACAAATAGTATAAAGCTTTCACAAATCTCAAACTATGTTTTTAAGACTCCTTAGACTCTCTGGGATAATGTAGTCCAGATTTGACAAGCCCAGCTATTGTGGTTTTGGATCTGGACCTGGTCCAATGTGGTCTACATGTGAAAAAAGCAGTAAAATCTCCCTCTATTGCATTTTCACAAATAGAATAAAGCTTTCACAAATCTCAAACTGTGTTTTTAAGACTCCTTAGACTCTCTGGGATAATGTAGTCCAGATTTGACAGGTCTACGTATTGTGGTTTTGGATCTGGACCTGGTCTAATGTGGTCTACGTGTGAAAAAAGCAGTAAAATCTCCCTCTATTGCATTTTCACAAATAGAATAAAGCTTTCAAAAATCTCAAACTGTGTTTTTAAGACTCCTTAGACTCTCTGGGATAATGTAGTCCAGATTTGACAAGCCCAGCTATTGTGGTTTTAGATCTGGACCTGGTCTAATGTGGTCTACATGTGAAAAAAACGGTGAAATCCCCCTTTATTGTTTTCTCATAAAGACAATAGAGCTTTCACAAATCTAAAAGTGTGTTTTAGACATAATTCATAATTTACCTTAATGACTAACACTCATTAAATACAGTAAGAGGTTCAAAAAACGTGTTTCCCTGCTGAATCGGACAGTTTTAAGTTCCCCTTAAATTTCCCCTTAACTGCCGAATCGGAAGCTGCGAATCGGATGCCAACTTCAGCGTCGTGGGGGAGTGACAGGTTTCGGCTGGAAATCGGAAGAAGGGTGGGAAATAGTTTTAACATGACTTTAAAATCGACATCCACCGAGCCCAAATGCTTAAGTTATCATTTGTTAGCTCGTTCTGGTTTCCTAACTGCGTCACGAGTTATAGGAGTTTAGCTGGGAGCTTCATGGAGACAGCTAAACTTAATGTTAACTGCCCTACAGCTGTCAGAGTTAGCTTCAACTTCATATATTAACTACTTACAGCTGTATTCTCAGTAACGAGACAATCTGCAAGAAACAGGTTGCTTTTAAATCACTAAAATAGTAGTGACAGCACCGTTTGGCTTAGCTAGTTATCAATGCCATTAGCATTGTGGCTAACACTATTGTTACTTATGACAAATTGTCTCGGCTGTGCTGTCTAACATGATGTCATTGTGCTAACCGAGTACCGTTAGTCTTTACAACAGAGCCGCTTCAATACACGTGTTAGATAATGTTTCATTACAGAGTTCTCTGTTGATTTGTGTTTGTCGCTGTGTGCGCGGTGGAAAATAATGTAAACAGAGAGTGGCGTGCCAGAAATACAATGCGCCATGACGTCGGTCCCCTTCAGGGCCAGGTTGGTTGTCCCTCTAGTGGACAGAACGTGTAACAACAACCACATGCTTATAGTGGCATTGACAATGCATAAGCCTGAGTAGTATAGTACATATTAATAACAGGCTGCATATGAGCATTAAATATTCCAATATTAAAAAAAATAACAAATGAAATTCGAATGGTATTATAGAGGAAGACTGACAGCTAAAGTGTCACGAGATAACTTCTGTTATGATTTGATACTATAAATAAAATTGAATTGACTATTTCGGAGAGCCGCCGTCGCTGCATCCGAAGCTTAGCTCCGCCCAAGACAATTGTGATTGGTTTAAAGAAATGCAAATAACCCAGAGCGTTTTTTTTTCTCTTATCCTAGAATGTATACATGGTGTAGCCAGAACTTCCTCCGCAGCACTGTGGCAATGTGAGACTATTTGGGTAGTCACTATAAGGATAGGATCAAATGGGTTAAAATGTGTTTCCATCACAGCATGTTTGGGCTCATCCAAATTGCAAATGCTTTCTGGAACCTCTCAGTTCATTTTTGATTTCCAAGGGGCGGTAATCAACGGGGTAGACCAAAATGCATCTGGACGTAATTGGATAGATCTACAACCATTTAGAGCAATGAAACATGTGACGTAGCGCTGAGTGACCAGTGACCAGGTCCGCCCGGTGTAGATGGCCAATCACAGCAAAGTATTATCAGCCAATCACAGCACATTAGGGAGGGAAAAAAATAATGCCTCAACGATGGAAAAAAGGTGCAGAGATCACCAGGTATATTATAAGTTGGTATATAAACCGTTGAAGAATACTGTCGGAACTTACAGAAAACACGTTTTTGTTAAGAAAAGCCGATATCTCCAACACTGGGCAACTCACACCAAAACAATCTTGATTGATAAATAGCACTACAGCTAAGAGGAAAAAAAGATATATTTTTGATTTTGAGGTGAACAGTCCCTTTAAGGCCTATTAGAAGAACAATGAAATGCTCTACATCAAAATAAAGCAGAGGAATCCTTCATGGACCAGAGCGCTCATTAAAAACAAAATCAATTGATTTAATCATTCGCACTAAGTTCATTAGTTTGTGTGTTGCAGTGTGTGTATTTATGTATATATCTGTTGAGACTGGGTAGATGCATCTATCTGTGCACAGCAGGACTAGGTAGACACTGTGTGGTCTTAAACAGAGAAAATTGGCACAAATTGGTCAAAATAGAATTCAAACCACAAGGGTGAGGGAAGAGAGCAGGAGCTAAAACTACCAAGAGGAGAAAAGGTATCCTGCACAATCCAGAATATACCTATTTATACATCATCCCTGAACAATTGTGCAGGGTCACTTAATCTGTGCACTTTTCATACACATAAAGACTGTGCCACATAAAGACTGTGCCACATAAAGACTGTGCCCTACATAAATGACCCCAACATGACATGACATGTCTTATCTTCAGAAATACATGGGCCCATTCATCATTTTGTGCCAATTCCATAGCTGTGACAAGTTCATGGGTAATTCTAGACAGAATATAATGTAAGACTAGAAAAAAAAGCTATATCACAACTCTTTTTTTTCCACATCTTTATTGGGATCAACATGGAGCACCGCATCCACAAAGAAATTATGCAATCTACAACACTGATAAGCAGAATGTAGGCTTATATTAAAGTTGACCACTGGTCATATCAACAGCAGGGAACTGATCCATTATGCATCAAATATTCTTTGGGTTATATCTGCCAGAGAGTCTTGATTTTAACAAATAAAAGGCCTTCCCTGCTATTCGCAAACAGCAGGATTATTACTATGTGCCAAATAAGCTTTCCAAAATGGGTAACACAGCCTCTGTGGAGATTTTTCATAGCCTGGCCTGAGATGCAGGGCTAGCTTGCCAGCTATTGGGGGGCTGCCCTGACGTGTCGCCTGACGAAAAATAAGAGAGCAGGCAAAAGACTGAGAACAGGACTTCACACAGTCATTTTGTTTTGATTTATGAGCTGGATATATAATACATCCAGCTGATGGGACTGGCAGTCCATACT
Source organism: Zingel zingel (assembly GCA_023566125.1). Taxonomy (NCBI): domain Eukaryota; kingdom Metazoa; phylum Chordata; class Actinopteri; order Perciformes; family Percidae; genus Zingel; species Zingel zingel. The sequence goes on along the minus strand of CM042320.1, from coordinate 39,507,186 downwards.
GACCGGTTTTAGCCATCTGAATAAGTGATTGACTGCAACATACGTCTGACGAGTAAAGTTGTTGATATTGTGAAAATGCCGAAATCTGACGATACAAAGATTACAAGATCGGTACAATTGGCCTAATGTAATGCGCAGAGGCCTCCTCCCTCACAGCAGCTGTTGAAATCGAGCTGCTGCCTGCTGGAGGTTGGACATGAGACTGTTGCTGAGCTCAGGGCACAGATCTGAATGGAGTTGGACCGGTTGCTTCCAGGCTGGAAAAAAAATGATTTACGAATTCTGGAAAAGACTTCTAGAACACTGCCACTGAAATCACGCGAGAAAACAACAATGCCATATTTATTCTATTTTGGTGCTTGCTATTGTCAAAAACTAAACAATTGCAGCATTACCATCAGTACTCAGCTACGTGGTAATATGTTAACAACAAGTTTGGCTCGTGTCCATCTTGTAGCCAGCTTACCTTACTGTTTATTTAAATCCATGTTAGTTACAAGGAGCTAACGTTAGCTAGTTAGCCACAAGGCCAACTGCTGTATGAGATAGCTTGCTGTTTGCTAACGTTAGCTCATGTTTGTTAAATACCATTAGTTAGCTTATTGACATAGCCTTGTCTATGCGTCGTTATTGCTGCCAATGCCCCCTTCCAGTACAAACTACAGAGAATGTCAGATGCACAGTGGGTTTACTGCAAACAAATAACGTCATAAACGGCAAATAAACAAAGGAGAGCCGCGTTGTTGAAGGTGAATTTCAGTGAGGTGGTAATAAGACCAACTGTCAGGGTTAGCGAGTTCACTGTCACCCATTTGGGCATTCCTCTGCTCATTTGTGAAACAAAGCAAGGTTACAGGACAGGAGAGGCAGCTCAGACTAGATTTACAGACCAGGAGTACACACACACACACTCACACTCACACGCGCGCGCGCGCGCGTACACAATCAACATAATCGCATAGTGTGTGTGTGTGTGACAACACAGTGACAGATTTGAGCTGAGACCCTCTGCTGTTGTGACTACCGTTAACGTTACTTGTCAGACAATCAGGACTGAGCCAGCTCTCTAACCTTTGTAATGGACTCGCAGGTTGTTCTGTGACAGCCCAATGTAGCTGTATTTATCCTTGGGGCTCCAGGATCGGGGTAAAGGGGTCTCTTCCTCGTTCACAGCCGGGTACAGCCGTTTCAGCCGCTCGTTCAGCTCGTGTTCCTGATAATTAAAAGCAGGATCCCCTAACGACAGACTTCCCGTTCCAAGCTCTGCCATTTTGGCCTCTGTTTTGTATCTTATTGTTCGTTTCTTTCTATCCAAAGCCCCGTGTCAGTCCGCTTGAGCTGTAGGCTGAGAGTGAGAAGGACTGAGGGGAGAAAATAGCAGCGGTGTGACATCCCCGGATAAGCAGCAGAATGTACTGTAGGCTGGAACAGTGCCGTTTGGGTACTGTAGTTCAGCTGCACGCTCGCTTGTATGATACTGTCCCTAATAATGACTACACAGCTCCACTACCGTTATCCTGGTTTAGGACTTCCATCGAGAAAGGTAGCTAGGAAATGTAGTTTTTCAGCTGTGTAAATGTATTGACCGTTTTTTAGAACATTTATATAATTGTATCATTATCTCTAGTTTTATCCATATGTGTGCGTGCCACATATGGAGAAGGTGTAACATCCCACACATATTTTTGCTAGCTAGATGAAAATTAATTGACAGCATTATTTACAGAACTAAAACAACGTGTATTTTTCTCAAAATATGCCTAATGTTACTCCTAAAGAGTTTCTACTCATGTGATTTTGGCATATGGTATCTTCTGTTTTATCACTTCATTATTATTTGTATGTGATATTTATAAAGTAGTTGCCCGTTTGTTTGTTTATTTATTCATCATATTTGTTATTGGAAACTAGTCAGCGTTGCTGGCCTGCCCTATACACACGTTTCCCGTGGTTAGAAAGTTTCTATATGTTCTATTTAAAAGGAAAGTTTACATAATTTGAAAACTAGTTAGGCGCGCCTCGGTCTCCTATGTGGGTCTTGCACGCAGCGCGTTCCTCCTCGTTACCATGGGAACCATGTTAGAATGCTGTGATCTGTGTGCTAAAGCCAAACACTGAGCTAAACGGACCGCATTCAGCAGTTTAAAAAGGACAAGAGGTTGTTATGTCATGTTGGCTTTCATATAGCCGCTAGAGATGTCACCACATAAAGATATTAAATTCCCACCTTTAACTCCGTCACAAAAACAAAGGCAAGTGATTGAGACTGAGATTCATAAAGCAAAAATATTGCAGCTAACGTTAGTCGATTGTTGTAACTAGCTAACTAGCCTGCTATATATAGCTAGCTAGAGTTAACAAGTTTAACATGTTGTCTGTTTGTTAACATAACTACAATGTTAATTGTATCTTTGCTCTTTTATTTATTTATTTATTTATTTTAGACTTACATATGAGCATAGACTACAAAATGACACTGTCCAGACATCAGAGGAAGAGCAAGGAGGAGAAAGTGCTGGTGCTGTTTCTGTCCAACCTGCAGCAAGAAAGGTAAGCAAACAAGGTAACTACAGTAGAGGTTCATTAAACCTGGCAGAATTTCACTCATAAAGCCTACTTTATTATTGAATGTGAAAAATAGATCTAGTAGCTGTGTGTGTGTGTGTGTGTGTGTGTGTGTGTGTGTGTGTGTGTGTGTGTGTGTGTGCTTGTTTTTCTATATTCGTGGGGTCCAAAAACCAGGGAATACAGTATACTTGTGGGGTCTGCACAGGCTTTGTGGGGCCCAAAATGCTGGTCCCCACAAGGTTAAAGGGCTGTTTGAGGGTTAAGACTTGGTTTTAGGATTAGGGTTAGAATTAGGTTATGGTTAGGGTGAGGGTAAGGGTTAAGGTTAGGCATTTAGTTGGGATGGTTAAGGTTAGGGTAAGGGGCTAGGGAATGCATTATGTCAATGACGGGTCCCCACAAAGGTAGCGAAACAAACGTGTGTGTGTGTGTGTGTGTGTGTGTGTGTGTGTGTGTGTGTGTGTGTGTGTGTGTGTGTGTGTGTGTGTGATAAACCCTATAGTTGTGCTGGACAGGTAGCAGTTACATTTATGCAGGCCCGGGGAGAAAGCCTCAACTTCTGATGCACTTGGAGAGCTACGTGAACAAGGAGCTACATACAATCAGCTCCCATGAGCCAACATTTCAGGAACTGAAACTACAGGTGCTATGTTTTTGTTTTGTTGTTTTTTTTTTTTTTTTTTGCCATACTATACAAACATTTTCTTGTCTGAGAACGTACTCACATATCTCAATCTGCTTTGGCTACAGGTCTACCGTGATGTCTTTGGTTGTTTCATCAAAGAGTTCAAAACCTACCAACCCCTTCTTTCTGGCATCAAAAAGGAATATGAAAACACTTTAGGTCAGTACCTCTATGAGTAAGACGGCCTGATCATTTTCATTATTTAAGAATAATTACACTATTTATAAAACTCTGTCTGCTGTCTTAAAGTGCTGTAAAATAAGAAAAACAGTTACAAAAAAATCTGTTAAAAGTATAATAAAGGCAATCCTGTCTTTGACGAAGACCTGAAATATTATGGTGCTATGCTTTGGAGAATTTGAATTGTGCCTGCAGGGTCCACCTAAGCCAGCATTTTTGAGAGCAAATCTGGGTTAAAAGGTTAATGAATAAAACTCTATGGGAACAAATAGTACATGGCAACAAATAGTATTTTCAGAGACTTAAATGAAGTTTAAGTTTTTTTTTATATGAAATTGTAAACAGTTAATGTAGTTCGGTACTATCTAAGTTGCACTGATAAGAGTTCAGTGATTGCTGCATACACAATATAACCAAAATCATAACCTATGGTGCTGCAAATTAACAAAATTACTAAAGCATAAGATGTTAGTTAAGTGCACATGCAGGACATACTGTAGAAACACTAAACAGTTGTTTTTAATCAGACAGGTTACTTCCAAATAAAACTGCTGAATCATGGTTTGATCATGTTTCGTGTGTGTGTGTGTGTGTGTGTGTGTGTGTGTGTGTGTGTGTGTGTGTGTGTGTGTGTGTGTGTGTGTGTGTGTGTGTGTGTGTGTGTGTGTGTAAATATCTATGGTCATACTTGTTTGTTTTTTGTTTGCTTTAATTTGTTGTAGGTTGTCTTGTTGTGTGAATGCTTAAACTGTATTCTCAGTTGTTGTTAATGCCTTTTTTCCAATGTTTATGCTTATATTTTTTATATTTTGTCTTTTAATGTAAAGCACTTTGAGTTTACGTGTATTGAAATCGGCTTCATAAATAAAATTGCCATTGCCATTAATCTATTCGTTTTTTTAAGTGTGTCCATTAGTCATATAGTCTCTAACATATTTAAAGTGCTCATCACAACTTTTCAGATCCTGAAGTGATTGATGTCTTCAAATTGCTCAAATCATTTACGTTTCATTTTACCAAATACTTGATTCAGCCCATAGTAGTTCCATGAATGATAGATCATTTTATTGCATTTTACATCTGTTCAGCATATCTGCAGGATCAAATCCGAGAACTGGAACCACTGCGATCCCATCTGAGGCTAGTGACAGAGGAATGTGACAGGAAGATTCAAGCTCGCTGGGCAGAGGAGCAGGCTGAGATTGGAGCCTTGAAAAGGGAGAAGCAGCAACTGCAGAGGCACATTGAGGCCATGAGGGAGAAAGAAAAGGCTATGGAGGCGGTGGTACATGACATACTTGTAAAAGGGGTGTTCTAACCTCAGTTTATTTATTCATTCATGTGGCTTTTTAAGGAATACAACTCTCCTAAATATTATCTTAAATATCTATTTCATGTGCTTTCCTGATCTCAAACGTGTATGAAAAAAGTTATTTAGGGTCACAGGTGGAGATCCCTTTAGTTCAGATAGTAACGTCAATGGTAGATTTTCACTATCTTGTCTAGGGCTGGGTACTGACTCCAGCACTTTAGGCACTGACCGAATTGCCTCTAAAGTATCGAATATCGAAAAATGCCTCGTCATTCAATACCCAATTTCAATACCTAGGGAGTAAATCTCATCAGCGTCAGTGAGCCAATAAGCATGCAGCATACTTCTACCAAGATCTAATAATGTCTGTGATTGGCTGTCTAACGTTACACGTCGTAGAGACACGCAGGAAAAACTCTAAATTACGCAAAGAGACGGGGCTCACTTAGCAGGAGCTGAAAAATAAATAAATACATTTGTGCCGTTATGTTGTAATTTCTTTTTGTTTTATCAAATTGGTATCAAAAAAAAAAAGGATCGTTTAGGAACCGGTATCAAAGTCACGGGATTGGTATCACTACCCAGCCCTAATCTTGTCTCACCCACCCACTATCTTCTATGCCTTTCCAGGTGGACTGCCTGCAGTCTCAACTCTCCCAGCAGTATCTGCAGTACAGGGAGGAGCGGGATGCCCGCAAGCTGTTGATCTGGAAGCTCAATGACCTAACAAGAGGCTCTGTGAAGGAGGAGCATCCTGCAGATGACAACATTGGTAGAGAGCTGCAACTAATCGTCCATTATTCAATTAGTCAATCAGTCAATCAACTGAAAATGAATCTGAAACTATTTTGATAATCAATTCATCATTTTGAGTAATTTTGTTCTTAAACAAATTCTCTGGTTCCAGCTTTTCAAATGTGAATATTTCCTGGTTTCATAAGTATTCTACGATTGTAAACTGAAAATGTTTAGTTTGTGGACTGTTGGTTGCACAAAACAAGACATTTGAAGACTTCACCTTGGGCTTTGGGATGTGATGGGCATGTTTTACCATTTTCTGACATTTTATAGACCAAATGATTAATTGATTAAACAAGAAAATAACGGACAGATTAATTGATAATGAAAATAATTCAGTTGCAACCCTGCTTGAAAGCGTACGTATGTTTATTATATTGTATTCCTTGAAAACTTTGCCCGCTGACTTACAACTCATGGTTAAGGCTGTTACAAAGTCTGTAAAGAAATAGTTTAACATTTTGGGGAACATGCTTATGCACTTTTCTACTGAAAACTTAGCAAGAAGGCAAATTGCAAAATCATATTTCCAAAATAATGCTAAGCAAAAAAAATAAAAATAAACAAAAGTACCAATACCTCTCTGTCAACCCCTTCTTTCTGGCATCAAAAAGGAATATGAAAACACTTTAGGTGAGTTCCCTCAAAGAATCAGTTATAATAAAGCCAATCCTGAAATATTATGGCCCTATGCTTTGGAGAATTTGAATGAATTTCTACAAGATAAGATCAACTTTGTTTGGTTCACATTGCGCCTGCAGGGTCCACCTAAGCCAGCATTTTTGAGAGCAAATCTGGGTTAAAAGGTTAATGAAGAAAACTCTATGGGAACAAATAGTACATGGCAACAAATAATATTTTCAGAGACTTAAATGAATTCTTGCTGAGATTTCAGTTAAAAAAAGTGCATAAGCATATTTCCCAAATAATGCTAAGCAACAAAAAAAATACTGATACCTCTCATGTTAGTACGGAGCCCCCCGGTCCCACTTTGTCAAAAAAAATAATTATAACTATCTTGTGGCCTCGAGATAGTAACTCGTGGCTTCAAGATACTATCTTGTGGCCTCAAGATAGTATCTTGTGGCCTCAAGATAGTAACTCGTGACCTCACTCGTGGCCTCAAGATAGTAACTCGTGGCCTCAAGATAGTATCTCGTGGCCTCAAGATAGTATCTCGTGGCCTCAAGATAGTAACTCGTGGCCTCAAGATACTATCTCGTGGCCTCAAGATAGTATCTCGTGGCCTCAAGATAGTATCTCGTGGCCTCAAGATAGTAACTCGTGGCCTCAAGATACTATCTCGTGGCCTCAAGATAGTATCTCGTGGCCTCAAGATAGTAACTCGTGACCTCACTCGTGGCCTCAAGATAGTAACTCGTGGCCTCAAGATAGTATCTCGTGGCCTCAAGATAGTATCTCGTGGCCTCAAGATAGTAACTCGTGGCCTCAAGATACTATCTCGTGGCCTCAAGATAGTATCTCGTGGCCTCAAGATACTATCTCGTGGCCTCAAGATAGTAACTCGTGGCCTCAAGATAGTATCTCGTGGCCTCAAGATAGTATCTCGTGGCCTCAAGATAGTAACTCGTGGCCTCAAGATACTATCTCGTGGCCTCAAGATAGTATCTCGTGGCCTCAAGATACTATCTCGTGGCCTCAAGATACTATCTCGTGGCCTCAAAATAGTAACTCGTGGCCTCAAGATACTATCTCGTGGCCTCAAGATAGTATCTCGTGGCCTCAAGATACTATCTCGTGGCCTCAAGATAGTATCTCCTGGCCTCAAGATACGAGTTACTATCTTGAGGCCACGAGGGGGGCTCCGTATGTTAGGAATTTATAAAAGAAATAGAAATAAAAGGCTCAAACTAAAACCTAAACTGTAAATATCTAAATTTAAGTATTATGTTTTCTGAAATCTGTTTTCATTGTAAAAAAAAAAAAAAAAAAAAAAGAGGCTAAAGACCCTGTGGGGCTGCAGCTCGCTCTGAAGATGTGTCGGGAAGACCTGACCAAAGCCCAGGTGGAGCTCAACAGGATGAAGGCAGAGTACTGGGATGTCGTGCCAAGACGCAACTGGGACACTCTGGAACAAACACACAGACAGAACCTCCTGCAGGTGGCCCATATATACACATACACTGTACACACAGTACACGCCTGCATGTACACATACACAGAATGCATGTTTTAAAATGTTAACCGTCCTCACCATGGTCATGTTTTTGTATTTTCTGTGGTGTCCAGTTGAAGACGCTGCAGGGTGACTTTGATCAGTTGAAGAGGGAGTATGACACCCTGCTGGAGCTCCACAAAAGTGGCAGCATGCAGAACAAGACACAGGACCCCATCACTGTGCAGGTACTTGTTAATACCCTGACTAGTCTCTCATTACCAGACCTTCCTCCACAGCGCTGTGGAGGAGGGTCTGGCTAGTCCACACAGAATTCCATGCTCTGGTTTATTGGCATTTCCTTAAACCAATCACAATTGTCTTGGGCGGCGTTAAGCACCAGAGAGAGCCACGGTGCCCTATGGGCGTCAGTTTCGTTTGAAATGTGCTGGGGACAGAGGCGCATTCATTCATTTTTTTTCTCTTTCGCACTGGTCATGTTTTGAAAGACGTTGTCCTGTAGCTTACAGATGTAAATTAATCAAAATGTATACAAAAATGTGATGATGTCCGACACAGTTTATGAAGAAGAAAGCCTTTAGTTTTCAAAAAGCATTAGACATATGAACCACTATGTTCTGCTTCATGTATCCATGTACCAAGTTGGCAATGTGACATGACCTGACATCAGACTCAGAGAGAGCTGCGCAGGATAAAAAAAACACTTCAGGAGTACTTTTGAATAACTGTCACTGTGAGAGCCATTTGGGTTTGTTTATTATTTGTTGCTGTTAACCCTCCCGCCACCGGGGGTAGCCAGGGCGCTGTCCATTTGGCTGGGACAGAGATGATTTAATCAATGTCCAATTGGGCACAGGTGGTGGCAATAGAAGGGAGAAAACAGTTTTTTGACCGTGCAGTATGTTACGAGAAGAAAAGTGGAATTAATGTGTTTTTGTTTGATGTTTACACATATGAATGGACTCCATGTATGGGAAATTGCCTAAGTTTAAAATAAATGCTTACTGGCGATGTTTGACATTGGCTCACATAGTTCACGCGTCTTAAATAGTTCAATTAGCCACCCAGCAATTGTATTGGACGTTTTTCGAGTAGCAAAGGGTCCCTACAGTCACAGTACAACAGTTAAACTGTGGAAATAGTTGCTTCTGGGGTTTCAATGCAAATACAATCCTCTTGAATGGAGTTAATGAATCTGACAATATTTGAGAAAGACACACACAAAGCAAAAGTCCCTGGCTCCTTGGAGATCCATCCATCCATCTTCGTCCGCTTATCCGGTATTGTGTCGCGGGGGTAGCAGCTCCAGCAGGGGACCCCAAACTTCCCTTTCCCGAGCCACATTAACCAGCTCCGACTGGGGGATCTCGAGGCGTTCCCAGGCCAGGTTGGAGATATAATCCTTCCACCTAGTCCTGGGTCTTCCCCGAGGCCTCCTCCCAGCTGGACGTGCCTGGAACACCTCCCTAGAGAGGCGCCCAGGGGGCATCCTTACCAGATGCCCGAACCACCTCAACTGGCTCCTTTCGACGCGAAGGAGCAACGGCTCTACTCTGAGCTCCTTACAGATGACGGAGCTTCTCACCCTATCTCTAAGGGAGACGCCAGCCACCCTCCTGATGAAACCCATTTCCAAAAAAAGTTTATCCAAAGTTAGAGCACAAGTGAGCGGTGTTGAAGTGCGAGCAGGCGGCTGAGCCTACGCACCGTCCCGTGGAATAACAGGCAGGCGCTTCAGTCATATTGTGCAGCACAATATTTGTAGTTCTGCACCACAGAACGGTGTTTACAAACAGTAAGCCGATACGCACTACATATTCTACCTTTAACACATTATATCTTGTTAATTTGATTTGTACAAAGACCAAATTGTAAAAATGTAAAGTTAAAAAAATGTACGAGGGGTCGGGTAATTTTTTTACAATTTGTTTTTTTAACAGATAAAAACAAACATATAACATGGTTATTTTTTTTTAGAGATGCTAGTTGGTGTTTTATTTTTTATTTATTTTTTAACCTTTGGACAGAACCAGGCTAGCTGTTTCCCCCTATTTCATTACTTATGCTTAGCTAAGCTAAACTAAGCTAACCATTTTCTGATTCCATTTTCATATTGAACTAACAGATACAAGAGTAGTATCGATCTACTCAGAATCAGATTTATTGGCCAAGTATACTTACATACACAAGGAATTTGACTTTGGTAGGTGTTAACTCTCTATACATGCAACAAATCGACATGTAGTAAACATAGACAAATAGTAATATAGACACATACTGTACAATAGAGACAACAATATACATATATGCACATATCAACATAATATACAAAAATACAAATATACAATTAAGACATAATACCAAGACAAGTACACATGGAGTGGGATGTAAAGTGCAAGAAGTAATAGTGCAAAGTACTGGGCAAGATGCATATTGGAATGATAAGTATGTAATGTATCTTTGCAAATAGGTGAAGAAAGATTTTCCCCCAAATGTTGAACTGTTTATTTAAAAGCTGTGTGTTGTTTTTCAGATGGATGAGAGTGTGTCCCAAGGGCAAAGCCAGACTCAGTCTCGCAACCTAAAAGACCCGATCGACTTGGATGCCCTTGAGAGCAGCCCACTCACAGTCCAGGAGTTTAGGTGATATAAAAAGAGGCACACAGAAGAGCACACAATATTGTAGTCAAGTTTTATTTATATAGCCTAAAATCACAAACTTGCCTCAGAGGCCTTACTATCTGTGCAATGCATGACACCCTCTATCCTTAGACCTAAATTCAGCTGAGGACAAACTTCCAAAATAAAGCCTTCAGCAGAGGAGTTTTTGTTGTTTTTCTCTGTCAAAAGAGTGTGTTTTGTCCATGTATGTGTAGGGCAGCCCTGAGGACAGCGTTCCCTCTGAAGTCAGATCAGGAAATAGATGAACTTGTGGCCTCGGCTCAAAGTGAACCAGACAACAGCAATGACACCATCTCCTCTCAGAGACTCCACAGCCTGGTATGTACAGTACCAGCACAGGTTTCACTGGGTTTATTTTTCAGGCTGATTTTAGTTTGCATAATTCACAAAATATTATCCACAACATATATCTGTAGCTATTCTAAGACATCTGTGCTCTCATTTGGTGAAACCATTGAATTACACTTCAAAATGTACAGGAGTTAGTGAAGCAATGTTAAATATGCAGTCACAGTACATCCAGAAAATATTCACCCCGCTTCAATTCTTTCACATTTTGTTAAGTTGCAGCATGCTATAAATGTTTAAAGGTGCTGTAGGTCGGATTGTGAAGATCCAGGACTTAGCCAAAAAATGTGAACATTGACAACTTCTCAGTCCCTCCCCCCCCCTTTCCGCTAAAGCCCAAAACAGTCTGCTAAGCCCCTCCCCCCACAAGGGAGAATGAATGCACCCCCCCCCCGGTGCATCTGAACAGGGAGCGGTGGATTTTTACAAATCGCACTACAGGCTGTAGGTGGTGCCAGAGGAGCTGGATTTTTTTTTTTAATTACCTGCTTCATGTAGTTCTACTGGAACATAGGGTCAGTTTCAGCAAATATGACAGAAAGTTAGATTTATAAGGCTTACCTACTGCACCTTTAAGTGAATGTTTCCCCTTATCAATCTAAACTCAATGCCCTATAATGGCAAAGCAGAAACGGGACATTAGAATTTCTTGCACATTTATTAAAAGAAAAAAATGAAATATAATAGAATATTGACGTATTCAGGCCCTTTTCTATGATGATTTAAATTTAGCTCAGGTGCCTCCCATTTCTCTTGATCATCGTTGACTCGTTTCTACATCTTAATTGGAGTCCACCTGTGGCAAATTCAACTGGTTGGACATGATGTGGAAAGGCTCACGCCCGTCTATAGAAGGTCTCGTGGCATAGGGCTGCAACATCACAAAATTAAAGGGGTCTGAATACTTCCTAAATGCACTGTAATTTTGGAATAGAGTTTGAATAGTTTTCTGTATACTTTCTAAGATTTTTCTCTCTTGACATGCTCCAACAGCTAGCAGAATCTGGTGTGGCAGCCTTACATCCAGCTCTTGAATAATCAGAAGAAAATGCTGCATCAAATCCATTTCATGCCAGCAACTGTATAATGTTGTTCATTTTATTGATTGTCAATTAAGAAGGGCATGTAAGAAAGAAAAAAGCTATATAATGGAACCTTTATTCTTAAACCACAGATTATTGATTGCCCCACAATACATTTTTAACAGTTCCTGATATTTAAATAACTGCAAATGTACATGTACAGTAATATTCTCAAAATCTGGATATGGAGTCAGTTGGGATATTTTTTTGTGATTTGAGTGACCTGACCCTGTGATGTTATTTTAGAATGGGTCAATATCCTGCCAAATAAAAATGATCAAAACAATAATAATAAATCACTATAAATGTATAATGGTCATTCAGATGCCTTTTTGTTAGTATGTTTCTTGTAGTCTTAAGCTATTTATTACAACTTCAAAATGCTCGTTAATTTCCAATACATTTGTCATTTTTCATTAAATTAGGAGTTTTATTTTTTTACCTGTTACTTGTAGCTATACATTCAATCCCAGAGTCTCTGTGTGTGTGTGTGTGTGTGTGTGTGTGTGTGTGTGTGTGTGTGTGTGTGTGTGTGTGTGTGTGTGTGTGTGTGTGTGTGTGTGTGTTAGGCACCCCACTTGACACTCAAGACTTCCTGCATTGAACACCTCTTAACCTGTTGCTACCTTCAATGTAAGTGTCAGTTAACAAAAACAAGCAAACTGTTGTCCCTTCACCCTACCCAGAGCCTCGTTTCAAGTCAACTGAACCGGATAGAAGCACTGTTTGGTTGGGCACTGTGGTAAAACAGGGTTAAAGCAGTCTTGCATTGCCAGACCTTACGCCACAACGCTGTGGCGTAAGGTCTGGCTAAACGTCATTTGCACTTACCAGTGTATCACCGTGTGTACTTCGTCCATAGCAATCCCCGCCAATCGGTCCCAAAACGTCCCAGTTAGAGAGTGAATACCGTAAACGTATTCTTTGTAAATCTTTACAATAATTCCCCGAGAGAACCAAGCAGGCCGGCTTTGTTGCACGATCCAAATGTTCTTCAAAACGTGTCATTTTTAGCATGTAGCTTGCTAGCTTGAAGTTTGTTGTTTCCCGAAGCGAACAGAGTTTGAGAACGGCAACACACAGAGAGGGGAGGCTAAGCGCGTCGGATGTCAGGCAATTATCCTGGAAATGTACTTCCGTTGATGCAGACTAACAAGTCACAGGAGGCCTAAGTCTCAAACAAATCTACCAACTGCTGATACATCAATGTAAATACACGAATGGAGACAGAAAATTGTATACAAAGATAGTATTTGGTAAGATATCTATAGAGCTGATATAATTTACATATTGTATATTCCTCTTTACATGCTTACATTCTTTCAACACAGCCTGTGAAACACTAAGAGGACACATGATTTATTCTAGTGTGTGTGAAGCATAGTGTTGTGTTCTTACAGCGTGATGGCAGATAGCAGTGTAGATGGTATATATGACTACATCTGCATAAAGAAAGTGAGGAACAAGCCAGGCTTAAAAGCCCTTGAAGTACATGGTCTGGAGAAAGAGATTAATGAGTGTGCTGTTAATGATAAAGTGGCCACCCTAGATAAGCTGCTTTTAGTCACAGACAGTAATCTGTAAATGCCAATTTTACTGTTCATGTTGACGCCATGTTTTGAAAATGTCCTCCAGTCCTTTTTACCTAAAATGTGGCCCTGTCAATTTGCCAGAATCTAGTCAAATTTACTGATCATTTTCTATGCAGCCACAATGTAAAATACATGCAGAGGATTTTGATGTTTTTATATTCATTATGACTTTTACATGTGTAACTTTAAATGCTGGAGTTTGTTCACTGACATAACTTTTTAAGTGACAGACTTGACTCTGGTGTACGTTTTGCAAACTATATACGGTACTACTTTTGTAAAAATGGCTGAAAATGAGTTTAGATTTGAAAAGGTTGTGCGCAAAACATTCTGACAAAACCTGTCCATACAACTGACTTAGACATAACACAAAAATATCTGAAAATCAATCAAAAATACGAAAATATTTTATATTTAATAGTGGTGATTAAAGTTAATAGAAGTCTTCCTGAAGGAATTTGCGCTGAGCTTCATTTGTCTCCATCTGTTGAAAGCCTGACCGACTTGGTTTCACCCGTTGTCTTTCCCTTTGCCTTTTAGCTTTTAATTGTTCTTCGTTTAATTTCCTTCTTTTCTGTGATGGCCTTGCCCCAGTATCAGCCATAACTACAACAGATAACTTCTAAAATAAAATTAAAATACAATTAGGCCTATATAAAGCAATCTCCTGCTACCCTTTACCTGGCTAGATAGACTAACACAGGCTTTTCCGGCATTATGCCGAAGTCTGTGACACGTCAGAATGTGTGCTCTGTAGGGCTGTCTACCTGCCGTAAATCATTTTGGGGGAAAATCAGATCCGGGCAAATGCATTAATAAAAACTATAATAAAATAAATAGCTTTCTTTTCACTGTTAGTCTCGTTTGCTGTTACAGGTCATTTATGATCAACAGATGGAAAATTACACAGTTTCAGTAACATTAAAAACATATAGTCACTTTAAGTATAGTTTAACTAAGGCATGACTCATGATGATATAATGCATGACTCATGGATGTGTCAAGGATGTGTCATGAATTTGTGTTGCTCACCATTAACAAATGATCAAGTCACTATGACTTTTTGTCAGGGATCTTCAATGTTTTTTAAGCCAAGGACCCCTTAACTGAAAGAGACATGTAGCAGGGACCCCCTACTACATATAATGTATAAAATTAAGTTGCATATTAAACTGGGCCTACAATAATTTGACTCTGAGGACCCCCTATGGGTCCCGGACCCCTGTTGAAGATCCATGCTTTATGTGATTAGTTTACACTTAATAGATAATTGATTAAGGAGTTTTAATTCACAGTTACTGTATGCAGCCAAATTAGCTGGATTCCAGTTACCTGACAGTTTATTTCAGGGAGGTTGATGCATTTGGTCAGCCTCCCTGAAAGCAGTACAGTAACTATTCTCAAAGTAATATAAAGGTATTTTTTTCTCTATTCCAGTCAATTCCTCTTCTCTGTCCATTTGTCAATTAGCACCTGCTAGAGGATTTTGGTTTGGTTTGGTGCGGCAACATGTGAATGTCTGCATCTGAGGACCAGTTTGATGAAAAAAAAAAGAAAAAGAATAGCTTCGTATTTCTGTGAGAAAACGTAACATGGATGGTTCCCTACAACGCTCTTCAAATCAGTTCAATACTTTTATTGAATTTGGGTGTTTTATTAAATTTTATAGCAAAAATGATAAAGGAAAGTTGAAAAAAGTGACAAACATGTCGGAAAAAAGCTTCTTAAACGTGGGGGACACAAAAACATTAAAAAAAGTCACAAAAAAACATTGGAAGTAGTAAACTTGGATAAAAGTGACAAAAGTGTTGAAAAAGACGACCAAAATGTAGAAAAAAAAACATTTTCATTTTAAATTTTGACGAGAAAAACTAAAAGTTGCATGGTCGATGGGAAGACAACACAAGGGTTAAGTGAAACCATCTAAGAAGTTTAGAGGGGGAACTTCTCTTTGGTGAGATGTCTCTAACAAATCATCTAAAATGTGGCAAATGCCTACAATCCAGACACTTGTTTTTTTTGTAAGGGGTCACAAACCAAATGGGTGGTAACAACTGGTTTAACCTTAACGGTGTGTATTTTATAAATCTATCACGTGTTTCTTTATTTGAAATCTTTATTAGATTAGATTAGATTCAACTTTATTGTCATTGCACATCACAAGTACAGAGCAACGAAATGTAGTTAGTGTCTAACCAGAAGTGCTTAAGCAGTGATTAAATACATATTAAATAACATGTGCTACAGTATGAATAAAAAACATATGCTACAGTATATACAGAGTGCAAGGTATGAATGATATATAAGTATCTGTAAAGAAACTTGTCATTTGTGAAATAAATTGAGTGAATGTTGCAGTTTTTGCTGAAATGTAGTGGAGAAGAAGTAGTAAGTATAAACTTACATAAAGTTGATACACTCCATAAATTACAAGTACCGTAAAACATTACTCAAATATAGTTCCTGAGCAAATTACTTTCCACCACCATTTTGGTCCCCGTGTTGAAGCAATACCAGACTCCAAATATCACAGAATTTCTTAATGATGCACATCTACAATAACAATGTAAACGTATAATTAACTAATGGGGTCGGGCGATGTGGTTGTACTTATCACATACATATCACAACATAATACAAAGCTGGATTACCAACTGGGCAAAGTGGCCAACTATCATGGGCTTAAAGGATTCACCATGTGTTGCAATTACTTTGTGGTAATTGATTAATTGCAACTGTATAATAATATGCACCATATAAACTAAAGCACAGTATACACTGAAATGAAAAAGTGCTGTAAGGTGGCTCCTGCATTTTTATCTAATCTAGTCTTGTTGAGAGGCCCAGTGTCAAAATCTAGTCTATATTTAGTATTTAAATTGATATCATGCTCACATTGTGTAAATAATGTTCATCATTTAGTTGAAGTCTGGATGACTGAATAGTATACTGTAATGTTCATCAATTTAAAGCTAAATTGAATTGAAGTCTGGATGGCTGAAGGGGCTCACGGAACATTATTGCCCCTGGGCCTGCTAGCATATATATATATATATATATATATATATATATATATATATATATATATATATATATATATATATATATATATATATATATATCACATAACCGATGGCATAACCTATGCATGCAAAATGGCAAAATGGCATAGGCCATAAGATAATCAAATGGAGGTTCAAATAAGTTAAATCAGACAAAAAAACAAATGTAAATCGAAAAGCTACAACAACTCCTTTTGTTATTTTTTACTTTAAGATTTTGTTTAAGCCCTACAAACACAACATAGCCTATCTAAACATTGCTTGTAGTTAATAACTACAATCCCCACAAACCACCGGGCCGGTTACGTCTTTGAGTGTGTGCCCTCGTAGGGCAGCAGACACTACTGCACTGTGAGATCGTGAAGCCGGCCTCGGCCTAGGCGTTGGTTAGAGGTAAGTTATTATTACTTATTTTTAGGAAACCGTCTTATGGAATAGTGAATGGAAACATGTGCGAAAAGAAAAAGCGCTAGTTTAGTCAGAAATGTGAACAAGTATAAGGTAGTATAAGTAGCTAGTTCAATTGGCTGCTCCTAACCGGTTTAGGGCTAACGTTAACGTTAGCTGCTTCGGGGTTCCACAGCTGTGCGCGCGGGCCCGGAGGAGGCATCAACACTTGTAGAAGACGGGGTATTTTTAGCAACTGGTGAAAAGGCCAACGCCAGCCAGTTAGCTAACGCCTGGAAATATAATTTACCTGACGTCTAACATTAGCCAACGGGGAGGCTTGCTAACGTTATGTATGAACTCACAGCACAGGCTAAAACGTTAGCAAACAAGACAGCTCACAAGCTAGTAGCAGCTAACGTTACGTTAACTAGCTAGCCGTAACGTTACAAAAGCTTTTCCATTTTTTAACGTTACCAAGCGGGCATAGAACTATAGCTATATGTCCCGTCGGTATGTATGATATGTCGTTTGAACTTCATCGCTAATTTTCAGAACTCTCAGATTGTTCTAGTAACTAGCTAGCTACAGTGTATGGTTAATATGTGGAAGCACATGACTTGTGCTGTCAGTGTCACCCAAGCGGCGTGTTTAGCAAAACTCGGCTGGCCAAAGTAGTTTTAATGTTACGAACAGTGTGGCGGTAACGTTACTAATACACTTTTAGTGCACTTTGAGTCTGGTCGAGTTTTGTCGTTGTTTTGTTTTTTTAAATGATGGCCAGCATCAAGGAAGTAGGGATTTTTCTTACAGAAAATAAGTCAGTATATACAGTTTTTTGTTTATAGTGTAGCTATATATTTGCCTATGTGACACATTTGAGCTGTACAGCGTGAAAGTATATACACTGGATTTAGGCTCGATATTGCATACTCCGTTAGCTTGAAGATTATAACGAATTGAAATATAACTATTTATAATGTTTTTATGTTTGTTTTTTATTAAAAATGGTTTAGAGAAGTATTTTTAATATTAAGTGAAACTTTACTGACATACTGTAAATGAGGTGGATAAAATAAGAACACCTTTCAGATCTCCCAAAGGTGTTTAGCATATGACTCGCATTTTTTTCATACTCTTTTAGCCAGCCAACTTATAGTGGCAACTTATAGTGGCCTAATGAATAAGGAGCCTCCCCCCCCCCCCCCCCAAATATGTTACTGACTTTTTCTGCTGTCTTTCTGACTGGCTCTCCTCCTCTCTCTATCCTCCCAGTGTGTGTTGCAGGGTGATTCAGGATGGTGGACCAGCCTCTGTGGGAGCAGATAGGATCCAGCTTTGTGCAGCACTACTACCAGATGTTCGACTCTGACAGATCACAACTTGGATCCATATATGTGAGTGTGACAGAACAGGTTGTACTTATGAAATAACCTTTTTTTTTTTTTGATATGGAGAAGATCAAATATCACGATATTTTTGACCACATACCTCAATATCGATACCTCAATGATATTGTAGTGTTGCCTATTGGTGCTTTCACAAAATATTTACCCAATGAGATTTTTGATAAATAATCATCAGTAATGTGGATATAATGACTAAGTGGGTAAAGGCAAATAATACAACAGTTACAACAGTCTGGTAAAAAAAATGACATCACTTTACTGTAATGCAGCCTTTAAAAAGACAACACTTGTGCCATATTACGATATCCAAAATCTAAGACGATATCTAGTCTCATATCACAATATCGATATAATATCGATATATTGCCCAGCTCTAAATGCAATACAAATCTTAATGTCTTTGGTACCTCCTACATGTGCATATGTAATTGATGATAGAACCTGCTTAAATAGGAGTGGGGCCTGTTTTAATGTAGTCTCACTTGATCAATAATGGATACGTCATTAACAATTTACTAGACGAACAATCTATTTTTTTTTTTTACATAGTTTCCACAGCACAGCCCGAGTTAATTAGGTATTTGAATCATAAATTAAATACACACAAGTAAACTACTTGATTTATGGATTAAATGAGACAAAATAATGTTGTCACTCAAAATTGCTGTGTGTGCAATGCAACAGGGCTCGAGCTTAAGGACCTCCCGTTGGTTTTCTCCTTAACATCGCCGACGCTCCCCCCTGGGCTCCCGTAGCTCTGAATGGGCTCAGCCCTCCCTCCACGCGTTTGCCATAGAGATACACGAACAACATGGCAGCGACAGGGACTAACATTAGTTCTTTTCTTAACTAGTCGTTTCATTACTTACTTAACCGTAATCTCCCCCGAAATGACCGGCAGCTCGCGGTGCTCTGAACCTGGCTGACAGCCACTTATTCTCAGATAACTGGACCACCAACTAGAGCTGACCTGATGGTGCACCATGCGGAGCACCAGAGGCGGTGTTGAAGAACTCTGTTGCGGCTCAACACATCTACTAAATGCCGCTGATACGACCGAGCTGTGACGGAGGTCTGTAGCGGCTTAATCAACTAGCAATCGCCACTCTGTAGCACGGAGATCCTCTTCGACTTTTTTTTTAACCACTAGTTACTACGAAGGAGCTTGCTACAGGTATGCTACATTCACGAGACCATGGGATGTTAATGTACGTTACTCAGCAACAGGTGAAAATAGGGGCAAGGTTGCGCGACCTAAAGTAAAAATGATTTGAACTTTTAGCGAGGAACTAGAAGTGAATGTATGTATGTGTGAAAACAGTTTTAGCTCACGCATCCGTTTTGTTGTTGTTGTTGAATATATAGCATAATTATATAATTTTGTTAAATCGATTATAATCTTAAATCAGATTTTTTTGTGAAAAAATCTGTTTTATTTTAGGCCATATTGTTCTTCTTATATCCTAAATCTCAGTCTATTATATGGCACTATTCCTTCCCTCTCTTTTGTATATTTTTGTATATAAGTGTATTGTTATACTGTACACTATTTTTTTTAATATTCTTACCGTCAACTCTGTTTTTATTCTGTTTTTAAGTGTTGTACTTTGAGAGCAAAGATTACCAGAGTCAAATCTCTCTCTCTCTCTGTCCTGCCCCACACAGATTGATGCGTCATGTCTCACATGGGAAGGACAGCAGTTCCAGGGAAAAAGAGCAATTGTTGAGAAACTCGCTGTGAGTCTGTCTGGTAACTTATACTATATACAGAGGTAATATTTAACAGGTGGTGGGTTGCCCAAGTGAGAAACACACTGGCAATGTCAATCAGTGCGTTTAGATGCACACAAGGAACCAGGGTATTCTGTACTGTAGGTTAACGGACAACAACTTTTACATGCACTAAAGTAACCTGCTTACTGTAAAATCTGTGTAGACATGCAGCAATCAAGTAATCAGATTTCACCCCAACTTTTTTGGGGTAGTAAATAGTACAATTTCTTTACAGGTTCTACTTATTTTTTATCATTATTTTACGTTTTAATGAAAATAGTTTAAGATAAGTTAGAGGAATCTTGGGTAAATGTTTAAATTTCTTAAATTCTTTCAGTATTAATTATTACATTATCATATATCTGTATTCATTTTCCTCTTGTGTATTTTCCTTCCATCTGTGTGTGCCAGAGTCTACCCTTCACAAAAATAGCGCATAGTATAACAGCACAGGACCACCAGCCAACTCCAGACTGCTGCATCTTGAGTATGGTTGTAGGGCAGCTAAAAGTAAGTAGCACTGTCATTCACACCTTACGTTAAAGCATGTCATCTGTTTTACAGCCAAATAAATAATCACATATTGATTTCTAAAGTATGTTTGTTTCATGTTTGCACCTATGTTTTAAAACATTTCTATTACCATACTATCAAACAGACAAACTATGTAGGTTCCTTTTTAAGAGTACTCACTCTTACATTTTTCCACATAATATGTAGTAGTAGTCCCCAAGACCTGTAAACAGACTTTGATTGAAATTGGTTGCTTCAGGGGCCGTCCACACGGAGACGATTTTTGGTGCAAACGCACATTTTTAGCATTGTTTGGGCCCCTCGTCCACACGGATCCAGTAAACGCACTGCCTGAAAACGCACTTTTTTTTAAACGGTGTCCCAGGGTGAAAAAAATGTTAAACGGCTCTCTTTTGGCTTCGTCTGGATGGTGAAGCCTGCTTTTTATCGTATCGATGATGTCATCGCCACACCCTCGACCTCTCACCCGCAGCCCCGCACTAGTGCATGGTCACACACGACTGCGGTGAAGCTAAGCGAGCATATCCCATCTCAATGGTCAAACCAGCTCACTTCATCTAGCTAAATAGTTTGTCTCTGCTCCCTGACACTTCCCTCTGCTCTGCCGGTCCTGGATTCTACACAAGATATATTGTTAACGTTATGTAGCTGACCGCTAGAGCAGCGACGTAATGTTAATGTTAGCTGCTATGGTTAGCTAGCTAGCTGTTTATAAAGTGGAAGCTAGCTAGCTAATCTGTCTGCTTATCAACTCCTTGAACGGATTATAGTAACTTTTACCACGGCTTATTGTAGAAAAGCTACAGCAAGAAAAACGTGTAGATTATCAAAAAGACATTGGATCACTGATGTTTGTTTGACATCAGCTAACGTTTAGCTAACGTTAGCTCTGCCAGCTAGCGAGCTGCAATCATGTCCGATGGCAGACAGACTTGCAAAATAAAAAGCAATCCAACAGCACATTGTACAATGTAAACAAAGACACGTTTCCTTGCGGTGGCCTTTATAAAATGAGGAGTGGTGAAAGTTATTATAGTCCATGGATGTATTAAGAGAACGTTAGCCTAGCTAGTCATGTTATGATGGGAAGTTAACTCTTCTTCTCCGTGTTTTGGTGAATTTCTGTAGCAGAAACAGCGCTGTCTATAGGCCTGGGATATGAAGTAGCGCGTTGAGTCATTTATAACCGGATACGTGTGGATGAAAAAAATGTTGAAACGAATCCAGGGAAGACGGGTAAAAAAAAAAGATTGGTTTGGTACGTGTGGACGTGGCCTCAGCCAACATCTTCAGCATGTGCACAGGGGTGACTTGCACTTCTGCTATGGTGTTTGTCCTCACTTGATCATCTTTTCCTGCAGTCCATTTTACGGGGAAAACCTGAACCAGACTGTTTTTTTTCTTATTCCCAGTTTGCAACCATTGTTGCAGTTGCATTGTTTTTGTTTTTTTTGTTTTTTATCTCCTTTGCAAATAGGAAGGGAATGCATTAACATGTATGTCCTCAAGGATGCACACAATGTGTTAGGGTGAGAAACACTGAAATCAAACTGACGCTTTGTTTACAAGAAAACTCACAAGGCACCTTTTTAAAAATGTATTTTCCCCCCTGTGGGATCAGTAAAGTATGTCTTCTTCTTTTCTCATATCTCTCTTATCTTCAAAAACCACTACCCTACCTTAAAGGTGGGCTTTCAATTTTGAGACGGTAGACTCCAACTCCAATCCTGGGTGACGTTATTGGCATTATTTTCTCTGACTTGGCACAGAAGGAATTCCATGACTGTTTTCACTGAATGGTACTCCCCACAACTAGTATACTGACTTTGATGTGTACAACTGATAAATTAAATTACTGTAATGCTGACTTAGTCCTGAACCCCTGTCAATAATAATAATAATAATAATAAGTGTGTGTGTGTGTGTGTGTGTGTGTGTGTGTGTGTGTGTGTGTGTGTGTGTGTGTGTGTGTGTGTGTGTGTGTGTGTGTGTGTGTGTGTGTGTGTGTGTGTGTGTGTGTGTGTGTGTGTGTGTGTGTGTGTGTGTGTGTGTGTGTGTGTGTGTTGCAGGCAGATGACGACCCCATCATGGGTTTCCATCAGAGTTTCATCCTGAAGAACATTAATGATGCATGGGTGTGCACCAATGACATGTTCAGGCTGGCCATTCATAACTTTGGCTAACCACCCCCCCCCCCCCCCCACTCTGGTGGACAGGGGTGGCCATAGTAAAGGGCACCATGTGATGAAGTATGGAGGGAGGGGAAATAGGAGTTGAGGATGGAGAGAAGAGAGAGAACTCATCCCTCCCTCCTGCTGTCTCATTTACGTCTGCTTGACAAACGAGCAAACACCGGATTCTAGATGTCAATCACTGAACCTCATCCAGGTGGGTTTTCAGACCACCCCAGCCAGTAGAACTGCGACGCGTTTCTTTGCTGAGAGCCGGCCGACCAATCAGATGCCCCTGTCTGCCACTCCGCTGATCTGCATGACGCTGGGAGTCCCCCATTACAATATCTACACTCAAGCCACCAGAAAGACAAACCGCTGACCGACGCCATTAACTCATGCTCTGCCTCCCCCCCCCTTCTTTACTTAATTCTAACCATTCTACTTCACTGTTGACTCCACTGCAGTTAACTCAGTTCTTAGCACTGTTGTTGACTGGTTTGTAGATCCATGTTCAGAGTTGGCTTTCAGTTCTGACTTCTGGTGTTATAAGTTGTTTTTAGATGCCACTTGTGTTACCTAAAGTGTGTTTAACTGAGTTTTATCTTCCTTTACACAATTGTTAACTTTGTCGTGTTTCTTTCTCATGCCAGGATTTGCTCTTGCAAACCAAAGAATCATGGACATAAAGTTTGACCATTCTGTGTGATTGGCTCCTGCATTCTCTCTCTCTCTCTCTCTCTCTCTCTCTCTCTCTCTCTCTCTCTCTCTCTCTCTCTCTCTCTCTCTCTCTCTCTCTCTCTCTCTCTCTCTCTCTCTCTCTCTCTCTCTCTCTCTCTCTCTCTCTCTCTCTCTCTCTCTCTCTCTCTCTCTCTCTCTCTCTCTCTCTCTCTACACACACCTGGCAGTTAAACATGGACTGCAGCCACGATCGACAATAAAACCTGGACTTTTTTTTTCTTAATGGTGTGGCCTCGTCTCTCCATATCATTCTCTGACTGTTTTTCCTATTCTTTATCTCTCGACAGTGTCTTTAAGTGCATATTATTTTTGCTTTTTGCAAATATATTATTTTCAGTGACCTTACTATAGAGGATCAGCTGGAAAAAAATGACAATACCTAGTTAATATGTATTGTGATCCAGTTGATTGAGACTTGTAAAATAAATGCACCTCAGCCATTGGTCCGCTGAATTGTAATTGGGCTGATACTGACCTTATCAAGTGGGTTGTGTGTCGACCAGATGTGACCGATCCACATTAAATGCAGTTTCTCTTTATTATGAAATTCCCTCTAGTAGATAATTCACTAAGTCATGGCGGGCTGCTGACTCAGTTTTTAGTGTCCCTGGCCTTATGTTGCCTGACATAAATATGCGGCCAATGAGTTCCACACAGTGAGTTGTACAGATTTTAAATTTGGGAAAAGAGCGCACTGGTATTGAATCTTTGCTCAGTATTGGAAGATAGACCATGAGTGTCTGTATCAGGAGAAAAAAATGTAATTTTATAATGGCATAGAATTAAAATAGCCCCACATCATCACATGCCCTTCACCATACCTTGAGATTGGCATGGGGTACTTTCTATAAAATCATCTCTCAATGCAAATCAAACCAGCTATTAGGCTAACTGACATAAAACCATGCCAATCTCAAGGTATGGTGAAGGGGATGTGATGATGAGGGGCTATTTTAATTCCAAAGGCCAAGGGAACTTTATCAGGATGCATAGTATCCTGGATCCATGAAATAACTGGCCTTTAAAAATAAAAATCTGCCTGCCTTTATGGGAATTTAACATAGGGGTGGACTCACTTTTGTTGCCAGCGGTTTAGACATTAATGGCTGTGTTGAGTTATTTTGAGGGGACAGCACATTTACACTGTTATACAAGCTGTACACTTAATACTTTACATTGTAGCAAAGTAATTTCTTCAATGTTGTCCCATTAAAAGATATAATTAAATATTTACTAAAATGTGAGGGGCGTACTCACTTTTGTGAGATACTATATATATTCTCACCACTAAGTGCAAATCTCATGTTAAAAAAATGACCATTTGTAATCAACTAAAAACTTGTAGTAGGCTATATCTTCAGAAGCATCTTTTCTAAAGTGTATGTAGGTAAAACTTTGATAAAATGTGTAACTTCATTTATTGCAATACATTTCACTTAAGAAAGCCTTTCTATCAAAGATCTCCAGTGCATGGGGATGGCAACAGTTCACATGGGTGGTGAATTTGTGAGGAAACTCCCTGTATATAATATAGTATAGCGATGTGCCACCAGGAGGCCTCAGTGAGATGCCTTTCTGCATTCAAAATCAATAAAAGCAAATGGGAACTAAACTTATTTATGTGTGTGAACCACTATGCTATTTGGACATTAATATGACATTGTCATATTAATGTCCAAATAGAAGCATAATGACAATATGATTTCATGTTACATTGTGATTGAGTTTGATCTTTGAGTGTATTGGTTCAAGTTTAATTCATTCATATAATTGGTAATGTCATATCTGGCCATTTTCCAGTAAAGTCTATGGTTATAATCTGAGACTAGGAACCAGAAAAGTGAAACGTTAATCTGTTGTGAGAGTTTGGGATAGATGGTTTGGTCTGACATGCTGAGCTGCTGTAAAATGACCAAGGAGCAAAGAATGCATACAAATAAGGAGAAAACAGCTACAGACATGACGTTGAAATCTCCAGTGTTAGCTACTTAATGTGGAGCACGATATTAACGCCTCGCCGTGTGTATAGTCTGTAAATTACCTGATAGGATAGATAGGAACCATTGACCTTACGCAGACACGAGTCGGAATCTACGACACGGACATAACGGAAGTTTAGACGGTTGCTCTGGGTGAACGAAAGGGAACACACAGCATCGCGTCAAACAAATAATTATCTTCCCCTAAACTAACTCAGTTTCCCCTTTCCCTCACACATGGCGTCCAATTCTAATATGGATATTGAGGGTGCGACCCAGCATCTCCGGGACATCCTCAAGCTCGACCGTCCCGGGAACAGCACCGGTAAGTTGAATCGGTAATGTAAAGCGGCTGAGCTAGCTAGCTAGCTAGTTTAGGCCGCAGAAGCTAAATGAATGCTAGCTAGCTAGCTAGCTAAATTGGTAGCTACTTAGCTAGCTAGCTAACGTGAGTTGGTTTAGCGCGCTGCTGTGCTTGAGTAAAATTAGCTCAACAGCAGTTTCACTTACGTTACGATGTCAATTCATTTACACAACTATTTTCTTAATAATTTTCGCGGAGCAACGAAATGTGTTCAGGTTTGTCGTAATGTTAGAGCGCTAGCTAGCTAACTGTGTCGGAAAGGGCTCTAGTATTTTATCGTCCCAAGTGTTGGCTAACGTTAACGTTACGTTACGAGCTAGTAGGGATGCTGGGTCTTTTGCTGTCAGACGACGACAAAGCAGAACAAATTATTCTTTAATCAAACTTATCTCTGTAGCACCTGCTCATTTGTGACTTCAAAGCAGTAAATTGTGGTGTGTCTTTTCACTGCATCGTTTAGCCAGACTTATTTTACTGCTATCAATAATTAGCTTGAGCCTCTATAACTGCGTAGAAGGTCAGTGTTCTGGCTTAATTTGGATACACTCATTTCATGTTTGTTTGTGGTTCCCGCAGCCTAGTGCCGATAATACTTAGTCATTTAAAACTCGCACCTGTCAAAATGATCAAGTAACGTTAATGTAACGAAGACACTTAACGTTACTGGCTTAAGGAAGGAGGGAGCAAAATAAATCAGAGTTTTCATAAAGTGTAGACTCTATCCTGCTCCTGTACTAACGTCATTTAATTTTGTATTCTAGTATTTTGCTGTATAACGTTATCTGTTTTGGGAAGTACACCATATTTACATAGCTACACATGATTAATTTTACAGAGTGGCGAAGCAAAAACGGACCAACATTACAGCCTAAGCATAACAAAAATCGGTAAAACCTCTTGGACAGGATTAATATTCATGGTGACTAATACAATATTTGCCCCATTTCTGAGCTTATTGTTGTGTGCAACATATTAGCATGCATTTTACTGGAAGTGGTTCTGTAATAGATGTGGATCTTCTGCTGTGAAATATTCAAATTTGGACAGACAGCAAACTACTCTAATGGCTCTTTCTTGATTCCAATAGATCTTTTCCACAATAGGCATTTTGTTTTCTCGTTACAGGTAAAGAACAGGTGTAATTAATACCATTGATCATGGCTCTGTTTGACTGAAGTGTCCCAGAAAGTAATGGCTGTGAGCCAGCATGCACATAAGCAGGGCTTTGGAACTGAGAAATGTCAATTGAATGTAGTCATTAATAATGTTAATAGTTTCACCTGTGGTTTTCCTGCTCTGATGTATCAAAATTAGTGTGAAAAATGTATTATGCTACAGAATGAAGGGGATTAATTGGTGTATGCGAGGGAGAATGGTGTGATTAGCATCTTGAAGACACCATCTCTTCAACTAACAGGTAGCCTATGTAAAAGGTAGCCTGGCTCTGCCCTCCTACGTACTTATGCTCAATTTTCATTTCCCTTCAGTACTACCAAATAATTACTAATAAGGGAAGAAGTTCCACTCTCTTGATACTTCCGGCTTCTGAACTGGTTGCAGTTCCACTCTGGTTCCATATAGGGGGCGCTCACAGGCTAGTGCAGAATGAATGGGACTCTATGGAGCTATACCCCTCAAAATCCACTTTTCTCAGGATATCATTTTTTGTCTAGTAATTTAAATGTTGCATTCGAAAGGGGAGGCTAAGAAAATACACACTGCTGGGTGTTAGATTTTTTTTTAAAGAGGCTTTTTTGTTCTAAAAAGCCTTTTTTTAAATGCCAGTGACGTCATACACATATACAGCCAGAGATACTGCTTTACGGCAAGCTGTGAGTCACTTCCTTTTTTCTCTCGAGGCATCGACAACACAGCTGACAGGTGAGGCTCTCCCTGTCAATACACGTGCTAGAAAGAGGTTTGCTAATGTTTTAAAGACCACGCCGAAATATTCACTCTGACGTTCTGGTTCTGCTTCGGATGCCGTCAAGCGGGATCTCTGGTCGTAATCAGTCCTTCACTGACCAATCAGCATTCATTAGCAGAATACTAGCGTGTTATGGGCAACAACGACTCAACCTGTAAGAAATCGAAAGGACATAAGTACTCGTTCATTCAACTTTCGACCTATAATCCATGTTGAACTTGCAAAAACTACAATAAAATCTGAGATTTCTCAACGGCAATCGGGCGAATGAGACAAATTTAGCCGTCTAGCTCCATAGTCTCCCATTCATTTTGCAAGCCCCGCCCACATCCAAGTCAGTCATTTCTTTTTCCCCATACACTCAAACGGTCCAAGACGGTAGCTGATATAGCCTCTTGTTTCATATTAGGTGACAGAAACTGATGTAGGCTAAACACAAACATTTCATGCAACAACAATGAACTGTAATTGGGCCCGTGTACTTTTTCGTTCATTTGATTTCCGATTTTGAAACGAAAAGAGTGGTTCGGAAATAACGTAAGACTGCTCCGATGAAAGCCCTGTTTTCATGAGCTTCTGGGGCTAGCTGCTAACTAGCTCGGAAGCTAACATCTAATGGCAGGCAGGTTGCTAATTAGCCAATGCTAAAAAGTATGGAAGTACTAGTTTCCCCTGTTCTCTATCAATATTCCTCGGTATTTGTCTTTTGATGTAGTTGGCTAACATGCTTGTAGACATGTAAATGAACTGTTTGCGTGCTAGCTAAGTCAACGGTCAACACCTTTTTATATTGTAACGTGAAAGCTCAGGCTGCGTTAGCTTCAGCTAAACCACAGCAGCAACTTGCACTGCCCCGTTAAAATGCAACTTCAACCCTCGGATATAACGGTAATCACGTAGCGATTTTACTGTCTCTAGACATCTGTATGTGTGTTCGACCTTTTGAAATACTTAGATTAGGTGTGTTACTGTACAGGTAATATCCAAGGAGCATCTCGCCTGATTGTGAATTCTAGTGAACCAGACTGAGAGACCATTTAAAGGCTCAGGAACCCTCGCAGGTGTTCTGGATTAATTAGCTGATTAGAGTGGGACACTTTGAGCCGACAATATTGGACCTTTTCACAATATTCTAATTTTCTGAGGGAACTGTAAGTCATAGTCATCAAAATTATAACAAATACAGGCTTGAAATATCTCTTTACATGTAATAAGTCTATATAGT
This sequence comes from Zingel zingel, assembly GCA_023566125.1. NCBI lineage: Eukaryota > Metazoa > Chordata > Actinopteri > Perciformes > Percidae > Zingel > Zingel zingel. The sequence goes on along the minus strand of CM042320.1, from coordinate 39,478,230 downwards.
TAGTTTTACCTTTTTAAGTTGAATTACTGAAATAAATTAACTTTTGCACTATTTAAATTTGTCGAGTTTCACCTGTATGCTTCTGGTTCACCTGTTAATTGTTAAAGCAAAATCGTCCCTTTGGTTGTAATGACTGAATTCTTGCTGTTAATATGAAAGTCCATAACAAAACACACCATTCTACTTTTGAGGGCTAAATTAAATAAGAGATATGGCTCATTTCCGTTTGAACACATTGTCATCAATATTAACAAGGTTTAAAATGACCCATTTTTCAAATTTGGAGATCATTTCAAAGTTGGAAATCAGTAGTAACTACATGAAAACTTCACTGTTGCATGAAAGGTCGTTTGTGTTCAGCCTACATCATCAGTTGCTATCTAATGAATCAAGAGGCTACATCAGCTTCGCTACCAGGTTGTCTTTTTTTTGTCTTCAAAAAACTTTATTATTCAAGTACAGATCCATAAACACATTGAAAACTTTAAATGCATACACGAAATGATGCACAGACTTGAAATGTACATTAAAGAGGTTGTAAGGCATTGTAAATGTTCAGAGTCCGAATGGCTTTCTTATTTGTCAGTAAGTTTCAAAATATAATTTCATGTCATTTTTAAATTGGTGAATATTGGGTTTTCTTTCAGATCATTTACATTTATAAATATACAATTTTCAAATAAAATTAAAAGATTCAAAATGAAAACATGGCATTTATCCAAATAATTTCCTTCATAGTAAAAAATGCTTCCAGGCCGTCTTGGTCCATTGGAGCGTATGGGGAGTGACGTAAGCAAAGAAAAATGGCTGACTTGGATGTGGGCGGGGCTTGATGTTAAGCCCGCCTTCCCGCAGGCTGCAGCGAGATACACTTGGTACAATGGGGCTAAATAGGGAGTGAAAAGGCTTTCCGTAGACGGGCTTTGGTACTATGTCTGGGTTTGCGGTATAGAGCTCAACAGTCACCGCCCACTTTTTTCGGCTCTTTCTCCCAAAGTGTTTTTCCCCATTCAATTGTTTCATTGACGTTTAGAAAATTGCTTATATTGAGAGTTTTAAGTCTGGAACCGGACATCGCTTAGTGTCCACTCTCGCTGTAAAAAACTGTGCAGCTTCAGGTTTATGGATGCGCTCTGCTGTCGACATGCTGCGGCAGTTGTGTCGCGTTTGTGCTCCGTATATTTCTGCCGTAGTTTCGGTTTTCCACCTCTGGTGTAGAGCAGCGTACAGCCACTTCCCTAAACGTTGTCTCATTCAGAGACCAGAGTCTCAAACGGGGCTCTGTCTGTCAGAAGGTCTGAGATCTACCGTATCAGCAGAGCAATCACTTATTGCACAGCAGCCTATGGTGCAGGTAGATTTTCTGAAATATAGTGACTTTATTCTTGTAATAGCCTATTATAACTTTACTTTTCACAAAATATCACGACTCCTCAATCTCCAGAAGCCAGATGGGATGAGTTATATTTTGAATGTGCACAAAGTTTTGGACATGAGCAGAAATCTTGCTCAAACATCTGAAATATTAGTCTATTAATAAATTAAAATGAATAATGTATAATTGAGGTGAATAATTGTCATATGCACATTTATGGAGGTTACTTCCTCAACAAAAGACGCAAAAGAGGAGGGAGGAGTAAATGATGCCTATAGGCTACATGTGTGCTGACTCAGATATAATTAGAAAAGTCGATCCAAAGGACAATAAATAGTTGAAAGCAATACAGAATGCCTGAGAGCCTTATTGCAATATTTTCCATTATGTTTTTATATTTGGATTGTAATCTATGTTTCCCTTTTACATAAAGATATTTCCAGCATATTGATTCAAAAAAAAGGTAGAAATATGTGCATAAAAATTCACCAGAATGTAGGAAATGAAGTGTTTAATGCTCAAAATTTTCGGGGGTGGACCCCCAGACCCCCCACATCATAAGTCGCCACACAAATCTGGAAACAAAACCTTGGCCTTTGGGTTGCCAGGGCAGTTATGATTAGGCCGATAACACATGTTAAGCATGTTTTGTTGACTTGTGGATAGGCCTACTGATGTTCAGTGATTTTAAAAGTAGCCTCAATTAGGCCTGCATGAAGTTGGAAATGATTTGCTGTTGCAAAGAATCGTTTATGAATGCACTTTTAAAAAAAGTTGTGGAAATAAAATGTCTTCAAATACAATATTAAAAAATATTTACATTTTATCAGTTTTTGAAACTCATCATTGCCTGGGACACACAAAAGATGGCATTTACTGCAGACGCGTGTGTGGGTTAGGGCAGGCGGACGGGATTTTGGGGAAGGGTGGGCTCTGATGTCCTTACCTACTCTAAGGGGAGGCTCACTTTCACCCAATTTGAAAACCCTTGGTTTAAACATTATGACTGATATTTTAAATCCTTATGGAGAAAATCAATGGGATTTTTACTTCTGGAGTCAGCTGTGGGTGGGACTGTTGAAGTCTATAGTCTTGAGTTTTCTCCAGCCAAATTTTTGGCGGTCCAATCAGCGAACAGAGGGAGTGGCTGAGAATGATGACGTTGAGGCCGTGCGCTAGAGTTGTAGTTCCGTAATGGCGGCGGAGAAAGATGCGAGCGAAGCCATTCGGTCCGTTGTGGCAACGCTGCCGAATATCTAGAAGTTAAAGCCCGAGCATGAACTATCTTTGCTGAGTTTTGTTAGTGGCCATGATGTTGTGGTCCTCCTCCCCACAGAGTTCGTGAAAAGTTAGATTTTCCAGCTCGCTCCGTTAGTGGTGAAGGAGTGGCTAAGGCGAACGCTAGCGATGCTAAGCCGACGTCACGACCAAACGTTAGCGATTGGTTATGGCAGATCCAGAGTGGCTCTGGGCAGATCCAATAGTTTTAAACTTCAACAGAGTACCCGCCTTCAAGGAAGTTAACACTTGTCAATGGAGAGAGGCCAGACTCTCTGTACAAATGAAATGTACCAGAGTCTGATAGGACCAGGCTATGTAAAAGGAGCCTTTTTAAGTTCAGTTTGTTACTGTCCAAATAATTAAATAAAACTATAGCTAAACAATTTAACCACACTATTTTTATAATATTATCAAATTAAATAATTAGAATATGGGTCATGGTGACATAATTTTTGTCATGGAAGATCCTTGTTGTATTACAGAACCACCTCCCTATTTGAGTTAAAGGGATGGTTTGGAGTAATTTCACCCCAGGGTTCTTTTGCACCTTGACCTCGAGCCAAACAACCCCCCATTAGCTTTTTTCCCCTTGTTATAACGTTGGTCGAGTTAGCGTTATCAGCTGGTTAGCTTAGTGCAGGCGCTAACGGATCCAGGTTTGTATCTCGTAAATTACCCCACTAATAATGCCCGAAATCATACCAAACTTCTACAGTAGTACAAATAGGTTATGTACTCATAAAACGATGGATTTGAAGGTTTGTAAGTACACCAGGAGTTTATTTAAATGTCACTTGCCTGCTGGCTTCTGCCTCTACTGCTACCGGGCAGTAAGAGTGCTTAGGGACGTCTACAAATTACAACACCGAAAAGAGATACAACAAAAATAGTTATTAATTCAACTTATTTTTTTAAAGTAAGTGCTGTAGTACAACTAGCAGGAGACAAGTTATAATTGAGGTAAGTTTGGAGACACTACCTTATTTAATCATTAAATTAATAAATATTTTTGTTGTATCTCTTTTCGGTGTTGTAATTTGTAGACGTCTCTAAGCACTCTTACTGCCCGGTAGCAGTAGCAGCAGAGAGCAGAAGCCAGCAGGCAAGTGATATTTAAATAAACTCCTGGTGTACTTACAAACCTTCCAATCCATCGTTTTATGAGTACATAACCTATTTGTACTACTTTAGAAGTTTGGTATCATTTCAGGCATTATTAGTGGGGTAATTTACGAGATACAAACCTGGATCCGTTAGCGCCTGCACTAAGCTATCCAGGTGGAAAAAAAAGCTTCTGGGGGGTTGTTTGGCTCGAGGTCATGGTGCAAAGGACCCTAGGATGAAATTACTCCAAACCATCACTTTAAGTTACTAAGGACAAGTTAGATTTTTATTAACCACTTTCCCCTGGAATATTGATATCATCTGAGTGGGGCTTTACAGATATAAGTTGGAAATGATGACTTTCTAATAAGTACAACTAAAGTCAAAATGTGCATTTTGAAACGCCAAGTTTTTTTAAGTTTAATGTTTATTTTTTAAATTTTATTTGCGTAAAATTTTTGATTCTGTATTGGGCTGTGAGCGCTGTCAAAATAATACAGTAAGAAACCTCCAGAATAAACATGAGCTGTTTGCAGGCTTTGGATTCCCCAGCTGGGTTTAATTTACATCTTTTGTACAGAGTATCCCAATATAACCCCTGCATTCAATGTCCTTCCTCAGATACACCATCAGGTGATGGTCTGAGAATGCCGTCTTTTAATGGAGAGCTGAATGGGTTATTGGGAGCAGCAGGTCTTCTAGGAAGCACTGATCGGTCAACCATGTCAAATTCTACCAGACCCATCTCCACAGACCTCAGCAGCGCTCAGGAGTGTCAGATAATGTGAGTTGGTTTTTACAATCACTTAGGAAGAATTTTTGTAAGCACTTCATGTTTTTAAGAAACTTGATCTATATAGAACTAAAAGTGTATGTGCTGCAATTTCAGCTGCCTTTCTGGCGACGATGGCTCCACCTGTATCCCCATCACCTCCAACAACGTGGAGATTGTGGCAAGTCAAGACTCCAGCATCAACAGCAAGGCTCGCGGCAGCAACAAGGTAACGAGCCAAATCATCAGCAACGCAGTGGCACCGTCCATTAAGTGTATGAATCAGCAAGACAAAAACGGAAAATCTGTAACACCAACCATGTAAGAGGTGGTCGTGATGACTTGCTAGAGACGAGCTAAGGTGCTCAAAAATTCAGATCCCCGAATCCCTAAAAGGGAAATGGCTTAATTTTTTTAAGGAATGTAAATGATCACAGAAGTGAATGTTAATGAGTCTAGTCTTCATTTTGAATGGCATGGCTTTGGCTCTTGAAGACCACAGCCTCGTGGTTACAAAGGACCTTTGTTCAGAGCATTAATTCATTTTGAATGGTGAATTTGTTTTTTTATTCAGGTGAAGATTCAACCCGTTGCCAAGTACGACTGGGAACACAAGTATTACTATGGCAGACTGATAGCCGTGTCCAACTCCTTCCTGGCGTATGCCATCAGAGGTGAGAGCCCTGGAGTGCCTGTTATTTCTCCCTGGTCAGGTAGAATGTACCGGATGCACCAGGCCAGCACTAAGGGTCCGGGTTAGAGCTTCTATCCTCAGGCCACTAGGATCCTAAATGAGGATTTTTTTTAAAATGTTTTAATGCATACATTGTAGAAACTTACATCATTAAGTTTTACTGGAGTTGTATTTTTTATGATTTCACATGACAAAAAAATTTGATTTCCTTGGTGGAAAGTATTTCTAATGAAAACTGGTGTGTTTGTGTGCGTGTAAAAGGGCCACAGGTCTAGTTTAGATTTCCACCCATTATTATCCCTCTTCTCTACTTAAACAGATATTTTGCTATAACATGATCGATGATAGGGCTGCACGATTTGAGGAAAATATGCGATATGCAATGACGTTGTTGAATATCGCGATATTGCTTGCGATAAATAAACATATTAAAGTGTACTCAGTTCTGCATTTTTGCTGCTTTCAGCATTCTGCTGAAACACAACATATTGTTTGTTGAATTTTAAAACCAATGAAAGGAAATCATTTCTTACATTTGTTTGTGATGCACCAGGCTCACTGTTTTATCCTTTTCTTTAAAATAAACATCTCTTCCCTCAGGAGCCAACAACCATGCAATGATTAGAGTCCTGAGTGTGGGTTTTGCTGAGCGATCCCTACTGAAGGGCTTCACTGGAGCTGTCACAGATCTGGCTTTTGCCCACCTCGACTCCTCCCTGTTGGGTTGTGTAGATGAAGCGGGCAACCTGATGGTCTGGCAGATCACCTGCACTGGAAACAAGATACTGTATCCTGACATGGGAGAAATTAAAAAGGAGTGTGTAGGAGGATGTGCAGGTCTATGTGTGTCTATATAGAGTGGTAGAAGTAGTTTGTGCTTACCTTTCGTGCTGATTATTTCATCTTATTTCTGTGTGTACTTTTTTAAGTGCAAGTAAACACTCACAGCTGCCGAAAGGGCCTTGTGATTTTACACAAAACCCCTGTGATATTACAACCTGCTTTGGCATAGTAATCACGGAAACAAATCTAATAAGAACTGGTCTTTTGTCCCATTTTCCTTAACCCATGCTCCCTGCAGTGATCAGGTGGTGGTTCATATCCGACGGCCAGAAGACTCCCCACTGAACTCCCACCGTCGCCTCATCTGGTGCCCGTTCATCCAGGATGAAAATGAGGAGAACCAGGATGACACCAGCCAGACCTTAGCCCTGCTTCATGAAGACATGGTATCAGTGTTTTTGGTATCAGAATCATATCAGGTAGAGAAAAGTGGGAACTTTGCATCCCTAATTTGACCCCACTCTCCATCTAGGCTGAGGTGTGGGACCTGGAAGTCTTGAGAGCCAACAACAGCAGTTGGCCTATCGATGCCACAGACCTAAAAGAAGGCCTCATCACAATCAAGGGACATAACCAGGTAGGGCTCAGGGTGAAACGGTAATGCAATAACTCCTGCAGGCTGTTGAATAGTGCTTAACCAGTCAAGTATTCATTCAGTGCAGTACACTTAAATGATGATTTTCTGCTAATGTTTTTCTATGAAATGCATGAAACTATTTTCATAACTAAAGATGTTGATAGTTTTCATTAGAAAAAATAAAACAGTAACAAGAAGAACAAAGTGGTATGCTGTATGATTTTGAGTTTAACATACATTCCTTGCTAGTTCTGGATATTGTTCAAAAATATTCAATACTGTGACTTTGATATTGGTTCCTCAACGATTTTTCAATACCAATTTTATAAAACAAAAAGAAATGACAACGTTACACATTACGGCACAAATCTTTTTATTATTTTTCAGCTCCTACTACGTGAGCCCCATCTCTGTGCTTAACGTAGAGCTTTTCAAATTGTTTTTTGTTGTTTTTTGATTTGTTCACGCCTGAGTGGTGTTGATTTGGTTACATTGCCATTTAAAAAAAAAAAAAAAAAAAAAGATAAAATAAATAATTGTGACAATGAAAATAAAAATTGTTATAGATCAGTGCATTTGTATAACTTGTTTAAAAAAAAAAAAAAAATGTCAGAAGGGACCTTTGGGCCCCCAGGCATCAGCTCTGGCGCTCTTAAAAAAAAAAATTAAAAAAATAAAATAAAAAGGGTTGGAAACTACTGCTTTAGAGGCAGTTTGATCGGTGCCTAATTGAATTCGGTACCCAGCACTATTCCTTGCAGTACTGATTGGGTATGTTGTTTCATGTCTGCCCTTCCAGCGAGTCAGTGAAGGGGCTCTGTCTCCAGATGGAACCGTGTTAGCCACAGCCAGCCATGATGGATACATCAAGTTCTGGCAGATATACATAGAAGGGGTACAGGACAAGCCGAGGTAAGCAAGACATTTCTTTTTTTTTTTTTTTTTTAATGAACATTGATGATGATCATTTACTTTTACACTTTATCATGAAATGTAAATGTAATTTCTATTAACAAAAAAATAGCTGAAAAGCAATAAAACACTTATTCTGTGTTTTTTCCCACTCACCCACTCTGTGGTTGTGGTTTTCATCCTATCTTCACTTTCCTTTTACTTTCTGTTGTCCAGATGTCTTCATGAGCTGCGGCCTCACGGAGGACGTCCCCTCTCTTGTCTTCTTTTCTGTGATAACCACAAAAGACAGGACCCCGAGTTAGTATACACTGGTGCACACACAGCTTTCAGTGAAAATTGTGACACATATATTCATCTGAGGCTTTTGTTGTTTGAATTTTAGTTTGTTTACATTCTCGTTCTCCTTCTCTCTCTTTGTCACCACTGGTCCCTTCCACTTGGCTCTTTGTAGGGTTCCTTTCTGGCGGTTCCTGATAACTGGAGCGGATCAGAACCAGGAATTAAAAATGTGGTGCACTGTTTCCTGGACCTGTTTACAGACCATCAGGTTATTTCTTTTCTCCGTCATTATAAGTTTCAATCTTTTTTTATTCACTGTGTAAAAGGCATGACTATATACCAGGGTTTAGATTTTTCACTGCGTGAGGCAAGTATTCTTTCTTGTCTGCCACACTGAAATATATGCACTAAATTAACGAATAACATTTTGATAATTTAGGAATCATGTAATGTAAAGAAAAATAATAATAAAATATTCTATAATAATTAAATGTTCATTATATTTACACAGAAAACATTACATGCATGATATTACACTGTGGCATTCGGGGAGCCCAATTTTTGGGGAGTGGGAGTGTACTGTAGCATACACAAGCACACGCATACAGCAATGTTCAAAATATACTATCGATACATTTCAATTCATACAGAGAATATTTTGGCCTAGGGACAACAAAGAAACAAAAAGAATGAGGGAGCTGTAATGTATCAGTGCAACAGCAGTACGTAACATCACAGATGACAATGAATCATCTACCAGTCATTCTGTTAGAATGCCAGGTCGGAACCGGTTGTTTAATCATGCAGAATGATAAAACGATGTTACTCACGCTAATTGAGTGCCAAATGGCTAGGTGGTTAGCAAATAAGGAGGCCTACAAGAAGACTGTCGCTCAAGTACTATGCCTGTTTTTTTATAACTGTTAATTTTCTGTACACTGTAAATCCATAACATGCGACTGTTATCTCAGTAGCCCATCTACTGTACGCACGGCAACGCTGTCGTTATCACTAGTTGGCCCAGAGCAGTGGAAAATAAATCAATAACACAAGAATAGTAGTTAATAACACACTAATTGCATTGTTTTGAACACACCTGATGCCCTTAAGTGTTGGATCGGGGCTCGAGCATCAGCTGTTTCAGGTGTGCTGGAGCAGAGCGAACGTTCGGTTACAATATAACCTTGGTTCTCTGAGTGAAGAGACTATCTCTCCAGGGCAACCCGTGCCACACCTGGGCCTTTTATGCCCTGTCATGGGCCACGTAGTGGTGTGTCTTCAAGTGATATCCACATCAACTGCCCCAGTGGGTCAATTACATACGGAATGTGTAACTCTGTGGAGAGATACGGTCGAGAACTAGAAAATGAGCAGGTAGAGTGCCTGGAGGTCTGGAGTTGGAAACCCAGGCGTCTAAGCTATAAGTTGTTATTATTATTATTATTATTATTATTATTATTATTATTAGCAAGCTCCTTCTTGTAAAATAAATAGGGAACTGTTCGTCATATCTTTTTTTATTTGTGAATAATTAATGAAACATTTAAAAAAAACTTTTTAATTTTTTTAATTCATTTTTGACTTCTCTATTTATCTCTTCTTATTTCTGTCTTTGTGCTGCTGCAACACCTGAATTTCCCCTTTGGGGATCAATAAAGGCTTGTCTCGTCTTATTAAAAGTCTTCCTGGATGTCTCCCGTCAAATAGGTGCTTCAGATCAGTCCAAATTTAGTTCTCAGGTCAAAAGATTTGTTGATGATTATTCCTGCTATCTCAACTAGCTCATCCCGTGAATTTACATTGTCGTTTAAGAGCAGCAGATTTAAAGAGACTTATTGTGGTGTTCTTAAATTTTTTTAGGTTTTCTCCAGATCTGTTCAACTCATCAGTTCTGCCAAGTCTAAAGGCCAGTCTGGACCTCTCTGCTCAGTATCTCATCCTCACCGACGTACAGAGGAAGGTCAGTGCAATGTTGTCAGCTGTGTGGCTTAACTAATGTTCAGAAAGAATTGTCTTAACAAATGCTATTGATCAACTGCTTGTGCTATTCCTTAATGGAGATTTAACTGTCGCTTTTATGTAGGGAAGTGATGTCACGAGAAAGGCAGCTTGCTCAGCAAGCATATGGACTGTTATGGGAAAAAAATCAAAATAGTTTTTTTGTGTGTTAGTAACGGTGTTTATTTTTTGTTTCTCCTGATAGGCAAGACTTGGGAGAACAATTTTCAAAGTCCAAACGTTTTGTTCATTATTGTTAAGCGCCTTTTAAAGTGTTGGACTTGGTGTCTGCACCAAACAGTTTTTCTTTCTTCCCACATTACCACTTCATGCTGTGTCTAGCTTCATACTTTACTGATGCCATTCTTTGCCAGGTTCTGTATGTGATGGAGCTGCGGCAGGATCTGGAGAAAGGAAAGGCCAGTTTCACAGCAGTATCAGAGTTCCTGCTGACCCACCCTGTGCTCAGCTTTGGGGTCCGGGATGTCACCCACAGCCGATTGCGACACACGGAGGTCCTCCCTGCAGAGGAGGAGAGTGAGAGTATGACAACAGGTGTGCAGGTGCACGCACACACACACACACACAAATGCATCACAAAAAGCAAAAAACTCTTCAAACACTGCACAACACTTTTAATAATTCCTGTTTGTATTTTTCCATCAATATATGGCATGTTCTTAGTCATTTAGATATTCCAACGTTCATAGCACTTTAAAATAAGGCGATTTATTTGCTTTTCAGCTTATATTGGTGACATCTTGGGAACCCTGGTGAATTAAAAGGGGACATTAAATATGTAGCAGCATTAACACAGTATTACTTTGTGTGTTTTGTGTTTTCTTCCAGAGGGCAATCAAGGACCAACAGAGTCCAAGTCTGGCATCCAAATTAAACTCTACTGTGTTCACACTAAGTAAGTTTCTTCCCACTGTTTGATGTCAGTGTTAAGATCATGTTGGCTTGAGTTAAGCTATATTGGCCCCAAGAGGCAATATAAAGTAACTGATTAAAGTCAATAATAGGCTAAATTATTAAATGCTAGCTTTTCATTCGAAACTGTGTTCATACAGCAATTTTCTCTGGCAGAAAAGCGCTGGCAGGGTGCTAAGGAGCGCTTAATCCCAGCGCTTCGAATTACTACCTGTGGAGTTTGTTTCTATGACAGCGCTGATTAACGTTAGCTAGGTATTTAACTTAATGCTATGTTAACAGGGGGTTGGCTACCCAGCTCACAACACGTACACTTTTCTAAAAAGTTGAGATAAATAAATGATAAATAATAAAAAATTAATTAAAAAGTAGCTGGCACTCAGAAAAAAAAAAAAGTTATGTGGCCCTTAGTGAATCACAATGTTTCAAATTTCATGTTTGTATGTAATTGTGGGGTTGCCTGTGCATGTTTGTGGAGTCCGGCACGGGAAGCCTTAGAGTAGTCTAAAAGTTGTGTTTTTGTGTGTCTGTGTTTTATCAGGAGTCTGCAGGATGTCCAGATCTGGTTTCAGCCCAACTTGGATTCCAGCTCAACGGTCTTCCTGCCCCATTCTGATTCCCAGGATGGTTTTGGTAAGTCATAGTCTCAAGAATTCAAAAATAATGCAGTCACAGAAGGACAAATCCCAATCCACGGAGATGACACATCTTCATGTTTACACAGGTGTCTTACAAATAAAGTTGTATCAAATTGTGTCAAATAAAAATCATGCAAAATAGAGGTCAGTGTTGATAAACAAGAATCCTCCGTGGTAGTGAAGGTAAGAATTACCTGTTAACCAACAGTAAAAAGTTGACCGATTAATAATCTAACAATAAAACAAGATTCTTTTTTTGTAAAGTTTGTTGCATGGTAAAAAAGTGCTAACTTTGCGCTAGCAAGTTGCTTAACTTTTTTAAGGGTACATCGCATCACTTTACCTTCCATGATCTCCTACTGCTCCCTCTTAGATCTTCTGTCCTTTGCTTTGGTTTTTGCCCTTAGATTTTGCTAAACGTGTCAGTGCAAAATTCAGGGCTTAAAGTTTTCCGGCACCGTGCCGGATCTCTGGCGTGCGGCCGTGAGGAAAAAATAAAAATAAAATTGGGAACTTGCATGCGGTTTATTATTTTCAATTGGTTTCACCTACCAATCATATGAGAGGAATGCAGCTCTAACTAACGCAGGGCTTAAGTACTCGGGCCTGGTGCCCGATTTCTGGCGTAAGACTATTTTTAGAAAAATAAATCAATTAAAAAGAGTGCGGTGTGGTCTACGTGGTAACACGGCTAAAAAAAAATGGAGGCAAAGTTCATCAAACTTGGAGCATGTAGATATAGCTTTAGTTGAGAAAGGAGTTAAAAACAAATGGCGCTGGGCATGAATAGAGGACAAGAGGAAACAGGTGGAGACAGGAAGCCTTGGTGCCTCAAATTGAGGGAGCCGGGTGCTTGCTTCTGCAGCGTGTGTTCAAGGAAGATACTGTACAGCAGCAGCGGTAAGAAAGTGCTGCTAGTCATTAGATGCTAGTCACAAAGCTTCGGTCCGTGCACTCTGTCATACGAGTACGTTACCGGCAACGGCCGCTACCGCTGTGACTGTGCCTTCACTGACCGACCGTGTTTGTGATATAAACAATACGTGTGTGTGCACATTCATAGAGGAACACAATTTGTCATTAACGATGGCCACTGTGTAAAAGCTATCTGAAGCCCAAACTGCCTTGACAAAGCTGTCTGTTTGGAATCAGCATGGCGGGTATTTTTACATAACGGCCTTGTCCCAGAGTTTAGACGTCTAGCTATATGAAGAGCTAAACAATGCAACATTTTTAATAAATGTACATGAAGCAACTAATGTCAACATGGACAAAATCATGAATGTACTAATTTGCTTTTTTGATGATGACCTGGCCAAAGTAACAACACAGCATCTAGAAAGTATTGTTTTCACAATGATTCATTGTAGGATTATGATATTATTGCAATATGTAAATCTACATTGACTCTTAATTTAACATATGGTTGGAAGAAGTAAGAATTGATCCAAAACTTTTTACTTCTTAAAAATTATGACTTTTATTGTGTAATGTAAGGAGGACTTTAACTGTTTTTGCCAGTCAAATTAACTTTAATGAGTGCATATTGAATTCACAAGCCCCCGGATTGTGAATAGTGAAAAGATGCTGTGAAGACCTGTTGATTTCGTTGCTCTGTGTTTCGTATAGCACTTTGGGTTTGTGCTTTCTGCGAATGTCAAATCATTTCATACCAAGGAAGCACTACATTTACATTTTGTGTGTTCAGCAGGGTTTTCAGACCATCTCACTGACCAGAGCTCTGACAAGGATTCAGGAAGTGGCTCCCAGACCGACCTAAGGAAGATCCCATCGCTTCCTCCTCCCACTGACTTCCTGTCAAACTCGGGCGCCAGCAGTGGGACCAAGCTGATGACTCCCGACGCCTTTATGACACCAAGCACTTCGGTACCAACACTCGCGAGCCCTGTATAGTGCTACTCTTCTTTTTTAGTATTTTCTTTTTCTTCTTATTTTTTTTTTTTTTTGGACTCTGCGCCAGTCCATTTGGACCTCAGGATGAACTGATTAGATTCTAGAGATCAAGGTCACTGCCCTCACAGAACATGTTTTCTACGCTAATTATGTTCACGGTTCAGACAAATGTCTAATAGGATAAAATAATGACGTGATGACGTATTATCCAAAAGGTCAACTTCATTGTGATGTCATAATGTGAAAAAATGCTTTCGTGGCCATTATTCAAAGCCATAACTCAGGAACAGAAGGGGAGACATTTAGTCGGATACTGAATTGGTGACACTAATCTTGAAACTGTGGTAATGGTCTAGATCTTCTGTGCTGCCGGGTGATGTGCGTAAAGCATCCATGTTTCACCAAGAAATACATCCATGTCTGTCCAGCCAACTAGTCCACAACAGCAGTCATCTCTGTCTCTTTCTTTTCTTTCTTTCTCGCTGATCCCACAGTTGTTTACAGGCTATTCGGTTCTGTTAGCTGCTTTAGCTTAACAGTTAGTAGTCTTCATCCACGTGTGAAGTGAGAGGCTGAGAGATGATGGATAGACAGACAATTCTCAACTCTATTTTTGAAGATTTTTTCCAATCCCAGTTATTTGCATTTCACTTTAGTCTTGTTCAGTTTTATGGATTTTCCTACAAAATGTTAACTAACTAACATCAGAACGTATGGCAAGGAAAATAATGCAGGATGTATTATTTTTTTTTTGTTTTTATTTTTTTTTTTATAGAATTATTTAGTCAATTTATTATACATGTAAAAAAAGAAAAGAAATATAAACACAAACTAAAAAAAAGCAACAGTGTTTTTTTTAACCAACAAGTACTGATTTTCAGAAACACTTCATTATTATATTTGCTGCTTGTAAATCACTTTTTTGTCACCTTTCAGGTACCGGCATCTCCTGGCAGTAGCGCCAGCAGTCTGACCGTAGTGACAGCTATCAGCAGCAACTCTGACTCCACTAACAGGTGAGCTTTTCTATGCAGTAGAAGGGATACAATCGTAACAAAGGGCTCAGTAGTGGCCAGCATCTGTATTCTATAATGTGGTAATGTGAAAACATTACTTTCATCTATGTAGTTATCACATTCAGTTGGAAATCTCAGTTGGAAAGTGGATTGTATGGATTGTTAGAGATTATCGGCTTCTTCCTTCCTATTGTTAATTTTATATACAGCCTCTGTTTATCACCAATAGAACAAATAATACCCAAATAATCTCCAGCTCTTTTGGTCACATGTGTATGTTTATCTAAGAGTACAGTATGTCTGTGTTATTGTGTACAGAGCTATTGACGATGTCAGCCAGAGTCCTAACCGAGCAGAGAACAACGGCAGTAGCAGCAGCAGCAGCAGTCTGGCCCTCTCCAACTCCACCAGCAGCCCAAGAGCTGCTTCTGTTGTGCTGATGCCTGGACTGGAGAACCTACAGGTAAGACCTGACACACTCTCTGACTTCTACCAGCCTCTTAGTACTCTGAATGGAATGGTCTCTTTTTCATTACACTCCTCACCTCCACCTCCAGGCTTTAGCATCCCCTATTGGTCCCCTGACACTCGACTGCCCTCCGGTTCTGGACTCTCCCCTCCTGCCACCTCTGGCCTCTCCGACCAGGGCCCGCTCCCCTGACGTCATCTCCTCCGCCTCCACCGCCATGTCCCAGGACATGCCAGAGATTGCATCCCAGACCCTGCAGCTTCAGCGTGGACTTGTGTCCAGCTTGGAGCCCCTACCGCTGTCTGCTCTCCAGACAGACAGCATGGCCTCTGCTGCATCTGCCCTGCACCTACTCACCTCACCACGCACAGCCAACAACAGGTACATTGATGACAAGCAACAACAGCCGTATCATAACGTAAACAAAAATAAATGCTGACTTGATGTTCACAGTGAATACATAACTCTGAAGCTGTTGGCAAGATCTGTCCATCCATCCTTAAATCATCATGCATTAAAACATGTTTACCAGTAATTTAAAGCATACAGAAATTATAGGAGTCAAACTTGCAAAAAACAGCATAAGCCTTTAGAATTGACAAAACGATTGTATTTTCTGTCTCAGCCTGTTGGTCCTTGAACTCGGAGGTGCTGATGGGCCAGTGGGCGGCGCAGTAGAGTCAGAGCCCAGACTCAGCCACACCCCATCACTACTTGAGAATGCCTTATCACAGGAGAACCCTGGGGTTGGTGGAGGGTCCTCAGATGTCAGTGTCAGCCACACACCTTGGCCGGCTGCGCCTGACATCACTCGAGAAACCAGGAACAGTCTCAGGGACAATGGTCTTGGAGACTGGTAAGAATTTGCATGCACAAATATAAGGGTGCTCCGATCAGGATTTTTGGGGCCGATCACCGATTGCTGGGAGTAGTATCGACCGATGCAGATCACCGATCACCGGGTCTATTTGAAACCTGCTATTTATCATGTCATATATTTATCATATATTAATTTTAATATTCTTAACAACAATGTATAAGTATTAAAATTAACAGAAGATAATGTATTGTGAATTGTCAACGGTTTACTTTTATTGACAGGAAACGTTCAACATTCCACTTCCTCTGTTAGAAACGCACCTTAAACAGCTTAGAGGTTAACATAGAGCTAAAGCCTTATTCAGAATACATTACAAAAAAACTGTCTGTGTTCTTCACTGTGTTCCAGCAGGGTGGGGACACTTAAAATTTTTACCAGCCACTTTTTCCAGAATTCAAATTTATAAAAGAAAGTGCATCATATTTTAAATTGCTTTATTAAATTATTTTTTTTTATTATTAATACAATTTATTTATTATGTGTCAGTAGCTTGTTGATCTTTACATTGCGAGTTAATTTCCTATCCTGGCCTGGGACACACATTCATACGGTTTGATAAAGGACTTATTGGACTTTAACTTATTGATCTACAATAACTAGTGTAGCTCATGGATGTATTAAGTGTAGCTGTCCTCAATTTAGGTCATCCTGTACGTCTCCTCTCCAGTTTTGTGTGTGTGTGTGTGTGTGTGTGTGTGTGTGTGTGTGTGTGTGTGTGTGTGTGTGTGTGTGTGTGTGTGTGTGTGTGTGTGTGTGTGTGTGTGTGTGTGTGTGTGTGTGTGTGTGTGTGTGTGTGTGTGTGTGTGTGTGTGTGTGTGTGTGTGTGTGTGTGTGTGTGTGTGTGTGTGTGTGTGTGTGTGTGTGTGTCCAGTGCAGGGTAGAACTGAGCAGCAGAGAGCCAACAGGATTAAAACAGCATCAGCTTTCAAGCGACTTAAACATCGTTCCAGTCTACATTGACGTTAAAATGTCTACAGGTTGGCAGGACGGTCTTTCGCTGTACGTTTTGTCAATGCGCAACTTGTTCGAAAAGTACCTTATCTTTTTCTTTACTTCGCCCTCAACAGCTTGTACATCCATAGCTACTGCTGACTCCGCGGCGGGCCTCTTAACACCGGGGATATGTCGCCACATTTTTTAACAGATAATTTTCCTTTCGTCTGTACCTCAGCTCAGCTAGCTAGCTACATGGCGTCCCGGACTAGTGCTGAAAACTAGCTACTCGACTATGCGTGGTCAAAGCCCCGGCTGTGAACGGTTTCATTTCCTGTAAGTTCTTCACAATAAAAGTCCACCGTTATTTTGGTATTTGAATGTTTTTATTATGAAGCAACAAAATCTGGAAATATTGGGGATTCATTAGCAGTAACGCGACTCCTATAAGCATTGTTACTTAGCAACAGCATTCTTTGACAAAAACTGTCCAATCCATTACAAGGATACAAGGCTAATTTCCCACCCTGGTTCCGAGGCACCTTTTTTGACCAACTCGGGGAGACTGATCAGTCCAACTGCTTTTTCTGCCAACGGTCAGCCGTCTGGTTGGTGTGTAACTTAGCTGCATATAGAACATTTTCTCACGAGTAGTGCGTCATCTGATCGGCCTTTATGGAGACCACCGATCAAACTATTTAAAGCTTTTATCGGCCGATAACGATCAGTGCCCGATCAATCGGCGCACCCTTACACAAATACATTTAACAATTTTAAACTTTAACATCTACTCTAAGGATTGCACAAAGTTCTAAAATCTCATTTGCAATATGTGTCCACTACTCAACTTTTTAGAAATGACTTGTATCAAAGTAACAATCTCAGGCATTTCATGGCTTTTTCTAGGGTTGTAACATTTTCTTTGGTTTTACAAATATGGAAAATGATTACAGGTGAACCAGTTTTGTTCCCTGTTTACAAAACCCTTAACATACAAAAGCATATCAAGTACCTGGACATAGACACAAATTTACACAAAGAAGCAAATGCATAAAGCAAAGTGATGGCTTTGACAAGATAACCAGGTCAGTTTATCTTTCATAACTGTATGGAAATTGTAAAAGCAGTGTGAAAACATTTATTAAAAAGAGGTTTGTGTCACATGTCTACTGTGTTGTAGTTCAAGAGAGGAGTCGAAGGACAGACACTTGAGCTCACCTTACCATCGACGCTCCTATCACCTCACACAGAATGACAGTCAGGACGCTGGCGCAGAGCAGAGGTAACGCAAATGAACACACCATCACTTTTTATGCAATGACTACAGTCATGTGTCATCCTAGATGGAAGATGTGACAAAACGAGGCACAACAAAAGTCAGTACTTTATTCAAGGCACAATAACGTTTTGATTTTATTGATTATTCATTTTCAAGGTGATCACAGACCATGTGGCATACACTCTGCTACATAGATTACAGAAGCTGTCTTACTTTGTGTGTATCTGTGTGTTTGACCCAGTGACCCTGATGATGAGGTGGCCAGCCTGGCATCATCCTCAGGAAAAAGTGGCTCTCGTTCTTCTCACAGACTACCAGTCAAGGACTGGAAGACCTCACCACGAGGCTCGCCAAAAGTAAAGAGGAAGACCAAAAAAGATGACAGGTATGATGATGTTTAATAGTCAAGGAATCAAAGTACGAGTAAGTGTGGATGTAATAAAAGGTGTTTTGCAGTACAGTGTGGGACGTGTAGTTTTAAATAGTGTTTATTAGTTCAGATACAACCTAATTTAGAAATAAATAGGGTTGGTATATATTTTTTCGATACCGGTGCTAAAGTGATACTTTTAAAACAGCGCCGGTGCCTAGACCTAAATTAGTGTATCATCATGTGTACTTTGATACTCCAGTTGGTCCCAGAATGCCCCAGTTGGATAGTAAATGCCGTAAACATATTCTTTGTAAATCTTTACAATCATCTCCCGAAAAAACCAAGCAGGCCTACCTTATTGCAAGATCCACATTTTCTTCAACACTTGCCATTTTGCTAGTTCGAAATTAATTGTTTCCCGAAGTAAAGTGATTTTGAGAACAGCGACAGACTGACAGCGGAAGGTATGGGTCACACGCCGGAAGTCAGGCAATTTTCTGGGAAACATACTTCCCTTGATCCAGAGGTGAGGTAGAGAGAGAGAAAAAAAAAATACATGAAGTGCCTCTTAAAATAACGCTCCTTGGACTATTAATGTTTTATCAAGCCAAGTCAACTTTATTGTCAATTCTCTCAAAATATGTCATCAAGAGGAATCGAAAATGCATTTCTCTCCGACCCACAGTACAATTAGTGTAAAAAAAATATACAAAATATGTACAAAAAAAAGAATTCTGAATTCTAAAAAGTGAGACAAAACCAAACCGTTTTTGTTTTCATAACATTGAATCAGTCTTTTCTGTAGATCTAATTACTCCCACTCTTTAATGTCAAAATAAGAAAATCTCTACAAATGTGAACACTTTTTCATTTTTAAACCCACTTTTTTGATGGATGATGCTGGCTGTGTGTGTATCGGGAGATTGTCAGGCAGACACACAGATATTAACATAATATATGTGATTCTTAAGTCCTTGGTTTGAGTATTTTCGCTAAAGATGTTTGCACACTTTTCTCCTTTCTCCTTAGTGAATTGTCTCAGTCCAGGCAAATGGACTCTGTTCAGGTAAGGTAAACACAAACCATAAAGGTTAGCTTCTTCTATATTTATTAACTACCACAATGATACTATGAATGGAAGAAACGTTATTTTCTATTGTTAAATTATTTGTACTCTTGGAAACTCATTACCATTAATTGATTTTTGTCCACTAGGGGACAGCAACATTTAAAAAAAACAAGCTGGCAGATACCTATCCACCAGATTTCAAATACATTTCCAATCTGTCACCAAATACTTGTACTATATGTCAGTGTTAAACTCAAAAGTATTCATTTAGTTTAAATTTTAGCAGCACTTTCCTTTGGTTCACTTTGTCTCCTTTTTCAATCATTCTCTCCATCCAATAGATGAATGCGGAAGTGCAGGACGAGTTGTTGATGCTCCTGCGTAGCCAGCAGAGAGAACTAACTGAACTGCGTGGTCAGATTGAAGCCATGCAGAGCACCATTATGGCCCAAGTAGAGCATGTCCTTACCAACCACCAGGAACAAGAACGTATCCTTCAGGCTTTTCTTGCTCACTGAACTTGTTTTAGTAGTTTTCCATTTCCACCACCCATGACACTTGTCAAAAACACAAACAACTGTGATGACACTATTCAAAGTTACATTTGAATTCAGCAAAAAGCCTTAAGCAGTAGCAACATGAAATTGCATGCTACATACTCAATCTGTATGTACTGCTTAATGCCTAATAAATTACCGATTAATGTGCTATTGTCTGTTCACACTGAAGAAAACTCCAGTAATACATCTTCTCAGCATCACATGACGGTGTCGGTCATGGCGTTATTGGTCTGAGCTACCATTGAATGAAAATTGTTTATCCCAAATGTAAATCAACATTACCTCTTTTACTCTATTTAATATTTAACAGTATTATTTTAAGGCAAATTAAAAGTATTAAATATTTTAGTCTTAAATACAAATTCCAATTTCAAAGAATTTGGGACTTTGTGTAAAACCTAAATAAAAACAGAATACAATGATTTGCAAATCCTTTTCAACCTATATTTATTTGAATACACTACAAACACTATATATGTAATGTTCAAACTGATAAACTTTATTGTTTTTGGCAAATATTCACTCATTTTGAATTTGATGCCTGCAACACGTTCCAAGAAAGCTGGGACAGGGGCACGTTTACCTCTGTCTTACATCACCTTTCCTTTTAACAACACTCAATAAGCATTTGGGACCTGAGGACACGTATTGTTGAAGCTTTGTAGGTGGAATTCTTTCCCATTATTGCTCGATGTGCGACCTCAAGTTGCTCAACAGTCCGGGGTCTCCGTTGTCATATTTTGCGCTTCATGATGCGCCATACATTTTCAATGGGAAACAGGTCTGGACTGTAGGCAGGCCAGTCTAGTACCTGCACTCTTTTACTACAGAGCCACTCTGTTGTAACACGTGCAGAATGTGGCTTGGCATTGTCTTGCTGAAATAAGCAGGTACGTCCCTGAAAAAGACATTGCTTGGATGGCAGCATATGTTGACCAAAACCTGAATGTACCTTTTTAAGCGTTAATGGTGCCTTCACAGGTGTGCAAATTACCCATGCCATGGACACTAACACACCCCCATACCATTGGAAATAAGTTGGAAAGGATTTGCAAATCATTATATTCTGTTTTTACTTACGTTTTACCCAAACCTCCCAACTTCATTGGAATTGGTGTTTTTTTTTTTTTCAGTGCATTGTAAATGTGAGCTTCCGCGGTTTTCCTCTTAACTGTTCCTTAATGTCACTTGCCATCATTCGTAATATTTTTTTCTAACAGTTAGAGGGTAATTTTTTTTTTTTTTTTTTTTTTTTTTCAACCTATTTTCCTTATGCATTGGCGTCTAAATTAACAATCTGAACAAAAATCTTTGAAATTGGTCCAGTATTGAGAGAGAATGGAAGCCTAGAACTGGGCTGCAATGTAATTGTATAGGGCAAATGTGCATTGTCAATTTCCATCCACTAAAAGTGCTGTTTTTCTTTTGTGTGTGCCTGGCAACATTATAGAAAGGATTCCTACAGAGAGAGGCATTTTTGTTTAACCAGAAATGGCTCCGAAATCGCCAAACCCAGCAGACTCCATATAAAGAAACAATCATTTTAGCCTGTATAGAGCCAGCATATTTCCACATGTTAATGGATGAATTAAGGGTTTATTTCAACCAAACCAGAGTGGACATATCCTTGTGAGCCTTGACCATTCATGACCTCAGAGCGCAGACTAGAGCGAGTTCTGTCGGAGAGTCAGAATCATCAACAGCAGCTTCAGGAACAACTCAGCCAGCAGCTCAGCCACACCCTCAGCTCGGTGCTGACCAACAGAATGGATAAAGTGATTCGAGAGGAAATGAAGAAAACGGTCCCACAATGTAAGCACACATAATGACACACATAATCACACATAAAAATATGAGACAGCAGAGCTTTACTCTGCTGAGACCAAGTGGACTGTGTGTAAGACAGTCCTCCACATTTGTTACCAGACGATGGTGGTATTGCACCATTTCGTTGTTTGCCAGTTGCAGACGAGGATGATTTTACATATAAATCTAAACAGTCTGCATATGTTAAAACACTCTATTGTCTCCTGTCCTTGGCTTTTCTTCTCTAGTCTTAAAAAGCGACAGTGCCCATTTAATACCACAAATCCTTGCTGAATGCCTAAGTGCCCATCTTGCCCAAATCTAAATTAGGCACCAATCCAACTTTTTCTCTCCCGATTCCCATACCTCACCTCCGGATATCTGATGTTGAGTACCATTCTGACTCTTCTTTTTGCCGCATTCAAAATCTGAATACCTGGCTTTGTGAGGAATTGAAATCATGTTTGGAATCCCTTATGAGGGATTGGAATATGTTTTATATACGTTGTAAGGTCAGGGATTGCTGCGGCTGTATAAACTGACTAGGTGGCCCGCTGTGACTGAATGAAGAGAGAGCTGGAATATTTGATGTGGATCGGTCATGTCACGGCCATTGCTTAATAAGGTCAGCAATCTGACAGATTGGATTAGTACATCCCTGAACTAAATTAGCTGTAAACTAGGGCTGCATAATTAATTGCAATTCTATCGAAATTGCAATATGGACTAGTTTAATATTCATATAGCAGGGGGGGGGGGTGCAATATTTGTTAAAGGCAAAAGATGTGTCAAAATACCATTCTCAATTAAATATTGTGGTGCTGCAGAGATGTCCCGCCCTACAAGTTGTATTCTACAGACATTGTATGCTACAGATCCTTGCAGAAATTACTTCATGATCATTTTACTATATTTTTTTAACGAAAATGGGAATAATGATACAAAATTATCATTACTTCCAATATTGTGAAACGTATCGCAATTGCAATAACATAAATAATCATAATTAAATATTTTTCTCATATCGTCCAGCCCTACTGTAAGCATTACCTGATTTGCAGACTCTTGATGGTGTAAGTGAATCTTGTCTACGTAATGTATTTTGTTTTCTTTCTTTTATCTTCTCTGCAAAAAGTAGTTTTGCAGCATGGAAAAAAATCGACAAAGTGCACACCAGGCTGTTGGTCAATTCATTACGATGTTATTTTTGTGCTTGAGGTCACCCTAGGCATAAGATGAGCAAGATATAATAAATGCAGCTGAGGTGTGTTGGACTGCCAGACTAAAATCAAGCACTCTTTGGAGAGATGTTTTCTTGCCTTGCCTCTCCTGCCCTCTAATTCGAGAATGACATGTTCCTGTCTTTTTTTCCTCCAGCCTTGATTACATGCCTAATTTATAGGGGAGTTCATACTAATCTGTCTTGCTTATTCTTTCCCCTCTAGCAATCTCTAAGAGTCTGGAGCCAGTGACTGGTCAGCTGAGCAATACAATTGCTGCTAAGCTGACTGCTGTGGAGGTCACCCTGAAGGAAAATGTCAGCAAGGTGGTCAAATCCAAGGTAAGTGGCGGGCCCTGTATCTCGTCCGATCCAAAATCTTCATAAAATCACCTTCGCTCTCCTTCCCTTCTCACCATACCCGCTTCCTGTTTACAGAACACAACAGATGCAATTGGTCGAGCAGCAGCAGAAGCCATGCAGGGACCCATCCAGGCAGCCTATAAAGACGCCTTCCAGGGCATTGTGCTGCCTGTTTTCGAAAGAGGCTGCCAATCCATGTTTCAACAAATCAACGACAGCTTCAAACAAGGCACACAAGAATGTAAGGCAATCTTATAAAACATTTAAATGTGTGGTTTTGTCAACAAATAAATATCAAAATATAGTACAGATATCAAGATATGACCTAGGTCAGAGATCTTCAACAGGGGGTCTGTGACCCCTGGGGGGGTCCTCAGTCACTGCAGGGGGGCCGCCAACATTTTGGGTAATTGTTTTCCAAAAAATTAAGACAAAATATCTGAAAATAAGCATTAAAATGAATCTAACATCACATTATTGGCTAAGATAAATCGGCCTATTCGTAAAAAAACATTTATACAATATATGTAGTAGGGGGCCCATGCTCGTCTCTCTTTCAGGTTAGAGGCCTAAAAACGTTGATTACCCCTGACATAGATGACCTACTTATACACAAGGTTTATTTAGTTTACTTCTCCTGTCCAGACACAAAGTTTTAAAACTGTTCCTTCAAGGTGTTCTGGTGGCTCACCATGGCCTTTGTCCTTTTTGAGACACTTTGTATCGGTACTTTCTTTACGTTGGTTGTTCCCTGTATCTAGCCTTGAAATCAGGGTCTGTTTATCTGGAAGTCTAATTAAATGACCATCTCTACCAAAAAGCTCAGGGGCAGCTTTTGTGATGATTCCTTTTTAGACTGAGCCAGGGCATTGATTTGTTGATAAGCAGTCTATTTATTCTGAGATTGTGCTCCTGTCCACCTCGGTAAGCTCGCAGCTAGATGTTTTTTTTTTTTTTTTTTTAACCAAGGCTGTCGTATTGTTCACAGAGGGGAGACACGCACAGTAACTCTGCAGTAAATAGGGAGAGCACAATACCCCTCTGAGCATGTGTGCACTCGTGAGCTTGTTCCAATTTAAATTTAATCCATGATCAAATTCAGGGTTTAGCTCTTTGTGTGTAAATATTGACTGTAACTTTGTGAATGCTGCATTAACATTTGCACTGCCATCTAGTACAGGGTACCCGCCGGGTCTTAAAAGCATTGAAAAAGTCTTAAATTTGATAATCTCAAATTAAGGCCTTAAAAGCCTTGAATTTGGTATACAAAGTCTTGGATTTCGTTACAAAGGTCTTATATTTTTTTGCCTTTCCTAGGATTAAGTTCATACGTAACACAATTAACTGTTAATGTAGGCTAATTAAAAACTGACCGGAACCCGTTGCTGGACGCACCGGAGGACCGAGACACAAAGTAAGGAGGATGTGTGGAATATGTCGGTGTATGTCGGAACCTGGCTGGCCGCTCGGCGCCTTCAGACAAAGCTCAAGCTAAGAGGCTAACGTCTTATTAGCTAGCCAAACACCGAGCGGTGATATCTGCAAATATTGGATCTGTGAGCGCATTAATCTGCTCGGTGTGCGTCTTATAACAAACGGAGCGAGCAGCCGCCGGACTCTAACATCTGTTGATCCGTGCAGGACTTCACTGTGAGCGGACTGTTTAGAGACGAAGTGACCGGCAGGTAACCTTAAAAGTTATCTGCTACTGTAGCAGAGCTGCAAGTAAACGCTGAACTGAGCTGTGTGTTTTCAGTGTTAAACACTGCTGCAGGTATTCATGCACGACTGTTGTTGGTGATTTACAGAGGTGTGAGACTTACTCAAAAAACAGTGTTGTAGAGTTACAAATTACTTGTCAGTTACAAGTCCTGCATTCAACATCTTCCTTAAGTAATAGTACAAAAGTATTATCAAAATATAGTACCAAAAGTATTATTTTACCTAAGTATAGCTTATTATGCAGTGTAATATATCTTATATTATCTTGGATTATATTATTATCCAATAAATTGTATTAAATATGACTGATAATTTAAATTAATGAATTATTTTCGGAATGGGTACGAAGTTGGCATTGAATTTCATTTGAAATGGTATTAAAAAGGTCTTAAAAAGCCTTAAATTTAAGTTGGATGATCCTGGGGGTACCCTGTAGTAACTGTGCAAGCCTTCAGCCACATTCTAGACTAAGTCCATTAACATAAAGTAAAGCATAAGCTTCCTATAAAATGTCAGTAGCCTATAACATGTCAGTTCTTAATGAAATTAATAACTGACATGTTATAATTTCATGAAAGTCTGAAATTAAAGTGCAGTATTTTAAATACAATGAGAATAATATGGTTTGATTTCTTATCAAAAGGAAAAGTGCCAGTGTTCAAAAAAAAAACACATAACCAAAAAGCACAGTTTTCAAACTAGCACTGCTCTCATCAATCTATTTTCACGTTCCTCTGGGAGAAAATACAGTTGAGAATTTACTGGGTTGCTAAAATGTCAGTGGATATTATAGTGCAGCTCAACGTTACTGTAATCATATGCTGAAATCCCGCATCCTTCACGACTGCATATCTTTATTTATAAGCCTGCCCACATCTCTCCTTGCGCAGTCAACAGACACACTGGCATGTCTTCGTAAATGCACCCCCGTATTGGAAGTAAGTCACACGAGAAAGGCTTAGTGCTTGCACAGTCACCGCTTTATCCAACACTAAATCCTAATGCTGCCATACAGCAAACCGAGACTGACAGCTGCACTCTGCACCTCAGCCATGCCAACTGCAGTTTCACTATGACGCTAGGGACTTAAAGTAAAAGCCGCAAGCCTCTGCTCCATGAGATCTATTTTACTTTCCTAATTATTAAATCCTCATGCTTTGATTGTGTTCCGACCAGCATGCCGACAGAAGAAAAGACCAGTGACCCTTTGCTAGCTTGTTACTATAAAAGTAGAATTTCAGCCAAGAAATGTAGTATCATGCATTTCCGAAATTTTTTAATGATGCATTTTCTTCTGATTACAATACTAGACTTAATGGAGTTGCATGACTAGCTGCACCACACAGCTCTTTATCCAGACAGATTCATTTATTTTTCCAAAGCCTTTGTCATAGCACATTTTAAACTAGTGTGTTAAGACTAAATACATTCCACAATCACACAGACTACTTTCATCTTTCCGCACTGTGAATGACCCAAACAGCTCTGCTTTCACTATCAGTGTAGTTGTGTTCAGTTTAACTCTGTCTCCACTTAAGAGAGCAACACATAAAGCATGTAGCTTTGAGTGTATTTTGTGTAATGTGTTTGCTTGTTAGGGGGAGAACTGATTTTCTGTTGGCATTCATCTTTGTAGACATCCAACAGCTTGAGACCCATATGAAGAACAGGAAGCAGAAAGAGCAGGAGACGCGAGACCCCATGATTGGCCAGCTCCAGCAGATGACTGACAGCTTCCAAAGCTCTACCGATCAGCTGGCCAATAACATCACAGCTAATGTCCGGGCAGAGGTCCAGCACCAGATCCAGATGATGGTGGGAAAGTATGTATCCTAGCTATCCCTCATCGACCACACTGACAGCTACTTGTGATTGGAAAGCTGTTCTGAAACCTAGGTTTTTTTCCTTCACATTATTAGAAGTGAATCTCTTCTGAACCATTCACACTTTCTGTCCTATTTTCCTTCCTCTGTCCTTATCTGTCTTCTATGCTGTAATTAGACACTGCACACCTGCTCTCATCAAAACTTCTTTGTTTCACTTGTTTACAGTTTATAATACTAAAAAAAGAAAAAACACTGACATTGCCCACTTAGTATTATTAGATGTAACCATCACGTTTTTAAAGAATCCGGCTGTTAACTGATACTGCTTGCAGCGATGGATCTGGTAGCATTGATTGGCATTCCAAGGGGATCATTTGAATATCAGATATGCATATCAGCAGATGCCTGTGCCAGCAGCTCTTGCCTTATTCAGGTGCATAATGGGCTTGAGAGTAGAAACAAGCAAGGCTTAATCCTGGGGCTAATGTAAGAACATCAATTTGATCGAGTCTCTTGTTCCCCCTGCAATTAATTTCATGGCCTCTGGAGTTTATAGAGTTGTCGGGGCAGAACAGAGAGTAGTTGGCCAACTAAAACTTTAAAATCTTGAAAAGGAAACTATAACACTGGACAGTTTTATTTTATTATTTTTATTTTTTTTAACTCTGATTCGTTTATTAGCTATTAGTATTAGCTTGTATGTTAAGTACTTTGATTCAAATAAACTTTGTACCAACAAAAAGACAAGATTACACTCACAAAAAGTGATTGCATGAGTTTTCTTTTTAACCTAGCCAGCAGGATAGTGGTTGAAAATGCACTTAATATAAGGGATAACCCTCTTTCTCACATTTCCTCTTTGGTCCTTTTCCTCCCCAGTTTGCAGGAGTCTATTCTTAGCCATGTGCAACGAATTGTCAAAGGGGAGGTCAGCCAGGCAATGAAGGAGCAGCAGGCAGTTGTCACCTCCAGCATCATGCAGGCAATGAGGTCAGCGGCCAGCACACCTGTCCCCACAGCACACCTAGACTACCAGACACAGCAGGCCAACATCCTGCAGCTCCTCCAGCAGGGCCAGCTCAACCAGGCTTTCCAGCAGGTAACGCACACGCACGCACCTACACCTACTACACCTATGTACGTAGGCTCCAGTTGAGCAAGATCAGTCTCTGGGCTAGCAGAGATGTAAACATCTGGCGTTTACATCTCTGCTAGATTTACATGTACATGAGACGTACATGATGTACATTTACATCTCCGCCTTGGTGCATCCGGGAGGCCAGCGTCAGAGGAAATGCCGAAAATGTCTGACAAGGGGTTAGGGGGCATAGTGCGATCGTAGACTCTGCTCAAGGTGTCGAAAATACACATCCAAAAAGTAGTTCATTTAGGGCAAGACCAAAACACGTGATTATGGTTGGCAGACTGGTTACACCTATTACAGGCGTCCCGGACAGTGGAGTATATCTTGGACAGTTTTGCGTGTGTATAGTGGACTTTATGAAGGACCTTGCATTGGATCAAGCCATGTGGAGGATGAGTGAACCGTAGTCAGAGCAAGATCTCATTGTTGGTCCGTAACGGTCATGTTCAAATCGCTCTCCCATGCAGCCTTTGTCAAAGTACGAGGGCCCGCTGAGGTACGGAAACACATTTCTTTCAGTTCGGGTCTTTCGCCAGGAGGGAGTCAGTCAGGGTTTTGGGGGGGGGGGGGCGGTTTGGAAAGTGGGGGACTGTCTTCTTGACAAAGTCCCTAATTTGGAAAAAGTGAAAGAGGTGTGACTTTGGCAAACTATAGAGGGAAGTGAGCTCTGTGAAGGATGCAAATATGCCATCTCTGTATAGGTCTTTGAAGCTGGGCTAGGCCCTAAATGCGAGGTCTGAACTTGAAGGTGTAAAGATATGGTTTTTAAGCAGTGGGGTCAAGACAAGCCAAAGTTTTTGCTAGAGTTGCCAGTGGGCTAAATGCCGTCCCGTACATCGTGATCCTCTCCTCATGGTTTTTCTGCTCATAAACCTGCTCCTAAGCTGTATAATGGCAGGGAAAACCCTGGCTACCCCAGTCCCCAGTGGACTTTGTCTGTTTTATACTTGCACTACTGCCTGTGCAAAATAAATGAAAACGTATCCTTATGCGTTCGGGGGGGTCTAAATATAATATTCCCTCTCTCTTTCTTTTCTTCCAGGCTCTTTCAGCGACCGATCTGAACTTGGTCTTGTATGTGTGTGAGACCATCGACTCTCAGCAGGTGTTTGGACAGCACCCCTGCCCTCTCAGCCAGCCTGTGCTGCTGTCACTCATCCAGCAGCTCTCCTCCAACCTCACAACCCGCTCTGAGCTTAAAATCAGGTGGGCACAATACAGATGCTATTTTTGGTACCGTATGGGATTTCCTCTTTCACCAATTTGCATCCATAGTAACATTATTCCCTACTTTAAGATTACACACGTCTCCCCAGGGGTCAGAAGAAACATTCAGTGTGTAAATTGTAGAAGAACCCACTGAAAGTCAAAACACAATAGACACAGCATGGGCTAGGCCTGCACGATATTAGAAAAAAATGACATTGCGATATTTTTTTTCCTGCGATGGCTTGCTGGCTGGCTGAAAAAAGACAAATAGCTCTATTTGGAAATAATAAACCATTCTCAACTACTGGTGTGATTTTGTAGTGTATCTACATAGAAAATGAAAAAGGAACTTTTCTTATGTTATACCATTCTTTGTTGAACTTTAATGCTTTACAAACACCAAAGCAAGTAAGCGCTGTGACTACTCTTCTGAAGTTATTTTGGAGAGGGAAATTAGGTAGAAATACACTGGTTGAGTGACATGACACCATTGTATTCATATAATACTATCAACCCAGGCTAAAGTGAATGATATTAATAATGCATGCATGATGCTTCCTCTAAATTTCAGGTTGTGGTCGACTAGCGGGGCCGGCTTGTTTGTTTGATAAAGTGATCAACATTGATTGTGATTGGTGGTTGACTGTGCATGCAGATCTGCATGTCGCACACTAGCAACAAACTGCGTATCCAAGAACACTTAAATCTGTGTAAATTACGTTATATCAGACACAGACTTCTATTGTAGATTAGCGTTTCCAGCGTCGTGGCTCCGAACCGTAACGTTAGTTGGGACAGACGCCTTGTTTCTTTAGGCTACCTAAACCTAAAGGATTATTAGGAACACCATACTAATACCGTGTTTGACCCTATCCTATCAATATGGGCCAACATTTCTAAAGAATGCTTCCAGCACCTTGTTGAATCAATGACGCAAAGAATTAAGGCAGTTCTGAAGGCGAAAGAGATCCCCAACACCATTACACCACCACCAGCCTGCCTGACTATCGCGCATGCGCACAACGCAATGTTGACGATGAAACAAAGTATCGCGCAGCCCTGGCGTGGGCTTCACAGTGTTTGAGGGGAACACTTTCATGAAGATGACAATGTCTTGAGATATCAGAATACAAATTAATGTTTGTAAGCAGAAGGCTACCCTACACTTGCAGTAGGAAATCAAAATGATGGCAGTGATATTGGGTTGCTCGACATCAAACCCGCCAAACCCAATTACAACCAATCTCCGTGTGACTGCAATACCACATTTTAAAAACAATGTTTGTAAACCTAGTAAGAATTGAGGCATGATGAAGGAAGCCCAGGTACAATTTATTTATTGACACAGCACATCAGATCCACTATAGTCTCAATTACAGTTATTACAATTAAGTATTGTTAATCTTCTATAACTGTAATTAAAACAACGCTCAATACATGAAGGAAATGAATTGCAGGATGTGTGAATATACATGAAATGCATGCAGTATATCCTCTCACACCACTGGAGTTTGATGTGAAAACTGTTCTGCAATGCAGCAGCCATAACTTGGGTTGAATCAAAAACCTGTTAGCTGTATAGGCTAGCCTTTCTTTTTTCCAAAATGTCTCAATTTGAAGTCAATTTCCTCACAAAGCGATAGCAGTAAACACATTTTGGATTGCATTACACGCCTTCTCTTCCACCCAAGCTAGATCCCTTGCTATCGCCGATCAGTAATAAAGCCAGTCTTTTTTCTAAACTTTTGCTCCCTATCTCATCTCCATCGTATGTCCATTATTCCTCGTCTCCTGCATGCTAAACGGTGCTAAACTGCTGACCCTAGCACCCTGTTCCGTCTGCAGCCCTGCTACATGGCTGTCTTGGGAGCGCGAATGATTCTGTGAATAGCTTCACAATTTTTAGATGGCCTCTATCGTTCTGTTCTTTCTGTGTCCTTCTGTTGTTCACTCTTGCACTCCAGTCTGTTTTTTCCGTTCTTTAAACTGAAAAGTGTTGTGCTGCAATTCTCAAGATGCATATGAATGTGACTGCTCAGAGAGCCCCCGCCTCACTCACTTGATGTCCTTCTCTGTAATGAATCCTTGTCATCTTGATCTTTTCTCCCCCCCGAAAACCTCCTTTCTCTATTAGAGTCCCTTCGCTGTGTGTGTGTGTGTGTGTGTGTGTCACCTGTCTGGTTCTGCGTTGACATTGCAGCTGCCCAATAGCGCAAATACGGCCCTTGGGAGGGAGAGAGAGATGGAATAAAAACAGGAAAAATCACAAAACTTCTTAATGACTTCTCACTCTTGCCTACTTTAATGGCTCATTTTATTTGAGCCATGCAGGAAAGCTTTGTGCTCTCACGAGTAAATGACAATAAATATTGGGATGTGACAAAAACTAATGTTTACTATTTTCAGGCTTTGCACAAGATCAAGGCGCCTTCCTTTTCTGTTCTTCTGATTGATAGTATCTTAGAAGAATCCATGAAAGATTCCCAAAGAGAAATAAAAGCAACGTTAGGATTGTCGGCACCATCGAGGATCGTTTGCAGGATCATAAGCTGGTTTTGAAGAACACATTGTTGTCCAAACGGATGAAAGAATAATGTGAACTGATGATGCATGAAGAGAAACTTAATTCATGTTGTGGAAACAATCTAGTTAGCAGATTATCTGCTGCAAGACATAAACTAGCTAGTCTGTGTCTGTGGAGTTCTATGCAGTAAAATCAAATGGCATGCTGGCACTGTGTTATGGAGATCTGATAGACCTCTGGGGGGTGTGTGTGTGTGTGTGTGTGTGTGGGTGGGAACTCTGGCCCGGTGGCGATGTGGGAACAGCTCTAATGTTAGACTGGGATCAGGTAGAACTCCAGACATGGAGATAAATGCTTAATTAAATTGTAAAGACGCAGAGGGTGGGAGTGCTAACCGCCAGATGTCTGACTAAAACGATTGAGGAGTTAAATGTAGTGTAGTCTGAGTGAGAGGGCAGGTGGCAGTGGCATAACTCCATTTCCGCTGTGATGTTTGAGTGAAAACACGAGGTACACACTCCCACACTGGGCCAGCAGCCAGGAAGGTGCTCAAGGACAGCGCTCGACATTCAAACTGCGAACGATTAGTTGAGATACTGATAGAAGCGGCCTCTCTCCACACCCTGTAGCCCCTCCAAGGGTCAAAACACAGTATATGCAAGTTAACCTTGTACTGCTTTTATATCAGAATGAATGAAGTGTCAGATTCTTGATGGGAACTTCATTTATTTCGTTATTTTCTCCACATAGAACAAAAATGGCCATGGCCTCTGGTGCAGAGTTATTTTCTATCATCCTTGGTCCTGCCGCACGACCACAGGCTGTAGTTCCTGGCTTAACAATTTCTTTCCTGCTCGTACCTACAATAGATGATGCTGTATGTCCCTGCCTGGAAATTGGTCCTTCGTCATCATTATCTAATGTCTCTGTCCCTCTGTGTCCCTGTTCAGCTACCTGGAGGATGCAGTGATGAATCTGGACCACAGCGACCCCCTGACTAGAGACCACATGTCATCGGTGTTGGCCCAGGTCCGACCGAAGCTCTTTGCCTTCCTGCAGCAGGACCCACACAGCCCGCTCAGCAAGAGGGCGCGGCGCCTGATGATGATGCTGCAGGGTCTCGTCAGCCACTAGTCCTCCGTTGAAAATGTGGTGCAGGGGAGTCGTTTCCTCACAGATGCACATGGATACAGATCATGAGTCCCTTTTTTGTTTCGAGTCCACGTACGTTTTAGAGGCGAAAGCAACGACAACTTCACCCCACTCGGAGCAGTCTCTTGGAGCTAAGGATGGGGACGTGCTGTCGGTTGGAGATGGAAGATGAGGGCTCCTAAATGACTGAGCTTGAAACCTCTCGCTCGGTTCAAGAATTACTGTTCCCACCTGGCCCTCCACACAACCCTAATCCAGCTCTTTCTCCTCCGTTCCATTTGTTCCTATTCCTCCCCTGTTCCGCCTGCACCAATGAGGTGTCAAGTTAGGAAATGGATTTTTTTTTTTTTTTTTTTCAGTGCAAGACAATAATGGTTTGGACAACTCTGAAGTTGCTGCTTGTTCCCCCAAGAGGCATTCTGGTTGTCTCTCATCCTTTTAGCACCATCAAGAAGCAAAAGAAACGAGCTGAAATGTCTGGTCGTCCCCGTCTCCCAGACACATCGTACCTGACACTCCTTTGATGCCACTTCATCCAAATGTGCATAAGACTCGAAGAATGTTCAGCTCAGTGGTCCACAAGACCAAACATCGCTGTTTCTTTTGACAAGAGATGGCTTGCCTAAAAATGTCCCTTTGTATTTTGGCCTTATGAGCAAACAGCAGGCTTGGACACTTTTTTTTTTTTTTTTTCTCTCAATACAGACCAGCATCTTTGCTAGAGCCAACTTGGAATTCGGTAGCTGCAGGATTTCGCTGTCCTCGGTTAAGTTTTTTTTCAAACATCCAAGCTAATCCGGGCAACCAAAAGCATGTAACATTCAAAGCCATTTCGTGTTTGTGGCATATTTTCTTTCGGTTATTACTTAATAGGTTGGAGACGACAACCATGCTAGGCATAATCAGTCTCAGTGCTTTGAAGAGGATCAACGTGCTGAATTGTTTTGCTGAAAGTTAATTGAATTTGTTCCTGCGTTGGTATTCGGGATGGAAAGTATATCGTACTTTTTTTCCACTCTGGCCTTGTTTTCACAAATCATTCTAATGAGGGTCTCTGAAGAATACAAATAAGGTTCAAGGATGAGAAATAACAAATATGTGTGAAGGTCCGCCAGGCTGAAAAGAATTCACCTTTGGAATCTAAAATGTTTGGAGCCCAACATCAAGTTTGGCAGCCGTCCATGTGTACAGCTCTGTCCTGTAAATTGGTTTCTTCTGTACGTCTGTCCCTTTTTTATATAAACATTTAGCATTTGTAAGACTTGTATACTTGCTTTAAGAGTTGTCAAACTAGTTACATACTACATAATGAAACCCTTCCTAAACCTAATTGTTACCGATGATGTTAGTGTATCAGGCTATCCCAAATAATGTTTGTAAATTGAATGTGCAGTTACTTCTCATAGGCTCTAGGAGGCAGCACTTGGTTGGACTGTTCACCCTTCTTGTCATTTAGGTTTTGGCTTCAGAAGTCATTCCTGCTCTCTCAGTTATCTGTTTTACCAAACATTAAAAAGCCTGCACCTGTTTGTTCACCTCTAAAGTGGGTTGAGGATGATGATTTGTGTACAGCCCATTTCCACACGCATCATTGTTTAGTTGCAGGGCAGCCACATCGTTTAGCTGATTGTAAAACAAAAGTTATGTTAATTCGACCTCTGTAGATTCTTTTAAGTTGGATTTGTCTAGCAAGTGCCTTATTGTATTCTACATGTTTCACTTAAGCATTTGATCCCATTTGGGCCTTTAGAACACTTGTAATGTTTGAGCATTATCCTTTTACAAGCATTTATGTCGTTAAAATGTTGGATCTGAAGTAAGACTCAAACAGCACAGCAGAGGAGAATCTATGTTTTGTTTACTAACATGACTACCAAGACGGCTGATTTGGACAGACTGATCATGCAACACAGAGAGATGTATTATTTTGACTACCTTCACCTTTCAGTTCCACACCCCAGTTTATTGTCCTCAGAGTAGAATGACAGGTTGACTCCTGCGTTACCCTGAGTGGGAGCTGTGTGTGAGAAACAACTGAGGCTAGTGTGTATGTTATTTTTTCTTTTTCCATTCTGTTCATTTCCCTCTGCTTGGATGCTTACATTGTATCTTTTACCCTAAACATTTTGGAATAAAAGAAGACTTGTTCACTTTATTGTGTCTTTATTTGTTTGGGGGGTTTTGTACTTCCCTTTTATTATGCAGTGACAGTGGATAGACATGAAAGGGGGAGAGAAATGGGGGATGACACGCAGCAAAGGGCAGCAGGTCGGACTCGAACGTGCGCCGCTGCAGGACTGAGCCAACATGGGGCGAACACTCTTACTGGGTGAGCTAGAGGCTGCCTCAGGGCTGTACTTTTAAACGTTTCGGTGGCATCTCGGCACGCTGAACCGCCAACTCCGTCAAGTACACTGACTTCACCACAGTGTATGGGTCGTAGCTGCTGCAGCAGTGGGCCAATCACACGTTGCATTAAATTGAGGTGCACTTGCGGTGATTGGCTGTGAGCAAAACCAAACAAATGGGTTTTTTTTGTTTTGTTTTTTTCCTCTCTCTTCCTATATCTCCGTACAATAAGGATTGAGTACTACTCTGCACTGGGTTATTTTGGCCGATACCTTAAAGGTATGGAGTACAGATACCCAGCCCTAGTCCTTACCTAAAGTTCAGGTGAGCTGCTTTGTGCAGCAGCTTAAGTCTTTTTCCTCCAGAGACAGTTAGAACAGCATCATTCCCTGCAGAAGGGGCTCAGAGCCTTGCTCATGGACACCTCAGTGGCCTGCAGTGGTGGAAAGTAAATAAATACATTTACATAAGTACTGCTCATAAGCACAATTTTCAGGTACTTGTACTTTACTTAAGTGTTTCCACTTCATGCTCCTTTATACTTGTACTGGACCACAATGTAACAATGTAAATCATACACCAAAAGTTATTCAACAGCTTTTCACATAAAGATTTTACAATAAAATACTGAATGAGAAGCTAACAGAATGTTAAAGATTAAGTCTTGTTCCAAACCCATCTGGGCCCTTATTAAAAAGCAGTGTGTCTGTCTATGAGGTCATAAAGCACATATGTTTAGTCTTCTTTCCTCCCATTAATCATCTCAACCCTGGTTTAGCTCATGTTGTGAACTGTCTGTTGGCACCGGACACCTATAGGTTGGGAACCACTATAGGTCACCAGCTACAACCATCTAACAATATATCAATCACAGTGGTATTTTTACTGAATAACGATACTCTGATACTATAAGTAGGCTATACGTGAAGAATTCAATTGTTTTGTAACTAAAGTCCAAAATAGAAAATGGGGGTAGGACCAGAAAAGTTTTTTTTTAAACTTCTCCCTCCCTTGCACTTTTTACTCCACTACAGCTAGTTAGTAGTTACTTTACAAATTAAGTTTGTTATAAACAAAACACACGTAGTTTATAAAATGCGATGCTTTTTTTTAGAATTTAAACTACCCAACAATATAGAGGCCTACAGGTCCAGCTGAAATCATTACTGATTAAACACAGACAGAAATGATTTGAGTCGTTTCCAGTTTCTAAAATGTGAGTTTTTCTGCATTGAGTACTATTACTTTTAATACTTTAAGTACATTTTACTGATGATACTTACACACTTTTACTTAGTAACATTTTCAATGCAGGACTTTTACTTGGAACAGAGTATGTTTTACAGTGTGGTATCAGTACTTGTACTTAAGTAAAGGATCTGAATACTTCTTCCACCACTGCTCATCAGGGACTTTGTAGACCTCCTCCTCTCCTCTTCCTCATCTCCTCTCCTTCCCCTTTATCCTCTCCTCTCCTCTCCTCTCCTTCCTCCTTCCTCCTCTCCTCTCCTCTCCTCTCCTCTCCTCTCCTCCTAGGCGCGGACGCGCCCTCCCCTCCAGCGGAATAGATGAGCGCGCTGTGGATGCTACCCGTTCGCACAGACTGGAGTAGGCTGCAGAGCTGCACCGCGGACAGGAGGGAAGCACTTTGACCAGCACTGAGCAGCGGGACAGCGTGGGTTGCCTTCTTCTTTTGGAAGAACTACTCCGGGATTGCGGCGCAAGCCTGAAACCTGTGAGCGCGGAGGACGACTTGTCGGCTCAGCATGACATCTCTGATGAACTCTGCGTGCCTCTTCTTCTTGCCTGTTGCTCTGCTACTAAGTAAGTAGTATATACTCAACACATTTGAGCGATTCCTTTCAAACTTGCATTCCTGAACAATGCGCAATTTACGCGTCAGTAGGCTAGCGGGAATGTTTGGAGTAGTTGTGGCTGCGAGTCATTGTGAGTAAGCGGGTATTAACACAGATGCAGATCTGGACTTTGACCGGATCTTTAAGCCTATTCGCTGCAGATAGTCTTCTGTTAAAGACTACGTCCCGCGATCTTCTAGACTTGAGTCTGCCCTGCATGTCTCAGCACTGCAAGTTCGAGGGTCCCGTCTCTTTCCCCACTAATCTGCAGCAGCGCTGCTCCGATCAGGGAGAGATCATAAAGAGCATTGCCTAAAGGTTGTGGATACAGCAGGGTTGTTCCTGCGTGAGAGTAGAATATGTCCTCAAATATTATTTACTAATATTCCCCCCCAAGCCTTTAATACATGTATAATGTATAATATTGCAGCGATGGTATATTCATCTATGTTAAATAGGCAGATGATGGGAACCTATGACAAACCGAGAGGAGAGGTTCCTCTTGTGATTCCCACCTACCACCTCCTGGCAAGTTAACTATGCAATAACATGTTTATTAAAGCTAAATGTGTTAAATTATAAGGGGTACAACAGCAATTTTGTACTGCACTTCCTTAAAGTTGGGGACTTACAAAAGACAGATAAAAAAAAAAAAAAAAAAAAACAATGGTCGAAATCAGTGCAGCAGTGGTCGAGATATCCTGACTTTTAGTCCCCAGAATGGGTCCAGCTCCAAAAAACCCCTGGATCATACTCATTCCATAATGCAACTTGATAGCACCTTTCATTACTGTCCTTGTCTGATAAGTGCCCACAACTTCCAAACTCAAAATCATTTCTGTAAAAAATCTGTAGTCTGTAAACTTCTCTCCAGAGCCGCAGAAGACAGTTACAAAACTGTCTTCTGTCTGGGGGTAGATGGGATGGGATGGGGATCCCATGGGAGTGTCATACCGTGGGGGGGGGGGGGGGAGAAAAAGTCCCACTGATGGAGATAAATGATGAATGAATCACATCTGTGCCCCTCCTATTGCTAAGCAGAGTCTCTGGAGACTCCATTCAGCGCCGCATCTGAACCTGACCGGGAAACACTCCTCTGCTGCTGCTGCTGTCATCTCATTCACTCACTCTGTCCCTCAGTACCGTCACACTGGGGAAGCGTAGGCTCGTTATGTCTTAATATAGGCTCATATTTACATACAAATATCTTTTTTCCTATAAAACTGTGTGTGTGTGTGTGTGTGTGTGTGTGTGTGTGTGTGTGTGTGTGTGTGCTTGTTTTACTATATTCGTGGGGTCCAAGAACCGGGGAATACAGTATACTTGTGGGGTCTGCACAGCCTTGTGGAGCCCAAAATGCTGGAGCCCACAAGGTTAAAGGTCTGTTTGAGGGTTAAGACTTGGTTTTAGGATTAGGGTTAGAATTAGGTTATGGTTAAGGTGAGGGTAAGGGTTAAGGTTAGGGTAAGGGGTTAGGGAATGCATTATGTCAATGACGGGTCCCCACAAAGATAGTGAAACAAACGTGGGTGTGTGTATGTTGATGTGAGGTTGATGTGTCCGTGAGTAGTGCTTTCTGTTACCTTTGACTCAGACTACCATAGTCACAACTTCTTAAAATACCTTATCTGAAGATTATACACCTGTTAGAAAAAAATAATTTTGCTACAATGCTTTCAATACACTGAAACAAACAACTATTATAACAGAAATTGGGTAAGATTAATACTAGCCTATAATTAGGACTAGTATTTATAGCTGCCTTTGATCACTATGGATCTTTACAACGCAGTGCTCCTATTCCTGCGTCATACAGGAGTGCGCCAGTGTAGAATGTCTTTCCAATGTATCTTGTTTCAGTCCTTGGGGGAGACATTTCACAATATTTATACAATGTGCAAATGTTGCAAAAAAAAATCTTTTTGTAAAACGTTTCTCAAAGGAAAAAAGGAGGGATTAAAAGCAGAAGAGTGAGCACAAATGCACAAATACAGGCACATTGATTTTAATGTTTCAGGTTGGACGCTCTATCTCAGCAGCATCAAGAGGGTTGTTCCCAGGTGTCTCCGGAAATAAAGAAAAAGAAGGAAATTACATCATAACCAAAAAATCTGTAATACCAAAATCATGTCACAGTAGAAACAGCTTTGGCGTGAATAAAAAAGCCTCCTGAAAAACGCCCACATAAGTCGTTTGTTCAAGCAGCAATAACAACCTATATATTTACGTTTATCGTGATGGCGCCCTCCAGTGGCTTCAGTCGTTACGAAGGGAGCAAAGCAGGAAGTAAGGTAGTCTTGCTTTGTCTGACCCGGGTCTGGCTAGTCCACACTAGGGATGCAACGATTATAGATTTTGTTGGTACGATTATGGTCTGAAAAATAATCACGGTTTCACATTTCAATGTGAAAATGATTATATGATCAATCATCAACCTTTTTATTTAAATTCATCTGAAAAGATTATAAAGTAGAGGTGAATCAGCCACACCCATACACTGTTAATATTTACAGTCTATGGTAACACCACAAACAAAGGCCAAGTTGGTAACAACAGTGCTGTCCTTCCTAAGAAGAAATTGGCCCTTTTTGGGTCTTGCTAGCTGGTGTGTCTGAAAGTTGGAGGAGCTGCTAGACAAGACACAGCTGTAACAGGGAGATTCGAAGCATGCTGCCAAGAAATACATGCGATGGAGAGATCTCTTTGCAGCCTTATGTCCCACAGGGGATGAAGAGGAAGTAACGTGTGGCCGGGTTGGGTCAGTGGTTAGAGCAGGCGCACATGTACTGAGAGGTTTATGCCTCTACGCAGAGGTCCAGGATTTGAATCAGACCTCTGCATGTCTTCCCCCTCTCTCTCCCCTTTCTCACCTAGCTGTCCTGTCAAAAAGTAAAGGCGGGAAAGCCCAAAACATAATAAAGAAAGAAGAGGTGCATTAAGCGATGTCATCTCCTCACTATCTGCTAGCTGCCAGTCCCCTGAACACACCCCAGGCTCCACAAACGGCAACAAAAACAAACTGCGCCAAACTGCACCACCAAACATAACATAAACAAACGGTGTTCGGGATGAGGAGGAGGGGGGGGGCACGCTAACCTCCGTTTTGTTTGACAATACTTTGAACGTCAACAAGAAGTGACGTCACCCAACATTGCTTAGAGCACCTTTAATTGTTCTCCGAAGGAAACACTTCCTAACTTCCCTCTCTCTCTGAGTTTCCCCTCAGTGGGTCGACTGCAGCAATTTTCAAGGTGTTTTTTTACATTTTTTTTTAATGCAGCACAGACACAAAGTGAAAGATTCCCCATTAAAAGGGCTGTACTCAAATACTGAAGAAAAAAAAACGGGCTGGGATTGCCTCCACACGGCTCACAGAGCCCATTCCCAAATACGTCAAATACCTTCGTTTCTTCAGAGGCCGCATGCACGCGCAGCAGACCGCCTATGAAAAGAACAGAAAAGTTTGGATTACAACACAAACAGAGGGAGTGTGACTTCATTCTTTGCTCAGAACGCTATTACTCCTTTACATATAGCAAATATTTGTTTGCTGCTGTATTAATGTTCTGAATGTTGAGTACAGTCCCTTTATAAAATAGGTTTTAAAGTCTAATGGAAAACTGCCTTCGCTTCCCCTCTTCCTTTCTCCTTCCTTTCCTCCCCATCTGACTCACAGGGACCACAGTCTCTACCGCTGAGCACACACACACACACACACACACACACACACACACACACACACACACACACACACACACACACACACACACACACACACACACACACACAGCTGTGTCCACCACACTGCACACGTTTTCCATTCCTCTTTTTTCCCTTCTTCCTCCTACTTTCCTTCATCCCCCTCTTCTTTCCTTCCTTACATCTAGCACACCTCACCTTGTTGTTTCTCTTACTACTCATGTCTCTGCAGTCATTACTGTAATATCGCTGTCATCCCTCCATTACTCCTGTTCTTTTTTTTATTTAAAACTTGCCCATCTCTCTTCTTCTGCTTCATTCATCATTTCTTCCTACTCTTTTTTTCACTCTTCTATGTCCTCTCTTCTTCATTTTCATCAGAAATTCACAAATATTGATAAATCTGATACCGAGATTCCTTCGTCACACAAATCAAAGAAAAGCCTTTCCAGGATATAAAAAATAGAAAGATCTAAGAGACTTCACAGGGTAAGCTATACATATCTCATGGACCACACTGTTTGACTAACATGTGATCTCATGAGATCACAAGTGAGGAAACATGTCCATGATTACTTTGCACCAAAGATGTAGCGAAAATAAAAAAAAGACTGGAGACATTTGCCCCTCATCTCATTCACTTCCATTGAAGCGTGTGTATGTGATGGATGAATTGAATAATGTGTGTCTAGTTTCTGAGCTTGGACCGTCTGTTTACCTATGTTGAAATCTGACCTGCAAACTTGCAATAGGAACAAGCCCTGTAGAGAATGTTGATGATGTTTTAACCTGACTGACCATGCAGGTTAAAACACCATCTAAGTGATTGGCACACTGGCAGCACCACAATTCATATTACAACAGCTTTTGGAACAGTTCACCATGAAGATGTACCCCGCTGTTTGTCCTGATTTGACAAGACGAGGCAGGTAGCAGCTGCACATGTCGTCTCCTCCTTCAGTCAGTTCAGCCTGATCAATCCTAAAGCTGAACATGAGTCTACTGAATCGTCAGTGTCTCCGTGTCACAATTTTTGCATTGGAGTTCTGCTCACTGGGGACTGAAAGAATGAAAGAACATTCTTGTAAATAACTTCTTTCTACATTATCTGTGCATGGAAACTACACAATGCTTTACGTTTAGTGAAGGATTGTTGTTATGGAATATACATTCAACAGGGGAGAGAGAGGGGGAATGACATGCAGCAAAGGGCCGCAGGCCAGAGTCGAACCTGCAGCGGATGTGTCGAGGAGTAAACCTCTATATATGTGCGCCTGCTCTACCAACGGAGCTAACCCGGCCACTACAAGGCTTGTATCATGTGGACACGCCGACAGTTTTGTTTTTACTTTGAATTCCTCATGGGGGGGGCGACAAAAACTACGCACTATAGCTTTAAGATACC
The DNA here is from genome assembly GCA_023566125.1 of Zingel zingel. Classification (NCBI taxonomy): domain Eukaryota; kingdom Metazoa; phylum Chordata; class Actinopteri; order Perciformes; family Percidae; genus Zingel; species Zingel zingel. Next base: position 39,436,054 of record CM042320.1, on the reverse strand, counting down.
TTGTATATATTTTGCTTTTATTCATATTTTTTTTGTTGCCTTTGTCTGTGTTCTGTTTACCTAACTTTGTTCTATTTATTCAATTTCAATTTTTATTTTTTATGCGCACTGCTGAAGAACTGCCGAACCGATATTCATTGTTCTCTGAGCACAATGACAATGAAGATCTATCTGTCTAGCAGAAGCAAATTTAACATTGACATATCATCACCTTTAAAGTTGATATGGCAAACGTGTTAGCTAACAGTTGCTTATTTACACATCTAGCAGTTACAGAGCAACATTAGTATTTATTTGGAGTAGTGGTAGGCTGATATGGGTTTTTCAATGGACAATGCCGATATTTAGAGAGCAGGGCGGCCGATCATTGATATAATGCTGATATCATGTTGTGTCTTTTGTTGCATCTGATAAAAGGCAACAATTTAATAGTTTAATAACACTGTTATTGTCTGCATTGAACGTCCGGTACATTTAAGCCATTGCCAAATGAGTTGATACAAAAGCTAATTAAGACTATCAGCGCCACAAAACTCTCTCTGTATTTCTCAGCATGGCTATGTTTACAAAATGGTGTAGTCCGACGACCTTCGCGCACAGCAGCTCGAGTGATGCGTTTTACGTCACCACTGAAAAAAAGACAACAGTAGGGGTCAGCTTTGGAGACAAAGAGGAAATAAAAATTACAAGATAATTACCTCTTCTAAAGAGTCCATCGTGCTTTTTTAATTCTCTGTGTCCTCCTTGAGCTACTAGCAGCTTTGTGGAGGAGGGGTGGGGGTGGTGCGCGATCACAGAAGGCTTGCGTCATGTGGATGCACTGACAGTGTTGTTGTCATTACTTAGAATTCCTCATGGGGGAGACAGAAACTACACACTATAGCTTTAATTTGCAGGCCGGACAGCTAAACAAAGAGCTGAAACTCACTATAAAGCCAAGGGGAGTTGCACATTCAGGTTCATCACTACGAGCCCTTTTAATTCACCTTTTTTCACATTGTCATTTGATACATTGTTATTATAAAAAATATCGATTGTAGCTGCTTTTGATTGCAAAGTTACATTCCTTAACATTGCCATCAATTACTGTAAACCCCATTTGTTGGACTAATTATGGCTGGCATTTTGTCAGCAATAGCCAGTCAATATATTATAATTATTTCTCTGTATAGTATTTTTTTATTGGTAGTGGCAGAGTTCCTGTGCTGGATTCAAACAACCATCAAAGTAATTTGTAATTTCCATCTCTTTTTCCTAATTTTCCTGTTCCTGTTTCCATGTTTTATGTTTCCTACCTGTTTCTTCTCCTTCATCTTTCAGTCTCTGCTATCCTTCCTCCTGTTCAGACTCCTTATACAACCTTCCTTCCCTCCATCTCTTCTTTAATCTCCCTTTATGTGTGTTGTAATCTTCAGCTTCCAGTTGTTAACCAAAATGCAGACACACGTGGTTGGGAAAATAATGCCCACACGTGTTTGTGCCAAATGTCCTTGTTAGTTTCAGTCATATTTAGTCATTCACATATCTTTTTTTGTTAGTCAAGTTTTAGTCGACTAAAAGTCTCGTCATTTTAGTCTAGTTTTAGTCAAAAGAAAACTCTATATCTTAGTCAAGTTTTAGTCAAAACATTTTAGTCTTTTTTTAAATAACAAATTATTTCTGAGATTATTTCTGATAACCATTTCAGTCAAATAGTTTTCATTGTACGTAAAATGCGACCAAATATCGAGCCTCTTTCTTATTTCACCAGTAAATTCCTGGATGGGAAAAGGGTATTTTACAATAACTTTGAATGCAGCACAAGGCTGGCGAGGCGAGTTTCAAGTGAACGCAACATCTGTGTTGTTTTTCAGACAACGGCAGAGAATTCCGCTACAGTGAAATAGAGACAAACTTTTACACCGTTTAGCATTGTAACCGTTTTTAATTCAGCTGCTAGCTAACGGTAGGCTAACGTTACCTGCTGCCAAGTGTAGTGTTAACAGTGTTGGGAAGGATACTTTCAAAACGTATTCTGTTACAGAATACAGAATACATGCCCAATATGTAATTTGTAACGTATTCCGTTACGTTACTCAATCTGAATACTTGGATTACTTCCACTTTGAATTGCATTTTATAAGTGTAGGAATGCAGCCATCACATACAGCTTACTAAACAGGCCTACTCTGGTGTGTTCTTCTGTTCCAACTAGCTGAATGTGTACCTGAACAAGCAGATAGATTTTTGTATTTGTAGTCCCGAACTGCATGCTACAAAAATCTAACTGCAGTCTAAGCTACAACGAGCTAATGTTAGCTAACATGTCAAACGGGGCTAGTCAGTCTTTTAACGCTTTATTTTGTCTGGTAGATAACGGTCGTTAAGGCACCGGTGACGTATTAGCACCGGGTCTCAGTACCCAACCCTAGTAACAGCTGAATATTTTGTCTCATGATGAAAAAGTAGAGACGATTGTAGACGAAAATGAAGAGAGATTTTATCTTAGTTTTTATTTTATGCAAAACGTTTTACTCTCGTCTTTTTTCGTCAACAGTAATGCATGTTAATTTAGTCTTAGCGTTTTTGGACATTGGTGCAGTCTTGTCATCATCTCGTCTTAGTCATGGAAAAAAAGGTTGTTGAATAACATATTTAGTCTCGTCTGACGAAATTAACACTAATCTCCTCAAGGGGGATTGTTGTGTATGTAAGCAAAGAGCGACAGTGTGCATGTATATACATTTGTAGAATAAAGAAAGGATTGGATTACTATAAGACAATTAAAACAAGCTTTGTGTGTGTGTGTGTGTGTGTGTGTGTGTGTGTGTGTGTGTGTGGGGGTGTCATGGTTCCTCTTATAAAAACCAAGAAATGAAGTATCAGCAGAGCATGACTCTACTCCCTATCCACATAGTACACTGAGCATGATTATTCACATACACGCACACACACACACACACACACACACACACACACACACACACACACACACACACACACACACACACACACACACACACACACACACATAGTGAGTCTCACTATCTTTGTGGGGACCCGTCATTGACATAATGCATTCCCTAACCCCTTACCCTAACCTTAACCATCACAACTTAATGCCTAACCTTAACCCTTACCCTCACCCTAACCATAACCTAATTCTAACACTAATCCCAAAACCAAGTCTTAACCCTCAAACAGCCATTTAACCTTGTGGGGTCCAGCATTTTGGCCCCACAAAGCTGTCCGGACCTCACAAGTATACTGGACTCCCGGTTTTTGGACCCCACGAATAAAGTTAAACAAGAACACACACACACACACACACACACACACACACACACACACACACACACACACACACACACACACACACACACACACACTTATACTGTACAGTTTAAAGAAGCTGAATGGCATGCACCCACACATATACTGTCACTGTCCTCTATTGTAATCAGTCAAATTGAATTCATCTCTTGGTCTCTCTGTGTGTGTGTGTGTGTGTGTGTGTGTGTGTCTCTGTCGGGATATTGCTCCTAAAACCAAAGTTTTAATCTGATGTGTTTGATATGTATATACAGTATGTGTGTGTGTGCACACACACGCTCTCATTCTTCACCCCGCAGTGTGTACAGAGAGTATATAGAAACATTATTGGCAAGGAGGAGGGGACTGGGTGTCTAAGGTCAGTGGAGCTCTTGTCTTTTAGTCAACTTTCACACAAACAGAGACACATTCACACAACAACACAATTTATATAGGGAAGGAGTGAACGTTGCTTCCAGTCTGAAAGCAGCAAGGGAAATAGAGAGTGAAAAAAAATTGCAATGTAGTTTACAGGAACATAATCCAAGAGAGAAGTAAGAGAATGTTGTGGAGGTGAGCGGGAGAGGCAGAGGAAGGTGCAGAGAGAGGGTGGAGAGAATAAGATCGAAAGGAAGAGGTGAGAGGAATAGAGACGCAGCGAGAGATCAGGGCGTGTATTTATCAGGCCTGTCAGAAAAAGGTGGACACCATGGATCACTGACCAGAGCCTCCAGACAATTCAATTTCCAGTAATAAAATCTGAAGCTAAAAAAGAGATCCTGCTAAAGGCTCTTCAACTCTGGAAACTTTGAATAAAACCCACAAGAGAGGAACGGAAAAACAGAAATGGAAAAGTAGAGACAGTACACAGAAAATCTGCAGTCTGGTCCAGTGAAGGACGAATGAGGTGGGCATCTGTTTCCCAGACAGCTTCAAGGGAAGACCTCTTTAAGTACATTAGCAGTGTAAACAGAGAAAAGGGGGCATGTAGCAACTGACGATGGCGTCGTTAGTCAAAATGTAATCAGGCTTCCCTCTAAATGGGCCGAAAATGTGATAACGCCTGTTAGTGTAATAAATGGCCAGCTTATGTAGCATCTTTAGATTGATAATGTTTTCATCTCATCCCTGATGGGCAGAGCATTAACCAGCAACCCTACAGTCAGCTGCTGATGCCCTGCATGTGAGCAGGAGCAGACTGGTGACCACTGCAGTGCACTAATGCACTTATGCACAGTATGCTGGTGTTGTTGCTGCAATAATGGATTTTTTTTGTCCACTTTGGAGCAACGGAACCAACTGTTCCTATTGCCCATTTAAACATCCAGCAGACTCAGAGCAATTTTTAGCATTCATTTGGAGTCATGTTTCTGGCCACCTGACATATGCAAGGTCAATCTTTACTCTCCTTCTTGATCAGTTTTAGTCTTTTATCAGTGTTCTAGTCGAGTCACCAACTGTCGAGTCCGAGTCAAGTCTCGAGTCCCCAGTGTTCGAGTCCAAGTCCTAGTCACCAAAGAAGAGTGGAGTCTGAGTCGTGAGTTCAGAGAATAGCGATTTGAGTCCGAGTCCAGGACTAGAGTACTCATCCTATTACACATAAAAGAAGTCCTATTTCATAAATGCTCAAGTTCGATTTCAATAAACCTTGAGTCCAAGTCCAAGTCATCAGTTCGCAAGTCCAAGTCGAGTCAAAGCGACTTGAGTCCATCACTGGTCTCCGTTAACACCTCAGCAAAATATTTTTGTCTCTTTAGTTGCTAAATGCTCCATTATTTTCACCGGCTAGTTGCTAACTTTGTTTCGCTGCCTGCTGCTGAAAAAGAAGTCGATGAGAGCGGCGAGTAAGCCAAAACAGTTAAACTGCAAACAATGAGATGTCATGACATGTAGAGCTGAGAGGAACTGAAGAGTCTCTCTCTCTTTGGGAAGAAGCAAACCGGCTATTTCCCCAAGCTTTCCGTCTTTATGCTAAGCTATGCTAACTGCCCCCTGGCTCTGGCTCCACATTTTTACAAAGAAATGAGAATGATCTCAATTTTCTTATCTCATTCTCGAAAAGTAAGCAAATAACCATATTTCCTCAAAACGTTGAACGATTCTGTTACAGTAAGATGATTCATATTATAATACTGATTGGTATTCAGCAACTCTGCCTTTGCACCTTCCAGTTTAGTTAAGTTGAAGTAGGCCTACTGTTTTTGTGTCTTTGTTTGTCTGCATCCTGTGTCAGATGAGAGAGGAAGTTGTTTGAAAAGATGTGCTCAACCTGCGAGGATGTGAAGTGACATAAGCATTAAAAAAAGATGTGCATGCCTCAGCAGAGGAGCATATGCATGCCTGCACCTGCCCCTGTGTTTGTACCTATGCATGTTTGGTTGTGTGTGCTTGCATGCCTGTGTGTCTGTGGGATGGAGGGGAAGATGAAGTGGACAGAGCCCAAGTTTGTGGCTGCGGGGCCGAGGTCTTTGAGGCTTAGAGATGAAGAAAAACCACAATCGACCGCAGACTCCTTCAGAAACCAGACAGAGGAGATAAACCAGACGCAGTCAAAGGAAAGAGAAAAGCAAGCCAACGGGAAAATCAAACCAAAGCCATCAAAGAAATGAGGGTTAAGGAAGGCACATTTGTCTGTCTGCCTGAGTTGTTCACAACCGAGCCAACCTTCACAGACATTTAGACACATAGTAATTTTGGATGACAGGACCTTAACAACTCATGACCTTTCCATAATAAACCTTCAAGAACTAGTGAGGCTTTGGAGCCCAGTTCTTTTCCTTTCTGTTTTGTTTACAAAGTGCTTTAGAAATACATACCACTACAATACCAGTAAGAGATGTCTGGTCAGTCATTTTTACATAAACTTTTTTCAGTGTCTTCATCCTCTCCTTGCACCTTTTGAACATCCTCAGTTCTCTAAAACAGAGATCTTCAACAGGGGGTCCGGGACCCCTAGGGGGTCCTCAGAGTTACTGCAGGGGGGCCGCCAAATTATGGTGTAATGTATAATAATTTATATACAGTAATGTTTTGTCAAAAATTAAAATGTCTTAACACGAATCCAACATATTATTAGCAAATATAAATCGGCCTATTTGTAGAAAAAAAAACCAGTGACGATAGGCGTACTGGCCTATAGAGGTAGTCACTAAGGTAGACACCCATAGACGCCACATGTATGTTTAAACATTAAAACATGATTTACAAAATTATGCCAACAATTATTATTTTAATATCTTCGTAGTCTATGTACTATGTATGTAAACAGACTTTACACGTTATTGTAGGCCCAGTTTAACATGCAAGTTAATTTTATACAATATATGTAGTAGGGGGTCCCTGCTCCGTCTCTCTCAGTTAAGGGGTCCTTGGCTTGAAAAAGACCCCTGCTCTAAAAGCACTGCAATATCCTCTGGTACACATTTTAATTTCCAACAGCTGATTCCAGCTCCGTCCTTATCAGGTCATCATTATTCCATCATGTTCTTTCCATTATTCTCACTCACTGTAGTCATTGTAGTTGCAGTAGTAAAATAGTAGTAATTAGATCCTGTAAGTGCCTGTCTCACCAGTGAGTGGCCAACGCATTCTCATGAACAGTTTCGTATGATATTGCACGAAAAACTTTTCCACAACATGATATCCTACGAAACTATGGCGACCGCCGACCCGTCATGACTAGTCACATGACCAGGCACGGTACTGTACACTAAACTGTGCCATGGCCCGCTTGAAAGAGGTGGGCCAGGGCACAGTTTGGTTGGTCCTGGGCACGGTACGCATCAGAGTGATCGCTAAACGTGCAACTGGTTCTTACCTTGCAGATGAACAGTAATGAACAGTGTGAGTGCGGGCCAGTGTGGAGTGGGGACAATCGAGCTTGGGCACGGTTCAAGGCAGCTGGGCCTTGGAGTGGCCTGGGAAATTCATTTTACTCGCGTGAAACAGTAGTGTAGCCTGAAATATTAATTAAAGTGGGCTCAGAGGCAGATATAATGTGTGCAAGAACCAAAGTGATCTGTACATCAACCACAACGGTTTTACTCTTTATTTTAAGATCTCGTAAAAATTATTATAAAATTATAAGATTATACTGATGAGATCAGTCACAAAAATAATACAAAATTAATGAATAAGTGAAGTAAAAGAGTTGACACACTGGTACTGACAATGTGCTACAGTCTGCAATGGTTCTTCCATCTTTCACTTTACCTTTATTTCTGCAGCTACAGTAGGTTGCATTGTATCTATAGCAGCCAGGCTGCTGGTGTTGTTTACAGTTGCTTAGCAACATGTGCTAGTCTCAAGGAATAAGGTGGCGGAGGTGAGCTGCATTATTATTTCTTTATTCAATGCTGCAATGATTTCCCCAACAACATTAGAGCACAACTGTTGCATGAAAGCAATGTCAAACCTGGCGTTGTGGTGACTGCAATGGTCTACTCCCTGAACATCTCAGCTCCTTCTCAAATGAAAGAATAGATAAACTGTTCAGTCGGCCCGTGAGCATAGTTGCCCTGTTGCTTGTTTTGATCCGGTGAACAGTGGAGAACAAGCGCTCAACTTGTTATCAGAGGAATAATGAGTGCCTGAAGTAAACAGTTCATGTTTGGAAAAATGTCTTTGGAATAGGAGTCGAGAACCTTCACTAGTGAGGGATAAGAATGACCCCCACTAGTTTAGCTTTTTTTTTTGGTAATTTCTAACGTATATACAACTCAAATAAACATGTAAATAACAACTGGAATGTGATTTGCAAAGGACAATAACGCAGAAAAATATAGGCTACAGAGCGCAGAGCACAGCGGAGCATTTTATAGCCACATACTTAGCCGTAGTTAACACAAAAATCAGTTTTAACCCATTTACTACAAATCCTGTATAACTGTATACAGAATCGTCTTTGACAGCCATCCACAATTCACCACACCATGGTTACTTACATGTGTATCACTCGTTTAGAGTTGTAATTTTAAAAAGAGCACCATCTACTTGGCAAGGAGTTCAAATGACAATAAATTAACGTTTTTTTTGATTTTGTAGGCGTGTCGAGTGATCTAACCTGTACACTACAATAAAAGCAACCCTATATTTTCAGTATTTAAAAGCAACAGCAAATGTACTATTTGCATAGCCAATAACTTATATATTACAGCTCTGACACGGTGTAAAGGGAGTGAACATGAAAATCTTAAGGATCATAATTTAAGCCACTATGTGCAGGATGGGGATTTTGCCACCACAATAACTATAATCATATAAAAACAATCAAATAACAGTCACATTTCGTTAGTGTACAATAGATGCTCTTTGAAACACAAGTCTGAAGATACCACATAGAATTCCAAAGAAATCTGCTGACCAGCCAAAACATCTAACAGTCCAGCAATACAAGAATAATATACACATGGCTGTAAATACACACATATGCAAATGTGTTGGTAAAGTGGCACAGCCACAGGTTCACTCGTAATCACTCAGTGCTCTGAAATGTAAATGTAGAAGAAAATAAACACATTTTTCAACAGATCCCCAGGTTCATCACACAACAGGATCACATATCCGCACAGACAGACCTAATTATTTATTGCGGGTTAAGTAACAGAATTTAAAATGTTCTACTTTGATTATCGTGCAATAACTTATACACACATATACATTTTTTTTTTTATGAACGCATAACAACACACAACACATTCAGCCCCTGGGACAGGAAGTGGAAGACTAGATTTCCATATTGCGTACATTAGAGGTGTTTTTCTTTTCCAGAGGATGGTAGCTTCTTGTTTGTGCGTTGGTGTGTGTGTGTGTGTGTGTGTGTGTGTGTGTGTGTGTGTGTGTGTGTGTGTGTGTGTGAGTGTATGTGGCCTAATGGCAATAGAGGTGCAGGTTTAGACCCAAGGAGTCAGCTACAAAGGGAACATCTTACACTTAATTTCAAAGACAGCAAAAGTAAAACTTTTATGATTTTAGCTTACTATAATGAGAAATGTATGATTTTCAGAATCGTAAATCCTCACTAAAACACACATTAAACAGATCATTCTTACCCTGAGCTGCTGTCCTTTGAGAGATGGTTTGTGATGGACTACATGAATAAAGTGACTTTACTTTAATTGATGTGTAAAGACGAAGACTCGGGTATGGAGCAGAAGAATCACTGCAGGGATTTTGCTGGGAACAGTGGAGCTCGTTTCAGTCAGCAGGCGTATGCTACTCTTGTATTTGTTGCCATGTATACCAAAGACTTTAAATTGCGCACTGTTGTTTGCCTTCCACCATTGTTTTTGTGTTGATGCTGCGTTTTTAGCCAGGTCTTGTTTGAAAAGATTATGTAGTACTGGATTACAATTTATTGACAAGTGCTTCCAATATTTTGTTTCCCGTGTGAAAAAATGGTGGTGGATGGAATATTCAAAACAGCTTTAAGCATAATGCAGTCGAATTGCACAAAAAAATACATATTTTATTTGGTCATTAAGTGAATAACTTGTTTGGATTTATTAAAGTGTAAAGGGTATAGGAATGCTTCTTTATTTGTATACATATTATACCAATTATGTTCTATCAAGTCAAGAAGAAATGGTTAAATAGTGACTTTGTTCGAGAGATTTATTTATAGATTTTTAATAATAATAATAATAATAATGAAAAAACACACGCATAAATAATAAAAAATAATGACGGCTGAATCACTTCAGTTTCAGTGTAAAGCGTCAATATTCTAACTCATTTGAAATGATGTCAAAGTGATGTCATCTTTGCACAACTCATCTGTTAAAGCATGAACTATTAAATGTGTTTAAAGTCCTGTTTGTGAGTTTTTGTATCCTGGGAGACGCTGTAGATTTACACGCTGAGAGCTGACAGTTTGTGTGTTCCGGCAGCTCCATGGATCTTTACACACATAGACAGAAGGTGTGTGTTTGCTTGTCTGTGCGTGCGTGTGTGCCCCCCCCCCCTGTGTGTTGTGCGTCTGGGGAGTGAGGTGCTAACAGTGATAAGTTACAGCAGCAGCTTCAGGTGCTGAAGTCAATAAAAGCTCATTAACTCAACAAGGGGGTCAGTGGCTCCGTCCACAACAATATACCTTCCACTTTGTCTTCTTCACAGGGGAGACCGCTGTGTGTGGGAGTGGCTGCGTTTTTCTCTGCGTATGCATGCATGTGTGAGCTGCTGGCTCAATGGGACTACACAGTTAATTTCCTCTGACTTTAGACAGAGAGGGAGGGAGGCAGTGGAGGGTCGAGAGTGAGAAGAAACTAATAAAAGAGAACAACAATAACATTGTCAATAATAACAGTGATTATGACAGAATTTGTCATGATAATTCCAGAGACTTGAAAATTGCTTAACCCTGACAATTTTTGGCTCAAACCTCAGCTGCTTATAATAAGTCCATAATAAACTGTGTAGCCAAAATACAGACACCCAGAACCTGAAAGGAATACTTCAAATCATACCCCCAAAAGGATTATTGTATCAATTACTCACCCTGCATTACCTTGAATTCATAAAGAAAACTTTTTTTATTGGTGTTTTAATCGCATTTCCTCCATTGTGAACAAAGAATCCAAAGACTGAAATTGAATTACCGGGGGGTCGTGTTTAACAACTATATCAAAAGATCCATTTACAAACTCTAACACAACTTGTGCAGTATGCTCGTCCAACGAGTACATAGTGAGTAGCGCCAGTGCATAGCATGTAGCGCAGCGGCATGAGATTGTTCAGGCGTAAGTGTTTTAAGTAGTAAGGTTTTAGCTCCCATGCGGGTAACACTTTATAATAACTGCACACTATGAAATATTAAATACTTAATTTATCATTTATAAAGCATTGTTCCTACATAAATACACATTAGTATGTAATTTGTAAACAGTTATAAATGATTTATTCTTGACTAATAATCTCATATATAATGTGTTTAATAATGATTGAATTTTCATACATGATGAATGACGGATTCAACATTCCTAAATTAAGTAATAGGGACCGTTCGGTATTTATGGAATGGACCACCGGAGGAAAATAGGGGAGGGTCATGTCTTTTTATTTTTTGTTGAGGGGAGGGTCATCCAACATTTTTTATTCATGAAAAGAGCAAAATTTCAAAGTGGCTTGTTTGGTGCATATTTATCCATGTAGCTCTCAGTCTCGGCCCCCTAGCAGATGGCTCTGACCGCATACGCAGAGTTTGCTGGGGGGGGGGGGGGGGGGGGGGGGGGCAGGAGGAGCACTGCCCCCCTGGTGGCTGAAATGGGTAATTATATTGTTTAAAAAATGAGTGGAATAATTACGTCTGGCATGACCAGATATTTTATAAATATCTTAAATAACACAAAACAACTAAATGGTGGTAGGTAATACATCAGATTTCATATACTGCTTTAGTAAAAAAATATTACCTGGCTGACGATGGGAGCAGCAGGACGCAAAAAACGAAAGTTACTGTTGCACTATGTCTGGACATCTTGCCGTGCCAACCTTGCAATAAAGGTTTCCTAAATGTCATGTATATAAATGTGATATCATCTTACTAATTGATTGCAGATTTTGTGTAGATTTGGACTTGTATACGTTTATTCCACTTTGTTTAAACGGCGAAGTGGAGAGGCCTCGTTCACCTATATGCAGCTGGCTGGTGAATGTGACGCTCGTATCGGCCTTGCTGGATACACCGTGACTCTGTTTGTGGATCTACTGATCACTGTGGATTACTTTTTTTCCGTTTTCTGTGTTTGGAGAGGCATCTCTGTAGGTCCAACACTGATTGTTCACCGTTACATTTTAGTTGAATTTAAGCGTCTGTCTATTGTGTTCCAAAACAGCTGTGCCGTGATTGGATTTCATAAGGGCGAATTGTTAAATTGTTACAATGTAATTTAAAATCTGCTTTAAATATAAACATATATGTTTTGGAATATAATGTTCTATAATACAATGATGAAGCCTAGTGACCAGTCCATAGCAACCAGTGTTGAACTGTTATTTCCCAGTGTCCTTTGCTGAATGGTCTCAATGTTTTATTGTTTTATTTCATGTGAATAATAGTTTACTAGAGGAGTAACTTAGTATTTGAAGTAATGCAGGAAGTGTGCATTTAGTTTCCATGCTTATTGTGTTTCCACAACAATGTTAGTGAGTAAATCTACTGAAATGGCCCCCACACCATAACAGAGGAGTGGGAGGCGTCAGATGAGAATGCAGAGGTTAACTACTGTATGTCATGGCTGTAAAAATCAAATGGTATTTGTACTTTTTTGCTAAGTGAAAACTTGCACGCAAGGGGAGGGTCATGCCTCTTTTTCCAAATAATTTTGGAGGGTCATAGAAAAATTATTACTGATGAGGGGTGGGTCAAGTCTTTTTAGGTTAGAGGCCACAAAACTCCTCTGCTGGCCCCTTAATTAAATAACAGTCCCTTAAATGAATTAATAATTTTTAACTCTTAATTATTTTGGAGTTATCGTTGGTTAATCTGAAATTTTCCATCTGATGATTATAAATTACCTTTAACAGCAAATGAAACAGTGAAAAAAATGCTATTTTATATAGTTTTTATTATTACTTTGCCGAGGTCCGACAAAATGAGAAAATTATTTACAGCAGGCACGACAGGCTCTACAGTCACACATTCGGAAGGGTCACAGATTACCATTTTTAATCTGACATAGTTACATATAAATAAATTACCTCATTGTGATACATCCTGCTGTCTCTCTCTCTTTCACTCGCTTCCAACATGGACGTGTCTTCCATAGCTTCCAAAATGCGTGCTGGGACGTGTTAGAAAAAATCTTTACGACACCAGGTGTGGTAAAAACACTACCACTTTTGTCCAAAGCGCCCGCTCGAATCAACACAAACTGAAAGTTCGTCATAGCTACTTAGAAGTATGCTGTTAAGATTTGTCACTATAGAGGTGAAGGTACCACCTGAGAATCTTGGGAGTTATTCAGGGCACTTTCCCTTTGGGAGGGAACTCAGTCCATGCTTAGGAAATCCTGGAAGCACTACATATCCTGGAGATCTGGCCTGGTAAAGCCCGGGCATCCACTAACAAGACCTGGAGGATGCAGAAGTGGAGTAGAGCACCTGGGCGACTTTTCCGAGCATGCTTCCACCACAGTTTAAACCTGGAAAACAGTATGCTGAGCAATCTCACTGGACATGCCTCTTGTGACGCGTTGGTTTAATCCGCTATTTTGGTTTCTTATCTGAAGTCATCAGATTAATACCCAATCCTAATTTAAAGTCCACAAAAGAATTAACATCACCCAGATTGTGGAAACTAGAATATTTTCTTTCATGCAAAAAGTAGAGCAATGGGTAACAGACAGTAAAGCTGCTAAATTCCTCTTATTAGAAAACTGAAGACATAGCTATTGACAGTCGATTTGCCATCTAACCGTCAGGCGTGGCGCATGGTTTCCTATTGTCCAATAGTATCACAAAGCTGTATCTGGCAGTGGACTCATGAAAAGAGGTCGTAGGTGCATCTCAGTTCTCTTAAATTGCACCCCGGTTCCTCTACTTCCTCACATCTTAATTCGTCCTACCGAGGAAGCATGGGAGAGACGGAGGAAATCATGGGAGGAGAGAGGAAAATTTCTTTTTAGAGGGATGAGATGTCCTTTCCTCTGAAGCGTCAATTGAATTTGTCAGCTGTATGGGTAGTTTCTGGAAAGGCTACTCTCGTATATCCTCGCTCATAGCTCCTTGGCGATCCCTCCTCGATGCTCGCGGCAGGAATCAGAGCTTTGAGACTGCCTTCACGAAGGAGGGCCAGAACAACTTCCGGTTCAACCGAAGACCTATCAAATAAGGGAAGTGAGATGCACCTCATGCCAAACACACAACTTGACGATTGCTTTTTAAGTCGGAGCCATATTTCCTTGATGGAAAATTGCAGGAATGCTTCCCTGGATGTGGCTTGTTGGACTAGGGGTATGATTCTTGCTTTGGATGTGAGAGGTCCTGGGTTCAAATCCTGGCTGATCCCCAAGGGTACAATTTAGCTTATTATCTAGGTATGGGGTTTAATAAAACAAGTTTGAAACATTGTCACAAAAGGGCTGTGTTCTTTATAACGTTATGCCCTTCTTTTGATTAAGCTGAATTGGCCAGGTAACGTTCAGCCATCAAAATGGCTTCCTTACACCGGATATCTCGGCTCATCTGTAAGGATAGTTGAGCAGCTCAGATATTCTAATTAGGAAGTGAGAAAACAACTGCTGCGCCTATATGGGTAAGGTACCACTTGAGACTATTGGGAGAAATTCAGGGCACGTCCTAATAGGGAAGGACCCTAGAAATTCCTGGAAGATTATTGTGTCAAATACAGCCTGTAGCCATATTGTCTTTAAAGGAAAATTGCAGTGAATATTTCAACCACTGTTTAATTGCTTTACATAACACAGGCCAACTAAACTGTTTTTACACATCAATCTTTCATTACAGCACCATTGTGAGCTCTCCTTAGCAAGCTTTTAGGTTGAATAATGCACCGACCAGTGGCCTCTGCTGCAGGTCTGTGAACGTCAGTTGTGTGTGTGCGTATGTGTGTGGGTATTATCAGATTCACAATCACGTGGGTCAGATTATTTCCACAGCAGAGCCGTAGTCCTACCATTCACCCATATTCTGCTGGCATTGCTGCAGGCAGCTCTTTGGCCCTGAAGAGAGATTGGAGGGTTAAGCGCTTTGCCTTAGGGCACATTTTCTCAATGAATTAAAAAAATTACTGAAATTGTTACAATTTCACATATGGCACTGTAAACATTTCTGTATCAATTAGTCATAAATAACTTCAAATAGTCAAATGAAAGTGTGAAGATCAATGTAACTCCTCATCATCAGTGGACACAAACTAGCGCTGTGATCTATATTAGCTAGCTAGAACCAGCATCCGTTTCCCTTAAAAATGTTAACTTATTGAAAATCAATACTCAAAGGAAAAGGTCAACAAATGGTATGGTGGCTGTAATGACTCTGAGGAGGATTAGTAAGGTGACAGGTCGAAGCCTGGATTTGTACATTCAATGTTTATCTAATCAATATAAGTCACTTCTTTCAAAAACATTCTTGAATAGAGCTGCTAACACATCAGCTGGACCATAGATCATGTGGTTTTCATGAGAACGCAGCCGATTTCATCTAAAGTAAGTTGGAATAACAGACAAATAACTTTTTTCAAAAAGTGGACCTTTTTGCAGTTTTTCCCTCATTTTGTATTTAATTATGAGGTTCAAATACTTCATTTAAATATCCTTGGCCTCACAGAGTTTTGATTTTTAGTGCATAAAGTTAGTTGCGTGGATTGCTGATACAGTAGACGTTAGATTGTTACATGTCGTATGCCAGTTACAGGGTTAGAAGTGGTGCTTTTAACAAGATTAGGGCTTGGGTTTGGTTTAGATCATTTTTATTTGGGGGGGGGGGAAGGTGTAAAAATATTGGAAGTCGGTATTTTAAAAGACACTCTTGTTTATTACAACAACAAAAAACAGACCTAAACTATGTACCTTTGGCTGTGAACTACGTGACCCCCACAACACAACACAACAACAAGTGACACCTTTCATGTTAAACTTAATAATTTGACCTATTGTTCATATCAGAATATTGGTTAGTGCAGCTTTAAATAAATTAATTAATAGAGAGGCAACTGTGCTTGAACTTGATTGCACTTTTCTGTGACTGTATAGTATGCTGGAGGCACATTGGTAGGACATGCTCTTCACATTCTGCTGATGAGAATTGTGGATGGAGTTGCACCTGTTGACAAGGTCAGTGCCATAAGTGCCATAAGTAAAAGTTCTTTGTGTTAACATAGCCTGGTCCTCTGAGTCTTACGCCATGGTACATGGTCTTCACATGGTACAGTGAAACAACATTAAGCAAGTTGACCTTCTCCGGCCATCTATCACAGTGAATTAATG
Organism: Zingel zingel; assembly: GCA_023566125.1. NCBI lineage: Eukaryota > Metazoa > Chordata > Actinopteri > Perciformes > Percidae > Zingel > Zingel zingel. The sequence goes on along the minus strand of CM042320.1, from coordinate 39,419,819 downwards.
GAACCTAAAAAATGGTAGTTAATCAATCAAATTTCAATCAATCACATTTTATATAAAGTGTAAAATCACCATTGAACATGGCCTCAGTGCACTTTACAATTAAAGGAACACATAAATAACAGACAGCAAGAAAGCAATTGAACAGCAGTAATAATAAATACAAAACCAGCAACATAAGAGAATAAGTTTGTTTGTGAAGGACGCAGAAAGGATGGTGTGTAATGGTTGGCTGTAGTATAATGAGTAGAGGTGGGTTTTCAATCTAGATTTAAAAATGTCATGAGTGAGCTTCTTTAACATTTAGTGGGAGACCAGGCATGGATTGGCCATTGGGAGTACCGGGAGATTTCTTTCTATTTGTATCGGCTTCTTGATCAGCTCATAAAGAGAAGAGAGCTCACATAATTGGCCCACTTATGTGTCTTTCATATGAACACTGGCCATTCAGATCCTTGGTCTTTGACTGACAGGCCCACAGAGAGGAGAGAGATCACATGATTGACCCACTGGTTTGTCTCTCATCTGAACACTGGCCAATCACTTAACACTATGGATGGAAGTCCATCCTACCATAGAGAGAAAGCACATTTAAGTCCCGCCCCCACCGGCGGAGAAAATAACTCCACAAAGTGCCAGTAGCTAGCTAGAAAAAGGGGATTTAAGCATGTCAAATGATTATTTTAGCACCCTTGTCTACCAGAGAGGACAAGTTAGCTGTTAGTAAGGTAATGTTAGTTATGTATTAGCAAGCTAAGGCACTTGCAAACATAGTACTAGAACGTTACTATAACTTTCTGATTTATCCACATTCCACTATAACACAAGCTGCATACTGTGTACAAAATGCAGCTTTAGTTTAACTTTCAGACTTATCACTTGTTAACTAACGTTATACAAGACATCTTGATGACAGCCATGCTCCACCCTTTAGCCATCTTGCCATCAGGAGCCAGGAAGCCTTTTTTTTACTAAGTGAGTACATTATTATACTCTCTTACTTAGCCTACCACTCAGCTAAGTGAGAGTATTAGGGGCTGGTATGCAGGGTTTAAAATGAACTTTTTGTCCACCAGCCAAATAGCTAGTGAATGTTAAAAGTTAACTTTTTTTGGCTAGTGAGTCAAGCAAATCTACCAGCCACTTGCACCATTTACCAGCATTTGGCTGGTAAATGGTGCTAATGTTGAACCCTGCTGGTATGTACATGTGTTGAAGGGGAGTGCAAGGGCGGTTGGTGTCTGGCCAATTGTGGTGGGTTGGTCTGGGTTTCAAAAGTCCAGGGTTGATTTTTTACCCCAGTCCTAGGGGAATGACCAGGAGACCAGCATCAAGGGAGCGAAGAGAGCGTGCCGGTGTATATGGTGTAAATAAGATGGTGCGAGTCTATGCAGGTCCTTGAATGTTTAAAGAAGAACATCTCTAGCTTGCACTGGGAGTCAGTGAAAAGAGGCCAGAATGGGGGTTATGTGATCATATTTAATGGTATGGTAATGGTTGCTGTAGTTACCTGGAGTACCTACGACTACTACCATGTCGTTTTGTTTCACAAAGTAAATGAAAGAATTCCAATATATATACTTTGGAATATATTAAAGCAGGAAACTGCCTAACCACAAATGATTCATCAGTCCAGTGTTGCGGGGCGAAATCTGGATCTAAACCTATGTTAACCCTTTGCATCAAGCATAAACTCAGCTGAAGTGACAAAAATGGATGGATGGACATTGCCTGGCTTGTTGATAACATTTACATTACTATAAGATAAAACAGCTCTACTATATGCTCTGAAACATTTGTTGATTGAACATTATGAAAGTCACTATTACTGTACATTATTAAGTCACTTATGCTTCAATGTTAGTTGTGAAAATGATTCAGCAACAGCGAAGTTCATCATACGTTTTTTTTTATGTGAAAAGCCACTTTACCTAGTTGTCACAAACTAAATCTGTTCTGTGTAGCGACAAATGAGATTTCCTCTGTGTGCAGTCTGAGCATTATTTGTGCAATTTTGATGCTCTCTGATAAGCTGTTTTGTAGTGTTGTGTATTCTTGCACACAACACCTCATAACGCTGCATGGTCACTTATGAATAAAGCACATATTGTAACCGTGCGTAATTTTGACAGAAACTGTGATAATTATTTTTGGAAGACAGCTACATTTGAATGAGCTTTGAGTAGAATCAGAAATGGTCACAGACAGCAGATTATAAACAAGGTCATTATCTCAGTGGTTGCATGAAGGAATAAAAACAAAAATCTTGCTAAACTGAAGGGACTTTACTCACAGACAGTAACTTGGTGTTGGGTGTTGCCAAATGGATTTCCTAGAGGTAGAGTCAGTCACAACAGGGAAGCCAGTATTTTTACGTTACCATGAGTTATCTTATTGCTTAGCGGGTTGCACTTAAACACCTACGGAGCTGACAAAGTCGTCAGATAAGACATCCAAAAACGTCTAGAATGGGTTGGAGAGAAAGTTCACTCTAATTTGTTTTTAATTACCTGGCAGCTGCATCTAAACTGGCCAAAGACAGAGGACAAGCAAATGAGGGTTGTGAAGTCCAAACAGGTAAAAATGCAAAGATGTGCGCTTCAACACACCACTGAATTTTGTATTTTATATTTCAATCCAAAATGTTTTTACTTGTAAGCATTGAAAATCATCTATATTCCATGATGAGATGTACTTCTGCCAAAAGAAAACTGACGTTTTTATGTGATTTTGGAAGAACACTTCTTCTTATGGCTTCCCTATCTCGTCTCTTGTGGCCAGGTACATTTGTTTTATTGTCAGGCTCCATCCTGACACGCAGAGTAGCTGATGGGAGTAAAGGCTGCTGAATAAAACACTGGCGCTGATGTTAAAAGCTTCCTGCCAAAGTGATTAGATTCTCCCCCTCCTGAGGTGCAACAGTCACTGAGGTGTGTGTGTACGGTAAGGGACGCATTCAGCTTTTGAACGCCTGGAGGATCCCCAACCACTTTGCTCAAACACACACACGCATGCACACACAGACACTTTTTAAAAGTAGGAATGCCATTTGTTCATAGGGCTTTTTAATCACCCCAGCGTTGCACTGAGGGGGATGAAACTAAGGCAGGAGTGTGTATTTTCTCTACTTACAATGGTGTGTGTGTGTGTGTGTGTGTGTGTGTGTGTGTGTGTGTGTGTGTGTGTGTGTGTGTGTGAGAGAAAGCGACCAGTAGGGAAATCACCAAGAACAATCATGACCACACATGACCAATCATGCTTACTTTGTTTTATAGAAGAGTGACAGATATTTACCACAGCAGAACAACTTTGTCTCTGTCTCATTTTCTGTATATACAGTGCCTTGCGAAAGTATTCGGCCCCCTTGAACTTTTCGACCTTTTGCCACATTTCAGGCTTCAAACATAAAGATATAAAACTGTAATTTTTTGTGAAGAATCAACAACAAGTGGGACACAATCATGAAGTGGAACGAAATTTATTGGATATTTCAAACTGTTTTAACAGATAAAAAACTGAAAAATTGGGCGTGCAAAATTATTCAGCCCCCTTAAGTTAATACTTTGTAGCTCCACCTTTTGCTGCGATTACAGCTGTAAGGCGCTTGGGGTATGTCTCTATCAGTTTTGCACATCGAGAGACTGAAATGTTTGCCCATTCCTCCTTGCAAAACAGCTGGAGCTCAGTGAGGTTGGATGGAGAGCGTTTGTGAACAGCAGTTTTCAGTTCTTTCCACAGATTCTCGATTGGATTCAGGTCTGGACTTTGACTTGGCCATTCTAACACCTGGATATGTTTATTTGTGAACCATTCCATTGTAGATTTTGCTTTATGTTTTGGATCATTGTCTTGTTGGAAGACAAATCTCCGTCCCAGTCTCAGGTCTTTTGCAGACTCCATCAGGTTTTCTTCCAGAATGGTCCTGTATTTGGCTCCATCCATCTTCCCATCAATTTGAACCATCTTCCCTGTCCCTGCTGAAGAAAAGCAGGCCCAAACCATGATGCTGCCACCACCATGTTTGACAGTGGGGATGGTGTGTTCAGGGTGATGAGCTGTGTTGCTTTTACGCCAAACATAACGTTTTGCATTGTTGCCAAAAAGTTCGATTTTGGTTTCATCTGACCAGAGCACCTTCTTCCACATGTTTGGTGTGTCTCCCAGGTGGCTTGTGGCAAACTTTAAACGACACTTTTTATGGATATCTTTAAGAAATGGCTTTCTTCTTGCCACTCTTCCATAAAGGCCAGATTTGTGCAGTATACGACTGATTGTTGTCCTATGGACAGAGTCTCCCACCTCAGCTGTAGATCTCTGCAGTTCATCCAGAGTGATCATGGGCCTCTTGGCTGCATCTCTGATCAGTCTTCTCCTTGTATGAGCTGAAAGTTTAGAGGGACGGCCGGGTCTTTGTAGATTTGCAGCGGTCTGATACTCCTTCCATTTCAATATTATCGCTTGCACAGTGCTCCTTGGGATGTTGAAAGCTTGGGAAATCTTTTTGTATCCAAATCCGGCTTTAAACTTCTCCACAACAGTATCTGGGACCTGCCTGGTGTGTTCCTTGTTCTTCATGATGCTCTCTGCTCTTTAAACGGACCTCTGAGACTATCACAGAGCAGGTGCATTTATACGGAGACTTGATTACACACAGGTGGATTCTATTTTTCATCATTAGTCATTTAGGTCAACATTGGATCATTCAGAGATCCTCACTGAACTTCTGGAGAGAGTTTGCTGCACTGAAAGTAAAGGGGCTGAATCATTTTGCACGCCCAATTTTTCAGTTTTTTATCTGTTAAAAAAGTTTGAAATATCCAATAAATTTCGTTCCACTTTATGATTGTGTCCCACTTGTTGTTGATTCTTCACAAAAAAATAGTTTTATATCTTTATGTTTGAAGCCGGAAATGTGGCAAAAGGTCGAAAAGTTCAAGGGGGCCGAATACCTTCGCAAGGCACTGTAACTAGAGCTCTCTCGTTGCTTTCTCTGTCTCCATAATTTCTTTATCTACTTTCTCTCTGCCTTTTTTTTTCAAATTTTTTTTCCTCTCTTAAAATTCTTCCTCTCTTTCTCTTTCTCTCTGAAAGTGCATCAGTCGCTCCGACTCAGAGGATTGCCTACGTTAGATCGTCTTGTGAGAGAGTGAGGTTGTACCCATCAGAGTAGCCTCTGGAGGAATTCACTTTACACATGTGCTGCGGCAGTTCAAACTGAGCCTTATACATATTCATTGAAGTAACTCAGCATATTTCCAAAAATGCGGAAAGTCTGATGTGTTCCTGTCCAACTTCTTTATACTATGCTACTCTGTGTAGTAAAATAACATGGGATATTTAGTGAAGAAAACACCTGCCTAAATTTTTACTTACAGGTTTTATTGTGGAATTCTTTTTGGCATATATTTCCAGTAGAGATGCACCGATTACAACTTTCTAGGCTGATTCCGATTTCTGATTTTCTTTGAGTTAGGCCAGCCGATACCGATTTTAGCCGATTCCGATTTAATTTTTTCTAACCACTTTACAGCACACACAACTATTTATTTTCTATCTTTTCTTTAATAGAAAATGTTACATTTTGCATAGAACATAGAACATGTTTTAAATAGATAATCGATCGCTATAAAATACAACTTTATAAATGACTCCTGGTGTGGGAAACTAACACACATCTAGAGTGCAATGTTATGGAAGAACCATTTCCTTCTTTTCACATCCAATATCCAACTAAACAAATGTGATATATTTAGCAAACTAAACTTCTGTATGTATGAAAACAGGGAAAACAGGTAATGGCAATACAATAATAGCCTATATAAATAACAAATACAAATAAAATAAATATAGCCTTAATGCAGTATAAAGATATTTCTCAAAACACACACACAGGCCTGTTTGAACGTCAACAGTAACGTTACCTGAAAACAGCGTGTATAGTTCCTTTTTTAGCAAGTTTGCTTGAAGTGTCATTGTGCATAAATGTGAACACTACCGTTGCTGTCAACAGGCTTATCTGCTAACGTTAGTTACTGATGGTTACCTCGGAACAATCCAGCAAATAGACGGTACCCTAGAGGGCCGTTACCTGAAACAGATGATTTAACGTCACCGCTCATTTTACAGTTTAACAACAAAACTAAACTCTTTAAATATTACTATGTTTTTAATGTTGGTTTTGAGCAGTATGCACCCCCACTAACCTGGAAAGCGTAAACAGTAACGTTAATACAGCGTGTCGGAGGAATACAGCGTCTCTTTTGTTTGGTTTTGTTTAGTTTACAGCGTCTCCTACAGCGGCCAGCGCCCCGCAGAGGCAGAGGGACCACAGCGTTCGCTAACGTTAGCTTCTTGTCTCATCTGGGGTCTGATAAACAGTAAATTCATCAAAGTCAGTGTTCCCAACGCTATTTTCCGATAAACTGTAGCTGTCATATTTCACGGACCCGCGTGAGTGCGGTTTTGATGTTCCAGTTTTTGAGCCTCAGAGGGGAGAGAGAGCGGCTGACTGTTCGAGCCGTGTATAATTAACACTTTATGACATTTCATAAAGAGCTGATGGAGCGGCAGTGCGCCGCTGCTACATGCATACAGCGAAAACCCTGCATGTGCACGTGTGATGTTGCTGTTGCGCGATGTAAATCATGCGGAGCCCGAGTGCATTTGACCGGCATGAAATTGGCATATGTCAGACATATAACGTGAAAATCGGCCAATTCCGGTCACCGGCCGATCAATCGGTGCATTTCTAATTTCCAGCAGAGGTACATTTTTAACAGTACTGTATGTTTACTGTTACTTAGCCTATACAAACCACGATCTTTTTCCTAATCTTAACTCATCGTTTTGGTGCCTAATGTTAACTTCCGTTGTGGCAAAACGCTTATATTTTGTGGACTAAATTTAACCGTAATATCCACCGAAATGAGCGAAGTGTTACTTACTTGGCAATAAATCCTTTTCTTATTCTGAGCAGCTGTAACCTCAAAACGCTTTTTAGACATGAAAAAGACATTTAATTAAATTTTATTTACAAAAACTAAAATGTATTTTCTGTGACTAAAACTAACAATGATCAAATGGCTAAAATGACTGAAACACATAAGCATTCATCAAAAGTAAATCAAAACCAGGTGCCAAAAGTAATACTGCTCTGAAGGTGGTCATTTGCTTTTTAATGACTAACTGAAGGTCATAGTTAATTGAGGAACATGTACAACACTGTGTGTATATTGGGTGTAAAAATGTTTTTAAAAGTAGGCCTATCTGTCGTTGAACTACACCACTTGTTCACAAGTTATATCGGAACGGTATATTTAATCAGCCACATTTTTACATTTTGTTGTTACTCTGTCTGCCAGAGTATCTGATTGAGACAGTCACTCTACCAAAATCCACCAGTATCTGGTGTTCAACTGAGACTCTCTCTGATCTGTCCAACTTTGTTAGCAGTGGTGCCGGCCTGTCTGGGCTTCAACCCACCTTAATCACAGTCTCGATGTTTGTTTGTCAGTGAGAAATATAGATTTGGCAGTCAGTCAATGTAATTGGCTATGCACCAGCAACTTAAAGCCAAGACAGAGCCTTATTACACAGGTTTAACTCCGTAAATCCCACACTAAATTGGGATTTCATCCAGCGATAGAAGGATATACAGTACAGGATGCTGGTGTTGTGAATGAGCAAGTATGCACAAGACATTAGAGAATAAATAAAACAATAAAGAAGTAGGCTACATGAAATAATTGAACACATTTACATTTTCTGAATGAACAAAAGAAAAGGGAAACATGGATAAGTGCTGTGGTAGAGGATTTTCCTCTCTCCACTTAATCCAGCAGCTTACACTCCTTTATTGATCCAAATGCCACAGACATATACTGTATCACCTGGTAGAGACACAGTATACCATCAGCAACATGCACTCACTGAACGCTACAGCACTGTGCTGCAGTTATTTCACCTCAGTCAGTTGACTGGCATCCCAACGGCATCTTGTTCTTTGGTTCTTTGGAATGGAGAGGATGGACAAGGCCTCTGAGCAGCATATTTGCTTTGTGAACTGAGATAAGCACAGAGTAAAAGCAGAGAGTTTGGAAAATGTTGCGGTACTAATGCAGCACAGTGCAGTGTTAATGGTTCAGAGTCCAGGAGCACTGCTTTTGTAACTACAGTAATCTCAACTTTTCTGTGTAAAAGGGGCCAGAAATCTTTGCCTGTGACCTCATCAAGGGACACTTTGTGAACCTGCTTCATTGAAAATGAATGACTTTGTGGACCCAGCCTCCGTATGGAGGAATAGTTTGAACATAATGAATGAATAAACGGATAGATAGAAAGATAGATAGTTAATGTGGCTATCTATCTATCTATCTATCTATCTATCTATCTATCTATCTATCTATCTATCTATCTATCTATCTATCTATCATGTTGTCTTGTAGGGATGGGCACGAGTAATGTTTTCCATGATCCAGGGATCAAATAGCCATTGCCAAATGAGCGATCATCTAAGGCCGGCCACACACTCTGCCTGCGTGGCGTGAGCGTGGCGTTTCTGTTGCGTGTCAGTTGCGTGTCTGTCTTTTCACACCAGAAATGTGTCTGACACGGCGCTGCTGCTGCTACTAGCCTTGTCTGTACACATGGATGTTTCCCATTGATACAACATAAATATATACTGATTTGATTACAGCAAAGACAACGTCAGCAGTATTGAGAGAAAAATATTTCATTAATTAACTATTTTCTGCCTAACTTCTGCAAGCCAGTAAATGTTGGGCTAAATTTCAATTCATATAATTTTTTTTTATTTTGTGTTTTTTTTACATTAAAGATATTTTTAACACCACTTTAAATTCAATTTAAGACCAAACAAGCCATTACAATGAGCCGTCATTGTAATTTGAATCCATCCAGCGGCTTGGTAATCAAAGAAACACTGTTATTTTTGGATACTTTCGAAGAAAAAAAATTAAAGTGAAAATTAGGTTAGTATTATAGCCTAATACGAGCCCATTTGTAACCGGTCCGACAATGTTCAGTTTCATTTATTAAAGACAAGGCAGGGTATAGCAGCATAAAAATGTAAGAAAGCATTGTAATAATTAATGGCTTCATACTTGAGCCCATATTCTAAACACATTCAACATAGTATGAAACGTAGAAGCAAGCACAACAAACCGGTAAATCAAGGAAACTCAGCCTTTGCTTTTTCTTGGCCAAAGTTAGTTTAGGATAACATTTAAACTGAACTGTATCACATACTGTAGTATTTACAAAGAAAATATGGCTAGGTCGATTCACATAAAGATTGTGCCAAAATATGAACAGTATTGGCTTATTTGCTAGCTAACCACGCTGTGCTGCTGCACATGAGGAGAGAGCACATAGGGAAGGGGGGGGGGCTGCTCCTCAGTCACAGAACAGAAGAGAGAGGTGACTGTTTTGGCAGCCACAAGAGAGAAAGACCTTGCGTGCGTGCCGGAAAATACTGCCGTCTTTTCTTTTCTTTTAAATCTAGCGACAAAGTCGCTAAGTTGGCAACACTTGGCTTTCGTCCCTGTTTGTCACTCTGCCTGAAGAGAAAATGCTGTACTTGCACTGTTGTTTATTTGGGTGTCATGACTTTGCAAGTGATTGACCAGTGATGAGACCAGAGGAAATGTTATAATGATCTGGAATCAGTTTAAAAAGCTGAGAGGACAACACCACAATACTAGAAAAAACTTTTAAAATTAACCAAAATGTAAACATTTCAAGGGACTCTGTTGAAATAGCAAAATATGTTTTTGGGATGGATACAACTATGCCCAAAGATCTTAATTCAGCACTAATTAATCCAATTACTTCTATCATTAACCTTCCAACATACCTTGGTCAGTTCCCAAATGCTTGGAAATCTGCAAATTATCACTTCAATCTTCAAATCTGGTGACCCACTTTCCATATGTAATTTTATGCCAATCAACATTCCCCTGATAGTATCCAAAGTTGCTGAGAAATTGGTAGCTAAGCAGATCATTTTCCATCTCAGTAACAGCTCTGTGTCTCTGCACCCCATGCAATTTGGCTTTAGAGCCAAACACTCAACAGAGATGGCTAATTGTCATATATAAAATCCATATTTCGTGACCACAGAAAAGCTTTGGCAACGTCAATCACAAAGTTCTCCTCGCCAAGCTATCCAAATTTAACTTCTCTAATTGTGCAGTGAAATGGGTAGAATCAAACCATAACCGGTCTCAATCGGTCTCCAAATAATCATTAATCCAAGGCATTACAGTTGCCTACTGGTGTCCCACCAGGCTCTATTCTTGGTCCACTCCTGTTCAGTCTACACATCAATGGCCTTCAATTTGTTTGTCCTCAAGATGAAGTGGAAGAAAACGGCTGCCTCCAACTAAATGTGTCTTTTTGCTGTGTGATTTTCACTATTCTGAATTACTGTTTAACAAGCTGGTCACAGGCCAACCATAGTATGCTGAAACCACTCAAATCACTACACAAACAAGCGCTCAAAACATTAGATAAAAAACCAAAGCACTTCCATCCCTTCTCAATTCTAAAAGAATATCAGATTTTAAGGGGGTGACCTCATAAAATATGCAAACTTGTGCTTGGTATACAAAGTCATCCATGACTTAGCTCAACCACCACTTGAAGCCTATATCAACAGAAGAAACCAGTACTTGTGTTACTAATGGGTCTATAACAGGAGATTGAACTACTCTACTCTACTACTGTTTTTAAAAACTGTGTGACCTTTTCCAATCTTTACACTGCATGACCTGTTTTCATTTTTGCTCTGAAGTATTTTAGGAAGCCTTTTAAACTGCATGTCCTGTTTTTGTTTTTGCTTTGATGTATTTTAGGAAGCTGTTTGTAACACCTTGGCCAGGGAAAGCAGATATAATATAATAGACTCTTGGCTAATTTTTTTTTTCCATGTGTATTTATTAATTTGCACTGTCCTTTTTCAAATAAACTAAACTAAGCACAACTCCAGTCAGAGACAATAAGTCTTGTAACTGCAAAAAACACAAACACAAAAACACAATTTCTGAATCAACCAACATGTTTTTCGCCCATGTCTTTAGTAAGAGCGTGTGGCGGTTCAGGATGCACTCAAGGCAACAATTAGAACGTTTATCAAACCTCTCCACAGAGCCTCAGTGGGCTCCATCATTTTTCTGGTGTTTTTCTGCATGTCATAGCGGAAACAGATTTGCAGTGAAAAGAATGCATCAAACTACAACTACTATTTTGTCAGTACATCAGTGAGACTGATTTCCCCCTACAAAATACAAACGACCTACATCACTGCCAGTCCTAAAAACAAACCAATAATATAAGCTAAATAGAAGATCTTGCAGTTGAGGTGCAAATTTTGAGTGTTGATTGAAGTAGCAGAAATGCATTCATTGTTTGGGACGGATAACTTCTGTATATGAAAGTGAACTACAATATGTTTTTTTGTTTGTAAGATATTTTTTGGACATTTTAGCCTTTAATAGACAGGAGAGCTCTAGACAGGAAAAGGGGAAGACATGCAGCAAATGGCCACAGGTCTGACTCGAACCCTGAGCTGCTGCGTTGAGGACTGAGCCTCTACATATGTGCGCCCACTCTACCAGGTTCGCAACCCAGGCGCCCCTGTGTTTTAGATATTATGGTAGAATCGAGTGAAATGAGCTATCTTGTTTAGCAGGCAGACAGTTACCGTAGTCAGTCTCCTGTGATTACTGTGAATAACACCTCTTTTGCACAACAAGCACCAAACAGTAGCAAAGCTGAGTGTAAATTCATTGCCAGTGGACCAGAAAGGGGTTGGGATAAGCCACAGCAATGAACATATCAGTCTTCTGTTCTGAAAAATATTGATTGACAGCATTAGCCAACCAATTAATGGAACTGAACCTGTCAGTTTGTTCAGAGATTTAAAGCCTAGAGAAGCAGTGAGCTCATTCACACAGTTCTACACAGTGGACAGCAGGAACCAGGCACTGTGTGTCTGAATATGTGATGCCATTAGCCAGCTTTTATATTCTGTTTGACCTTTTTGCAGTTATTGTAAAGTGTATATTATATGCTAGTTTTAAGAGCAGGTAATCCATTTTATTAAACTGGTTACACTGTAGCAGGTCTGAGTACCTGGTGTAGAGCTGAATAGATTTTTTGAGGAAATGTTGCTGTGGAGCACGGAGAAAACAAATACAATGGCATACACAAAGCGGATGTTCTGCTGACATAGCGTATTCAGTTTAGCCATAGAATGCTGTAACCATAGCAACATTTATTACAGACCAAAGATGGTAATTGTCTTGTTTGTAATTTATTGCTTCACCTTAAACCTGACAACCTTTGCATTTCTTTTGACTTATTCTCCACATATAAGTGGAAAATGGCTTTGCATAGGCCTATGTCATATAACTTTCATGTTTAGCTACTAGTCCGGTGCTCCTCTGGTGCAGAAATGATCTGAATCAGCACTTCATGTATGCCCTTAGTAGAATAAGTTGTCTCACTGGCTTATTAGCATGTGTAAAGGATTTAACTGTCCCATGAGGAGAATAAAAGAAACAGCCATATTTAACTGCAAGGTGAATGTAGCCTGTGTGTTCCAGCTGCTCTTAGGATAAACTCCAACTGTGACCTGAAATGTGTGGTGTATCGATGAATATTCATTCACCTAAAGTCACTTGTCGCCAGTAGTAGCCAAAACAGTTTCGAATACTTTATTGTTCCGTCCTTTACCTTTAACACAGCTCCAAGATCATCCAGAGGTGGAAAGAATGGAAGGCATGTGATTAGTGAGAGATGAGAAGAGGATTGATATGAGGCATAAAAGACAAGTTTTTCTTTCAAATACTTTTCCTATATGAGCACCTGTCCTGGAATGGAACGATGGTGGAGAGTGAAAAATACCGCAACAAGCTCCAATTTGACCAATTAATATCAAACCAGAGAACGCACCCACACATGGTCAGACCTCTCTGCTATTTAAGCCAATTTAATCACTGATCACAAACCTTATCAGACTTAAAAACCCTGCATAAACTCTGAGACTCGTTTAATTTCATCTCTGCTTTAGAGGGAAAGTTGTGCTCGTCAGCGTAGTTGGTATTAAACATTTCGTTCCTGCCAACTAGCTAATGCACCAAACGTATTAAGATCGGAGCTGGTTTAGTCTGCGAGTGCAGTAAATTCTACAGAGTTTTGCTAATGCTTGTTGGTATAAATTGGCCAAATTGTGACAAAGTAATATTACCTGCTGTTTACATTAGTAATAATATTTTTGGTGAAAAGTAGGATAAATATTTTTAGCTACTCTTATATACTGTATATGCTTCGACATTAAAGGCAGGGTTGGTAACTATTTCCAATATACACTTTTTTTTAATATATTGTTCGAAATGGTCTTTACACCCTGCCAGCAATAAATAATGTATGGGCTCTGACACTGCCTCGTGGTCCTCTTGGAAAGAACCAATGAAAGAGAGAGAGAATTAGTTGGGTGTCATCTGCTTAGTTGTGACAAGAAAAGCAGTGCGAGTGAATGACAGACCCGAGAGAGTTGGTGTACAAAGAAAAGAGGAGGGGACCCAGTACTGATCCCTGAGAAACCCCAGTTTTGAGTGGGCAAGGTTCTGAGATAGATCCTCTCCAAGTTACCCAGTAGGTGCGGTCTGCCAGGTAAGATGTGAGCAAGGAGAGTGCAGGGCCTGAGACACCTAGATCCTGGAGTGTTGAAATGAGGATCTGGTGGTTCACTGTGTCAAAGGCAGCTAGCTTTTTAACATTACCAGCGCTGCCTTTAATTATGAGTTGATTGATTTCCAAGACTACTGCATGACAGTCGATACTTTGAGCTAAATGCTAACCTTAACAGCCAGAAGTCACTGATCTGAGGCTCTTTCCAGTGGTAGTGCACAACAACTCAAATGTGACCTTGTAATGCCTTGTATGTCAAGCAGTGTTTCCCCTACCGCCCAACAGGACCCTTAAAAAATGAAACTTGTATTGAGCTCATTTATGTGCACTTGTTTAATTTTAGCTCAGTGCGAGAGTCTTTACTGCGTTTTGCTGTCATTTAAGGTTAGGCTAATTTTTCTCCTGTCCTTTGATCTGTGTATTACAGAGGGCGGGGCTTTGCACACACACACTGTGATGGCACAGTGACGGCATTCAAACACTCGGCAGTCCGCCAACTTCTTGCTCTCACTTCCAATATAAGCTGCTCTGTTTCAACAATGTTATGCTGAACAAAACGTGCATGCTGAAATTCAACAGTGGTATTCTGTCAGGAGAACCAAGTAAGAGTAGCTTTGAGTTGATTCTAGGGCTGCAGCTATCGATTCTTTTTGTAATCGATTAATCTAGCACTTTATCGATCGATTAATCGGATTTTTTTTTAATTTAAATTCTTTTTTTTTTTATGTTTTTAAACAACCAAAACTAGACCTATATGTAAATATTAGTTATACTTAACCTATTTTCATTTATATATTTGATTATAATGTCACACAGCTCTTTTACACTTATGCTATTAGATCGTTGATCATCTGTTTCTCCGTGAAGAGAGAGAGAGAGAGAGCGAGAGAGAGAGAGAGAGAGCGAGAGAGAGAGAGAGAGAGAGAGCGAGAAAGAGAGAGAGAGAGAGAGAGCGAGAGAGAGAGAGAGAAAGAGAGAGAGAGCGAGAGAGAGAGAGAGAGAGAGAGAGAGAGCGAGAGAGAGAGAGAGCGAGAGAGAGAGAGAGAGAGAGAGTTGCGCAACAATCAGCTGTTTTTCTGAAGGAATAGTCAGCGCGTCAGCTCAGATCGTGGTCACCACTACGTATTTTCTTGTCTTTGATTTTGGTAGTTGTTGTGTTTGATGTAGTTTCATCGTCCATACGACTCTGTGATTGACTTTTGTCGGTCCTCTTCGTGGAACGGATGATCAAGTTAGACTCAATGTTTTCTGTTGAGATGCTAAAGCACTGACGTCGTGCTATTATTGGGGTAAGCTGGTTTGGTTTTGCAGTAGGCACACTGTCCAGAGTTTTAGTTTTAATTACGTTTGAACTGATTCCAAACTTTGGACACTTTCTGTGGTTTCCTCTAGCCGGTCTCTTCTCTTAGCCCCTCACTAGTTACCTCTGGCATGTGTCGCCAGCAGCAGACTGAGCCGTCTGGTGTGCGACAGTAGCAGAAACACCGTCCGTCAGCGATACAACGTTAGTAACATTGATTTAACAAAGCTTCGAGGCAAGTCATTTTGAGTTGATTCCCACAAATATTTCGGTAGATTAACTATAGCAATACATAATATTCTACCCAAATACTAACCGAGACCAGACCCGGGACCCGTACGGGTTCGGATCCACTGTTTGCGTATACAGTCAACTAGGTCTAGTTCGGGTCTTGTTACCGCTGGTCCTGGGTCTTTTTAACATTATGTGTAATTGCTCTGTGTGTGTGTGTGTGTGTATTCCATGTGCATCTGCGGCCTCAAGGTGGTACCCATTGACCTGCATGAGCTTGTGCCCCTTCTCAAGAGATAAAGGGCCAGAGAACACAGGTCAGGCTGCAAATTAGCGATGCAAGCATTAGCAGCCGTAGCAACGAGCAATCGTTATTTTAGTTAGCTTTATTATGCTAAATGCAACAAAACTGCAAAGGTGATTCTAAACAGTGTTGGGGAGTAACAAGTTACATGTAACGGTGTTACAAAATTTTATTACAAAATAATTGCTGGCTTTAATGCGTAAGGAGAAAGTAAAGCAGTGACAATAGATAAAGGTGAAGTTGTAGGAAAATGTGCAGTAGTGGAAATGGTTCTAATTAATATGAATGTCTTTAAAAAGTTGAATAATACTAACATTGTATGGACGTTTTTTTAAAAGCTGATGCTTAGCTGAATTGCCGGCTTTAATTTTAATCAATATATTCAATATTTTCAATAAGTACGAATATAATTTCCAAGTTGTATAAAACTCTTAATGTATTAAAGATGTGGAACATTCTAATGTTTGAATGCAGTCAGAGAAAGAGATGCAGACAGGCAGGCAGACAGACAGACAGAAAGACAGACAGACAGATGGACGAAAGTGCTTTGTCATGGTTGAAAAAACAGCAGGTGTCGCTCATTAGATGGTTGTCATGGTGATAGCTAAGTGACCCATGGGAAAGATAAAATCTCAGAGAATGATTGGCAGCACACTGCTGGTTTCCTTGCTTCCCAGTCGAAAACCTTAAACCGTATTCCTGAAATCTCTTCACTTTGAGCATCCCAAGACTTTGCTGAAGCTGTAGACATGTTTTTTTGTGTGGATAAAAAAAATAATATCACATATCTAATATCACAGTTTAAAAAAGGGTTTGTGCTCAAGACTGGCTTAAGCTAAATAACAATAACTCTAGTGATGTCATCACCCACTAAGTCATGCAATACTCACTCCATTATAAGCACAGAAAAAGCCTGAATGAAACACTAAACTTAAACAGTGATAACACAAAAACTGTAAAAGATATCATGAAGCTGAATACAACTGTAATAGCTAAAGCTTTTGTGAAAAGTTTAAACTTTGAATAACGTCTGTAGGTAAAAGTATGTGGGAGGAGTAGCATTTCAAAAATTAAGAAGCCTGAAGAGGATTTGAAAATTGCTCCATTGACTTTAATGTAAAATAAAATTGAAAAAAGCTTAATATTTAAAAAAGTGTAAATAGCAGAAAACAAATTGAAAAACTACACAACAAATGCAGAAGTTAAAGCCGAACAAAGAAAGTTGAATAATAAAGAATCAGACACACAATTAGTTACCTATGAAAATATTCATGATTACATTGGCAGTTATATCTGAATATGTTCTGTAAAAATCTAGGCTATATGTTGAATAATATTATTTTGTTGCTTTGCATGTTTTTCATGTGCAGAATTTCTTCTTTTGCCATTTCCAGCCACAGCCGTTTAGTAAAGTTTGATGCTATTCTGATTGGTTGTCCTGTTTGAATTTGCAGTTCCACCCGTCTGACAATTGCCTCTCAAGCTGTCTGAGAGTTGCCACTATGGCTTCAGATAAAATCGTGTTCCAGTGCTGGAACTATAAAAAGGGTTCAAACATAACCATGCAAATCAAAGAATGTTTACCTGCGGTCAAAATGCTATCGATGTCGAAAATGTCTATGTCCATCCTCAGGATACATTGGCAGGTATGTAACTGCAAGCAGTCATATTAAATAAAGAGGGAAGACATGTCTTCCTTCCGTGTGATACACCAGGCTTATGTGTATTGAAGACCTATTTTAGCACCATATTTTGCTTAGTCCACATCCAGTAGCCTAGTTTATATTTAATCGTCATTCATAAGAAGTTAGCGATGCTAGCTAGATATCTTAAATTAAATTATTATGAAGGATTTTAAAAGGAGTTTGACATAGTCAATGTTGAGTACTGCTGTACGGTTAACACTGCCAGGTTTAAACATTTGAAAATGGTTAACGGTTGAAAATATTCATTAGAAATTTAGAAACGTAAACAAGAAGTAATTAAATGTAATAAGTTAATAAGTTAAAATGCTTTGATAAAGTAATTGAAATAGTTACACTATTACTTATTACTATTACATTTTAGGTTACTTTGGGTAACTTGTAATCGGTAACCTATTACATTTTCAAAGTAACCTTCCCAACACTGATTTTAAATGAGCCGCGACTGCAAGTGGACTTTTAAGATGAAATAATGAGTAGATTAGCCATGCTGTTGCTAATCAGCAAGAGAGGAATAACAGAAAACCTGGATGTATTTTACCAACTAGGATGGATTATATCAACATGGCCAGGCATAGGGGAG
>CM042320.1:39231988-39396988 GCA_023566125.1 Zingel zingel | reverse complement strand
TATATTCTGCTTTTGTGAAACAGGTCCCAGGTTAGGTGTTCAGCATAAGTTACCACGGCGATTGAACCCGGTAACAAGTGATCCACTGTTGTGATACAGAAAACCTGAAGTTACCTCGTTAACGCCAAATCTTGCTTCGTAGTTCAGGCCTCAGGTCGGGAGCAGGTTTTCTTCAATAAACCTCTAGTTTCTCTCAGTCTCCTCCCTCTGACACAGCGCTCTTTCCTTTCCTCATTCATTCATTCAGTCTGTATCAGGCGCATTTTAGCGCAGTTATCTGCATGAATAAAAAAACAGTGTTGCTTTATTAACCATGTTAGGCAGACTATAAAACGGCATTTTCTTTTGTCGATGATCCCGTTGATGAAGAAGCTGTATTACTTCGCAGGGTGTTAAACATACGTCGGCAGATGATATTGAGGCCCCGACTATAGATGCATTTTCATTTCCAGATACTAGCCTTCCTATTTGAGCAGTATCGTTTTTCTTCCCAGTCTATCAGTTATGTAGCCTACATAACCTTATCTGTCCTCATATCACTAATGTCACCCATCGTGGACATGCTCTACATCCCAGCAGATTATTTGTGTCACATTACGTTTTCTTTACAACGTTGGTGATGCGGAGCATTTTAGTAAAGCCGCTGTAGCAAAGCGCCGTCAGAAGAGTGTGACTCGCTCGCTCTGAAACGTCTTTTAAACATTGTTGTAGTGTTCCCTGGACACAAACCAGTAAGAGACATTAAAAAGGAGTCCCACACTATTGCAGGTGAATGATGTAAACCATTTGAAATAAAAGATTATGAATTATAATTCTGTTAATGATGGTGCTGCAGCCTCAGAATGGGATTAGTAGGCCTAGGACTTTTTCGCCCTCAGTATTGCTCCTAAACGAAATAGATTATAGGTTCAATACCATTTCACCAGTAATATTACTTACAATTAAATGATATTAATACACTATAATGGAATATATGCATTTACTCTAGCAGCATTTTTCTCCCACGCTTATTCTCTCTCTTTTGCAGCAGCCGCTGTGTGTTTTTTTTAACAAAATATATGTTCAAACTTGCTGTATGTGTGCATGAGTATTTCTGCCGACCCATTTGTTTATGGTTGTTACCATGGTGAATCGTAGTATCACGGCTCCATTCATGCCGCCTTTTAATGTAGCCGTGCACACGCTCTACTCTGAGTGAACCTACTCTGAGTTGATTGAACCAACTCAAATCAGCTGTTCTGAAACTGAAAACTCAGAGTTTCCATCTCAGACTAAATCAACTCAGACATCAGAGTTTGTTAAACCTCCTTCCTGAAAGAGGCCCCTGAACACGCGAGAATGGACGCCTGGCCAATCCTAGTGCTTGAATGCTACACAGGGTGTGTCTTGCCAAGGAGAGCAGTGGGATACATAATAACGCCCCTTTAAAACTGTGCTCAGTGGGGCGTCACTATGTACTCGCTGCTCCCCACACAACACGCCGCTTTGAAAGTGGAGCAGAGAGGAAAAGAAGAACTTTGATGTTTTTTCACTGCACACACTTATGTAAACAACATCTGAGTTGAAACTATGGCACAAACACATGGCAAAGATTCATAAAGAGAGTTTGACATCCACTAGCTTACTTTCAGTTTCCCAAGCCTGTGCTTCAAGAGCAATTTCAGGAAAAGACACATGCAAAGTTGCTTTCAATCAACAAAGTTGTGGTATAGCCGAGCTAGTTGATATATACATATACATAAGCAAAGTAAATTGACATTGAAGTTCGAGCTTATTTCATGGCATCACTTTGAAGAACAGAAAACTGATTTTAAAGTGTTTCACCTTTCTTACTGGCCAGATGTTCATGAACTTATATATATTCATGGTCCTCAGAGGATGATAATGATTTTGGTGACCGTGTGACCTTTCTTGTAGCACCACTATCAGCGAAAACAGCTCATTTGTACACAAGAAATGTTGAAACATTATGTGTCTATTTTCATGAAATTTATGAGCACATTCACGATTCCCAGAAGTCAAAGCCGTTTCATTTTTAACAATGCACAAACTTTTCTGTAGCCATAAATTTAAATAAACTTTCAGGATACCTAATGGCTGTATTACCAGGAAATTTGTGTGGATGTTCATGGTCTCCAGAGAACAAACCCTGTTGATTGCAGTGACCCCCTTTAACATATCTACACAAAATTGACTAGTGCATTGTACAACTTCATGTGCTTAAGTATTGTAAGTACAGAAGGTGTTTTACTCTGGTCTTCTACTCTAGTTTAAACTACATGCAGTGGGATGATGTCAGTCCAGATTTGTTTGGACTGAGGTTAACATTCTCTGCGCTCTTTAAAGAGCACCAGAAAATCTTGTTTTTGCTGACCTCTAGTGATTTAACTGGTCACCTTGCTGCAGTGATGTACAAGTGTACTCCAGGGTGTCAGTACACTGTGATATCACTTTTTGGTGTGGTTGCAGATGCAATAGTCTCGCATTGCAGCATTCCGGGATAAGAGAAAAACGTGCTCTGGTTTATTGGCATTTCTTTAAACCAATCACAATCATCTTGGGTGGCACTAAGCACCGGACAGAGCCACGGTGCCGCTGCAAAATAGCCTCGGGAAGGAACTTGCTTTGGTGGAACATGTGTACGTTCAAAGGTTGTTTTAGTCGTGCAACAGAAAACTCAGATTGGACAGATAGTCTAGCTAGCTGTCTGGATTTACCCTGCAGAGATCTGAGGAGCAGTTAACCACAGTCCTCAGAAATCCACCAGAGTTTAAAATTCCAACAAGAAGGAAAGTGGAAGGTAATGCAGCCATCCCGGAAGTGGAACGTCATGGATATATGCAACAAAGCACACCTCTGACCACACCCAACAACACGCACCAGTGATGTTGGGTATAATCACAAACACAATTGTGTGTGTGTGTGTTTGTGTGAAGAGGGAGGCAGCCGCAGCTGCTAGAATGAACATAGGTGTAAAAGTAGTTTACATTCTGTGCTGCTCAAAATTGTGATTAATGGAATAAAAGGCTCAGCTATCTGATTACAGGCTTCCTTTATAAGTGAGTCAATCACATATTTGAGCAAAGCATGTACTGTAACAGGCATTCTGTATACTGACATGTCAGGGTGACTCCTAAATTAAGAGAAAGTAGAATCCAGAATATATTGCTGCATGTTTGCATGATTAAAAATATTTACTCCCAGAAACTCCTTTTAATAAGTGCAGATGAATTTCAAAGTGCCGGTGGAATATGCAAGGGGAAAAGGTGTGCTGTCTGGCATCTCTTATACAACAAATCATTAAAATACATTAAAAAAACAAGTCTCTTTGAGTTCCCCAAACAATTTTAATAAATATGATAACCTCACAAAAGGTTAAAAAAAAATGTGTCACATGTTTCAAAACAACAACATAAATCACATGCTTAATTTGATTGATATAGTTTTGTTTCTTGAAGATATATGCCAAACTGAGTGGTTTTCTCTACACAAACACACAACAATACTGCCTATTACACTCCAGCCAGACAAAAAAAGAAAATGTGTTTGATGGAGTTCAAGAAATAGAAAAGCATATATAACATGTTCTTTTTAGGATGTTTCAGGGTAATTGTCCAATAACTCAACAGTTACAAATTTAACAGATGTTGACAATATTTCATATTTTGTCAACCGATCGCATTAAACCAACAATATATTGATCCTAAAACCGAAACACACAGCTTGTATCAAATGCTAAGTTATCTCAGGGCATGTTTACAGCTAATCTCGGTACGTTAGTGGGATAAGAAGAGAGACGAATTGAGAAATATAGTGATAAAGAAGATCAGAAAGACATGAGGAAGTTTATTTTCTCCTCCTGATGATGACAACAAGTACAGATGCATCAATATCACTGGAAAAGTGATCCTACCCCCCATACTTTAATTTAAAAAGTAAATATTTAATATTTATTAATTCTACATTCATTACATAAAAAGTAAAATATTTCAAGCCTTTTATTGTTTTAATCTTGATAAGGGCTTACAGCTCATGTAAATCAAAACTCCAGTACAAATGTATTAGAATTTTAGAACAAAATAGTTTTTTTTTGTATAAATTGAAATGCATGAATTAATAAATTGTTCTTGTTTTAAAACAGATTTTTATTGTTTTATTATATTACATTATTATTACTTGTGTATTGTTTAAAAATACACGATAAACCTCGTGCAGTTAAAGCTTCAATTGTTCTTTTTTCCATTTCATGGATTCTGATGTAGCAAATGTTATCAGCTAAGCACAAACTAAACAGAACTGAACTCTTAAGATTAGTAATGATGTTTACACCAAATTCAAATTTGACCTATGTAGGCTAACTTAAAAATAGTCAGATAATGGTTGCCTCTTTTTAGTTGCCAGGGGTGAAAATGAGTCATCCTTAACATTTTTGGTGTTTTGGATTCACTACAGCTGGAGAACAATTAAATACAAAATAGGTTGTAGGCTCTACTGGGCGATTTCTTTTAAACTATCATCATTTTTCCAGATAGTGTATAGAACTTTAGGCATTCTATTATCTCAAACAGCCTGAAAAATATTGCATTTAGCTGACGTAATTGGGAAAAAAATCTCCACAGGGGGAGCATGCCCCCGGACCCCCCTAGGTTTGGGCTAAGCCCAGAATGTTTATATCGTCTGGCTCCGCCCCTGAATTATATCTTCGGATAATGAAGTTCGGAGGTGTTTAGCGCCCAGCACAATAACCTCAGTTTTGTTTGAGTTCAACTTCAGGAAATTGTTGGTCATCCATGATTTTATATCTTTAATGCACACTTGCAGTTTAGCTAACTGACTGGTTTCGTCTGGCTTGATTGATAAGTATAATTGGGTGTCATCCGCATAACAGTGAAAGTTAATTGAGTGTTTCCTAATAATATTGCCTAGAGGAAGCATATATAAGGAGAATAGAATTGGTCCAAGCACTGAGCCTTGAGGAACCCCATGGCTAACTTTAGCGTACCTGGAGGATTTATCGTTTATATTAACAAATTGAGATTGATCAGAGAAATAGGACTTAAACCAGCTTAGTGCGATTCTTTTAATGCCAACTAAGTGTTCCAGTCTCTGTAGAAGGATTGTATGGTCAATAGTGTCAAATGCAGCACTAAGATCTAATAACACAAGTATGGAGACAAGTCCTTTGTCAGCAGCAGTTAAAAAGTCGTTTGTAATTTTCACCAGTGCCGTCTCTGTGCTATGATGCATTCTAAATCCTGACTGAAAGTCCTCAAATAAACTATTCCTATGTAGAAAGTCACATAACTGATTAGCGACTACCTTCTCAAGGATCTTGGAGAGAAAGGGAATGTTAGATATAGGTCTATAGTTGGCTAAGACCTCAGGATCGAGGGTGGGTTTTTTCAGAAGAGGTTTTATCACAGCTATTTTAAATGACTGCGGTACATAACCTGTTAATAAAGACATATTGATAATATCTAGTAATGAAGTGTTCACCACGGGTAACGCTTCTTTAAGTAGCCTCGTTGGGATGGGGTCTAAGAGACAGGTAGATGGCTTTTCTGAAGATGATTCCACATATGTCCTCCTACTTCCGTACTGTAAGTACTCACTACTGTAGCATACCAAATGTGTATTAATCTGTGGCTGAAAATAGTCACAAGCAACATGGCTGGATAAACCTGCACGGGAGTCCTGGGCAAAAATTTGCTGCTGCTGGACCACCTTAGCTCACCACACAGGGACAAGACAGGGCCTCAAAATCAGGTAAAAAAAGGAGAGAGCCTTTTAGGCCTATATAAAACTTTGTTGATATTGTGCATATACCTATAGTCCCATACAATGTTATAACAAATGAGCTCAAGTAGCTACCATAGACTGAAAAAATAATCAACGTACCATCCGTGACGTCACCCATTGGTTTGTTGACTGCCGTTGTGAAGCCTCGAGTTAGGAAATTTGGCCGTTGCCATCTTGTTTTTTTTCAGACCAGACATGACAATTTCTGGACGAGACCTCCGGGTACTGCCACCATTCACCTGCATGTACAGCAGTACAGAAAAAAACAAACAAACAAGACATTTGTAGGCAACCAAAATGTTCCAATTAACTTTGATGAAGTGAAAACACAGTGAGAGGTTCAACGTTTAGGAGTAAAACATGGACCACGCACCTAAAGCATCCCCTGGTTTATTGTCAATTTTAAAATAAATTATTTACAACCAATATTTACAAAATGAACATCATGCCATATTGAAGATGACCTGAAACTAGCGTTTGAGACCATAAACTCATTATGAAAATGTTTATAAGTTAATTAATCAAGTGAGAAGTAGGGTCATTTTCCTATGTACTTCTATATGAACTGACTTCTTTTTACAACTGGTGGAGTCGCCCCCTGCTGAAAATTAAATAGAATGCAGGTAAATGGCACATCCACATTGACTTCACTTTTCAGGCCCAAAAGTTCCGTCCATTATTTTTGCGTTCTATGGTCGCCACGCCACACATACCTCTTTTCCACTATGGGACTTTAACGACCCATAACCTGGAGTTTGCAATAATCTCAATTTGTAGGAACCCATAAGGCTTTGGTCCTAGGTTCTGCCTTATAATTTCAGATTATATCATTAAAAAAGACACACTGTACCGTCCTGTCAAACTAGCCTGCTGCTTGATTCTCTCTTGAATCAGAAGACGGAAAGGTGATCGTAAAGAAACAAAGGAGAGAACAGAATGGATGCAACATAATCATTGCATCTAATCTTTTTTGACAGACTAACACACTATTAGTCATGGGATTTGTTGACAATAATAAAAATATTAGTTAACACCTGTCTTATCCTTTAACATTTATCATACAGATATTATACCCCACTGTATTGGGTGCAGTGAGAGCAACATTTCCTGACATCAATAGTCCTAAACCATTCTGCCAAACAAATACTATTTAGCAGTGCCATTCATCAACCCCCTCAGAAAAATGCTTTTCTATACTTTTTCATTTCTTTTTATCCCCTTTATCTCTCTCCGATCGCAATCAAGTCTGCACAGCCTTGAGATTTCTCTTGCTGTCCATATCAATCAGTCACTCCACCTCATTGCTCTCTCTCTCTCTCACTCCCTGGGCTCAGTCTTAGTTCAGATATCAAATATTAATCAAGGCAGGTTGAAAAGCAGTTGATCAGCTGTCCCTTCATTGATCTGCCTGCTCCCTTCAGCACGGATGTGTCCCTGCAGCTGGAGTGGATAGCTCTAATAAGCATTGGTAGTTTCAAGTGTGTTTTTTTTCTCTCTCTTTTATCTCTGTAATTTTCTACATATGTCCACATTTCAGTTCTACTAAGCCAGTCTTATTGCCATAAAGCAACATTTTTAAAGCTGTGATATTTCTATTTAAACTAGCCGTCTGCAGCTCAGTTCTGCTAGTGTTCTATTCAAATTCAGTCGGTTAATAATTCTCTATGGACCCAAATTATTTAAATTCTAAGTTGGCTATGTCTTGGCTCATTGCATTCAATGAATTATTTTATTTACCTGCTCATCCCCTCTAGTGAAACACTCCCCAGCATGCAATCAAAAATCAGGGTCAGACACTGAACAACCTGAATACACATCACATCACATCATTTAGTAATAAATAGACTGTTGGCACTTTCCGACCCTGTGAGCTTTTCCAGGAACCTTTTTAGGACCTGTACCTGCATTTTGACTTTATGAATTTAACTCTGGTTTTGATTCCTGGCCATACTTAAAAGTTTCTGCTCTGGAAGTAGTAGGCTACTTTTTGATGGCTCAGGAATTATCAGGGTTGAATTTGCAGGGCTAAACACAAGCCTTGATATTGCTAGCAAATGTGTGTACATCTCAGTCTCATGGTCAGAAATACCACTTTGACCCCCCAGACTAAACTATCTCAACAACTATTGAATGGATTAGTACAGACATTCATGCTCCTCGGGGTATTAATCCCACTGATCTTGGGGATCATCTGACTGGACTCAAGGGACCTTGAGTTTCTGAGTTTTAACTATTTGATTGAAAAGGCCATAAATAGTTGCTGATGTCCATATGTTAGAGAAACCATAAGAACATGCGTATAAACTATATTCAATCAACTCTGGAGATTCTAATTGCTGTGAGGCCACAGTGTTAAAACACAGACCCATTACAGTTCAACAACACCGCACCTTTCAATCAAGCCAAACAGATCATTAGTTTACAAGCCGATACAGAATCAACAAATTCCTGCCAATTGAACAGATGTGCTTCCCTGCCTTGATTTCCCAACTGCAACCCTAGAACTCATTTCAGTTTGAATAGAGGCTGGTGGCAATAATCATACAGAACTTCTCTGAAGAGGACCTCTTTGTAGTGTAAAAATTAAAATCAGTGAATCATGGGACTACCTTTATATCCTGTTGATTTGCATTGAATCCTTACAATGGACTGATATAGACACAATTAATAAGTTCAACAATTGCAACAATATTTCCGAGCTTGCTGGCACTTTGAAACGGTGTTACTGTTTAAGAGACATCATCCTTTTGCTAGAGAATGCAATTTCTGAGGAAACCGTGGTGGGATTGCCAGCTATTGAAAAGCAACGCATGCTCACGAACGGGTCCATCTGAAAATGTATGATATCCTACGAAATTAGGAGACCGCCAGCTGGTCACGTGATGCCGGGTGGTCTCGTGACACCAGCCTCCATGACGCAGAGAGGCAGTTGCTAATTATTTAAACCACTACAGAGCTTTGCGACGCTGGGGACCTCCATCACAGCTTGGCCGTATCAGTGGCAGTTAGTAGATGTGTTTAGCTGAAAATAGGTGACTTTGAGCCGGGTACAGAGCACCGCGAGCTGCTGCTCATTTCGGCGGATATTGCGGTTAAGTTTAGTCCACAAAATATAAGCGGTTTGCCGCGACAGAAGTTAAGATTAGGCACCAAAATGACTTGTTAAGATTAGGAAAAAGATCGTGGCATTTCCTGGGTTAAAGTCTAGGCATATAGTTTTCCCCAGGAAGTGAACTCCACTCTCTGGCTTGAAAATCCTGTGTTTTAACGCCCGCCTATCCACCCTGACCACCTCCCTGCAAGGCCAGCAACGTTTTTAAAATTCTGTTTGTGTGCAGATTAAACACACATCAAGCATGTTGATTTGTTAGCTTTAGAGATGTTGGTCGGTGAATTTTTTTAATGTTAAAATAGATTTTAGTTGTTAATGTGAGTAGGACGGTGACCTCACGGCTGTGATGAAAAAGCAGTGTTTGCTTGTTTTTCAATGATACGTTTTCTAATCAATCTTCTATATTTCTCTCTGCGACTCCTTTTGCTCCGTCATTACTACGCCTAGAATTCTCAGTCACTTTCTTCTCTCTTCCCCTGTCGACTCCATCTCCACCTCTTTTTCTCTCACACCTCTCTTCTTTTCTCATTCTCCAGTCGTTTTTTCCTCCTCAGGTCTTCATTAAAACTTGATGGAGATGAGTGAAGCCAATGATCTTCAGGCCCCGGGAACAACCCTGCCTGAAATCAATAGGCTTCCTTGAGAAAAAACAACGGGGGGGGGGGCGGAAGAAGGTCTGGTTTATAAAATATTAAACAGCAGGTC
The DNA here is from genome assembly GCA_023566125.1 of Zingel zingel. Taxonomy (NCBI): domain Eukaryota; kingdom Metazoa; phylum Chordata; class Actinopteri; order Perciformes; family Percidae; genus Zingel; species Zingel zingel. The sequence goes on along the minus strand of CM042320.1, from coordinate 39,387,372 downwards.
TCTGGGGATATGAGGAAGAGTTGTGGTGATGCAGTGTCTGACTCAATTAGCATCTCCTGTTCACCTGCCAGGCTCCAGCCGTGGCTCCACTCTGACTTTTACTCATCACGACAAGCCACTTCTGGGACAGTCACACTCTTCTGGAGTGTTATCCTCGCCGCCTTGTACACTAATCTTGACATGATGCATCTGTGCCTGTCACACCCTTGAAGAGGGTCCATCTTAGCTCTGTGAAAAATCAGTCACTACCAGCTGCAAAATGATCTTACTCTCCCGACTTCCGGAGAGCTGCCTGTCAACAAGTCAGGATGAGGCTCCTCTGGGATGAGCTAACTCTTCAGCAACATTGTCTCAGCTTATTGTGTTACTAGTCATGATGTTCTTCTGGGACTGTGTAACTCTTTAGCTACACCTAAAACACTTGGGTTTTGTTTTATTGTTTTACATTTGACAGAGGAGTCAACCTTTTCATTATCGAAAAACACATTTTGATTCTTGAACATTTAGAAAATTGTCTTGTAAATGGATGACAGACTGGCTGTATTTGTGAAGTGTGTCCCATGTGTTCATGGGCGTAGCACAACATTCTGGGCCCTGTAAAAAGGCATTCTCCATGGGCAAGGGCGTAACTTTGGGTTCAACATTGGGTGGGGGGGGGTTGAGATCTCCACTTTTGAGCAAACTTGAAATTTTTAGCATATTAAACACTTAATTTCCTGCATTCTGGTGATTTTTTGTGCAACAATTTGTGCCTTTTCTGCATCAAGTTATGGTGCAAATGTCTTTATTTATGTAAATGATTTTTTTTTAGATATTTGAGGGGGTTACACTGGTCAATTTTGATTGGGTGTTTAAACTTGGAATCCACAGTTCATATGAAGCCTGCAGCAGTTACTTAACTGTCTGGCCTCATTTTGTGGGATGAACCACAGCTAATATCAATATAAAAAGAGGCAAACACAACAGAAGCTGCTCATCATATTTTTTCAATGCAGCAGTGGACTTTAGGGCAGATTTATAACGTTAACTTCAGCTGTCGCTTAGCTGAGCTTAGTTTAGCTGAGGTTGCGTATTTCTAAACACCTCTGCGGGGACAGTATAGTTGTCACATCAATGTATATTCTTCAACAACTTGAATGAATGAATGCAGATCAACATCATTTGATAAACACAGGTCTTATTTCATGAACTTCTTCATCATCACAGTTCTTTTTCCTGTTTAGTGTTTAACTTTTGCATGGGTGTGTGAGCATTTATCATTTGTGAAGTCAATGACAGTGAAGCCAATGCGGTGCCTTAACACTAGAACCACCATAGGCAATGCTATTTCGATTTGTGTTTTTTTTTTTAATGATTCCGTTATGCAATGTTTTCCTCCTGCCATGACTTTTCCTAAATACCTATTCTGCACATGCCTATATTGCCATAATAATAGCATTACGTTTAGAAAACCAAATAGCATTTTTTTTAATTGTTTTTCACAAAACACCTTCCTTTATTTTCCAGGAGAAATACTAATTAATGTGGGAACACTCTCTCCCCTTTCACCGCACCAGAATTGACGCATGTTCAATAAAAACTCATTTGCACATCAATATTTATTCACATGCACTTATAATCACTTATAAATACACTAAGGTATGTAGGCCCACAGTATATATCCTGAAATATGTATACAATATCAAGCTAATCAAGCTGTTTTTGTGTTAATAATGGATTTGTTTCTGAATTTATATCACAGTTTACATCAGCTCTACAGTATTGTCACTGGGAGTGAGATCCACTCTGTATCACCCCTTTATGTACTGTATATGCAGAGATAACTTTCCAAACACTGTTATAGGCAGGTAGTCATTGGTGTGAATTGCCCATCATGAGACAGGAGCTTCAGGATGAATGAGTAACGAGATGAATTCCGATAGAAGAAAGACAGCAGTGAGCCACAGATGGCAAAAGAAAGAAGCTGCCAAAACCTTTCACTGCACCTCCTTTTGTCTCCACCTTCTCCATCGTTCAAAGTAAAAATACACACTATGGACGATACCTATGTATCATTCTTAAAACAAATACATTTCAGATCATTTATTGAATATCTGAATTTCTGTTTCAGCCAGTCAAGTGACAGTTAATTTATTTTTTCTTTTTTTAGACACATGTCAGACAGTCTGATGATTCATTTATTGATGACCTGGTGTTTCTCCATCTGAAGCATCATCTCTTGGTTCCCACATTAGCAGAGATTGGGACATAATCATTGCTGACACACATGATCAAAATCAGAATGGAAAGGAAATGTTGTAGCCTGATAATCAGACTGAATTGCCATTTCATTTCACTGCATCATTCAGTCTGACTTCCTGCTCGTTAGCCGATTTCAGTTTAGGACGGTTGATATTCTGACCTAATCAATTAGTAACAAGTGATGTATCGGTCCTTCAGATATCAGTTACAGTCAACATGGAATCTGCGGGAGCTATTTACTACAACATTTTTTATGTGGATTGAATAAATATTGCCATATTCTTGGCAATTTTCTGTCCAACCCTATCTGTTACATATCATGCTAATTTGCAACCACCAAAAATATGTTTTGAAGAGAAATGTAATGCCGCCCAGATGTTTTTTTTAATCAACATGATGAGTAAACATTATTCATTTATGTATCTGGCAAGGTCGAAATGTTGTTACTAAACATATGTGCACTGACAGTCAATAGGTGATTTGAGGGGGGGATGAGCGGGGATGCTATCTCACTTGTTAGCAAAATGACCAAAATGCATGCCCCTTGTTAACCTGCCATCCCCTTGTAGCAGAGAGAGTGCAGGAGCAGAGGGGTTGTTAAGTTGAATATGTTAGTCTAGTCTGCCTGACTCATTGATCCTTTATCTGACTGAGATTTGGCCCCGACTATGGCTCTGATATATCAGTAGTCTAACTGTGCTGTGTATTGATAAATCCATGGTGCTGTCTCCGGTGCTGAAGTGACAAATTTGTTATTGGGACTTTTTTCCTCTGAGTCCCTACCTTCTGTCAGTTTCGTCTTGAAACTATAATATTCTTTTTAAACTATGTAGCTATGTTCATGGGGTGGTTCGCTAGTTAGGGCGGAACGTTCCCTAACTAACAATTTGCCTACTGCTGACAGTAATATCCATTCTTGCAATTCAATGTCCTCTTGTGGCAAATACAGCATTATTAAACTTTCCATGGTTACATTTAGGCTCTCGCAGCTTGAAACAGGATTGCATTAAGGATTTTAATCCTGGTTGTTGTGACTGGGGTTAGCAGGACACAGCAGTGTAGTAGTTGGAGGCGCACAGCCTCGTCATCTCACAGCTCACTGTTTCATTACTTCCTTTAAAAAATGTCAGTAACACTTTCACATTACAAAAATACTTATGTATTTACATATATTATTATATATAATAATATATTACTGTGTAATTATAGTTATAAGCACTTGTAAATGTCCATAATGTTTTAATAACAATAATTATAACACATTGGTTATAACAGACAATAAACTGAGTACTGGTAAGGTACTCCAATTTGACACAGTCATGTATAGCTACAGGTAAAGTAGAAAAATGTTTTTAGATATTATTTATAAATTGAGTTAACTGAGTTTTTTGGAAAACATTACATTAGTGAAATTCATCAGTTCATCAGTTGTTCATCAATAAAAAGTTGTGTCAAATTGGAGAACGCAATTTCAGTAATGACCTGTTAAACATACAATATGTACTTTTCTGCCATTAGGAGTCTCCATATGGGCCTCTCAATTGAAACACAGACTTTTTGATTACGTCGGCAGTTTCAGGGAAGACAGGAGACCTTCAGCTGCTTTACCTGAAGTTAGAGTAACTAGAGGGGTTAAAGGTTATACGCCATTGACAAGCAACCAAACAATGCGCCCCATGTCAATGATAAAAAATAGATTAGAAGAATATAGAAAAATTATTTTTAGACATGTTAATGCAATAATATTACATATATCTTTAAACAAAAAAAAACATGTTACGTTTTGTGTGTTGTTCTTGCATAAAGATTTAATATTTTTTCACATAACCTAAACCAAACAATGACCTTATATAGCGACTTATAACCAGCTTGTAATTTCATTACTGTACTTAAAGTATCCAGACGACTCCTTAGAATAATCAAATCATAATGCATTATAACAGTGATTACTGTATAAATATTACAACTATGATAATTATAATACACTTTTATCCATGCAAATAATAATGTCAGTAAGTGACCAGCAATTGTAAGTTTTGTGAATCTTATAAGTCATTATAAAATGCATCAATCATATTGTATTGTGAGGTATCGCAAAATATTGTATCGTGTTTACTAACCTTAACCAAAGTGCTTTTGTTTTCCAAACCTAATCGTACAAGGGGCATGATGTGAGCGCAGGTATCCTGCATCAAGTTATCCATCATGATGTGATTGGGGAAAACAAATTAGTATTACCAAAACATAATTTCTAGAAGAGAGGGTTCTTCCTGGCTGTGGCACAGGAAGGTGAAACTCTGACTGGTTGTTTTTCCAACCAGGAAACAGCCATCAATAAGCACGACAATAGAACTATTTGATTCATTGAGTAATGTGAAGATTTGGGTGGTGATTGAAAGATGTGGAACCAAGCTAAATACGCCAAGAAAGGGTGAAGAAGCTTTGAGTTGAATGAAGTAAGACAGATTGAAAAATTCAAAGCCTGTGCTCTTCTGTTTTCATCACACTTAACTGCTCCTCAAAGTCCTCTCAGGCCTCTGATTCACATTCATTTGCTGCTGCTTAAAAGATGAGAAAGGCTCAGCCTGATCAAACAGTGGTGCCCACATCCCAGAAACGATCTAGGTCTCTGCAGTGTGTACATTAAAGTTTAGTTTCCTGTCATTTCAATCCTCTATAAATAGTGGTACAACGCCAAAACGATTGAATGATTGCTAATAATTATTTCAACATACATCAGCCAAATGCACATCTGTCTGGATGTAATTTCTCATCCTCAAGTCTGACTCAACAAACAGCTTTGGGCTTTGGTGAGGTGCTGTAAATAACTATGTACAAAGTAAATTACTTGTGAGACTAGGTTCTCAGGGGTGTGTGTGTTTGTGCATGCATGAAGTGTGCACTTTAGTGCCTGACTTTGAAATCCTGCGAGAAGCTTTGATGGGAGTTTCTCCACATTTGTATGAAGATGTGAGCAAGAAGTGGTTTCCTGAATGGGGCCCCAACTCAGGAAATCATTCGGTTTCACCTGATGTGCATGGGACATATTTCTTCTCTGTAACATGACTGAACGTGGACTGTATTTGGATACATTATGACTGAGATGACTTAAATTGACAAATGAGCTGTCATGTTGTGGACACCTCAAATCAGAAATGATAATGCCAAACGTGAAGTAAAAAAAAGCACTTTAAAGCGTGTATGCAACCTGGAGGAATGGATTTCCAATAAAAAATCTGATTCCCTTATCTCCAGCCAAAGCACAGATTGTCCTGCTGTTCCTTACCTAATCTTTGCATGTACTTGGAACAGATTGTAAGCACCTCAACTTGCTTGTTCCCCGCAGCAAGTGTCTTGACAATCCATGCTGACAACTGAAAAGACGCTGCCTGAGTAGCTAGAAACGTAATGTGATGTTAATGCTCCTGGATAGATCCTTTTCTAGAATATGATTTGGGTTACTGTAGTCAGTGCATGTAAGTGTACATGAACTGCATTTACTGTACATTTTAATGTTGAAGCTTTAATAAATATTTCTATATTAACAATGGATCCAATGACTATGTGTAATATGAAAGGGTCACTTGTAGTGACAAACGCACAATTAGTACCTGACTCTGCGATTCCCCCTAGCTCTACAGAGTGTTTTCGTTTCTTTCATCTCATTGTTTAGATTTTCCAGACTGCAACTTTACTGTTTTGATTGACACTCACAGCTCTCATCTGCGTTGTTTTTGGTTTTCTCTTCCTGTATGTACTACCATATGGTCATGCGATTGAAAGAACCTCAACACCTGAGTGTGTTTCCTAGAAGGGAATCAGCTGTGATTGATCTATTTGCATAACTTCAATCAGTTGTTTCTCAATAAATGCATGTATAAAATGCAGGGGATATATTTGTGTTTCAATTTACAATATGAACAGCCGTTCGCTTTGACTTTAGCCTATAAGTTAGGTTTAGAACATGATCTTATCTGTTCTGATATACAGTGTGAAAGCATTTGTAATTTTGGCAATAAAAATTTGTGTAACTGTATGCATTTTGTGTCAAAGCAACAAGAAATGTGTTAATTGTATAGCCTACACAGATGGATGTTGTGCTAACTGTGTTAAGAGTTTAGGAAAGTTGTTAAAAGTATTTAAAAAAGTGCCATAGTGATCGTAAAAAACTGTAAGAAACAGATAATTTCCTGAGGAGTTGGTGGAGGCCAAAACAGAGCTAAAAGGAGAGTGACTATTGGACTTACATTGGACAGAAACATAACTTTAAACGCATGCTAATGTTGCTCTATGTTTGCTGGATATATGGCTATATGTCAACATTCCCCATCAGAACATTTTGAGGTGATAATATGTCAGTGTTGTATTCACAGCTTGTTCCACTGCTGCCAAGTGGCCAAAATAATCAATTAATGCTGCTTTAATGTGCCCAGTGTGGTGAGTCATCGGTGTGTCTGGAGACACACATCACAATTGTAGAGTTATTATTGTTATTAATGATTATTGTTATGATCATGGCATCAACTGATCAAGTTGAGAAGTAAGAATAATTGTTAAAGGCCCAGAACACCCACACAGGTGTTTTCAGTTATTGTGGCTGATTGGGCCTCTTCCCAGGACTGTGTGGGTGTGGTTAGACTGATTGAGTGACATCTTTCTGAGTCCCCTGTTAGTGCTGTTGCACCTGTTAGGGCGGGACAAATGACAGCTGTATAATTCTTATTGGTAGAAAGAATTTGTGACGTAATAAGTTCCCATCAAAGCTCCGGCCCACCTTCAACTTGAGCAGAGTCTAATCAGCCAGAATATCTGAAAACACCTGTGTGGGTGTTCAGAGGCTTTAATGTTTTCCGCATTGATCAAAGAAACAACTTGTAGCTGTGTTGATGTCATGCACGACTATGTTTCAGGAATGTAGCTAGTTAGTAGGAAGCTGACATCCCCGTTCTTAATACTGCTTTCTAAATAGTGATGGGTTGACTGTTTCTCCAAACAGCCGTCAGTGAGCACGAGACCAGACCTATTTGAATCACTAAAAAAAAAATCACAAATATCGGCATTGACTGCAGACCGTCCTCACCCAGAATCTGGCCATATAGCTACATCGATTGTGCAAGCAGCTTATAACGATCCCTTTTTAACGCTTGTTCTTAGGCAGCGACCTCTAGTGGCCATAGTAATTATCACGGGATCAAACAAGGAAATAAGGTGACAAAGTATAAGAGTGACAAACTCTGCGTAAGGAGCCAGGTTGGGTTGGTGGATGGGTCACTCATACACAGGGCTTGTACCCAGGAGACTGGTGTTGATGTCCCATGTGAAACTAAAAGTCAACAGTCACTTTTCTAAATTAACCAACTTTGTAATTCAATTAAATTAAATTAAATTCATTTATAGTATCAAATCATAACAAGAGTTATCTCGAGACACTTCACAGATGGTAGGTCTAGACCACACTCTATAATTTACAAAGCCCCAACAATTCTAGTAATTCCCCCAAGAGCAAGCATTGAGTGCGACAGTGGCGAACTAATTAACGAATTAACAGAACAGAACAGTCATATGTGGTTTTGGGAGTCATTGGCAATATACCTAGTGTGTTTAGGTATGAGGCTGTGTTGGTGATTCAGCGGTCCGTAAACTGTTCTGACAGGGCATTGGGGGGTTCCGAACATTGTGACCGTAATCATGAGTTCAGACTAAAATATAAGTGTATTTAAGCTCTGTGTGTATGATGGATAATACACTCAGTCCATCATTGAAACAAAAAGCTGCATAGACAGGAGTATTATCAAAGAGTAACAGAAATACATTGTTAACTGTTGCATTGTTATTTCTGCTCCGATTTATTTTGTTCATATTACACAGTGAGTTCAACTTTTAATTCATCTTTTCTCTGTGTGTGTGTGTGTGTGTGTCTGGTTTTTGTGTGTGTTCTCCAGTGCAGAGCCCGTGCCCTGTTGCTGCATCGTCAGCCAGAAGGTGTCACTCCATCTATAAGGGTTTCGCTCAGTGTCTGATGGCTCTGGGCGACAGTCTCACGGACAGCGCCCGCAAGAATGAAGACACACATGAGATACACTCCATCTGCAGGTCGGTGTAAACACACACATACAGTGTCACGCACACACACACGCACGCACGCACACACACACACACACACACACACACACACACACACACACACACACACACACACACACACACACACACACGTTTGTTTCACTATCTTTGTGGGGACCCGTCATTGACATAATGCATTCCCTAGCCCCTTACCCTAACCTTAACCATCCCAACTAAATGCCTAACCTTAACCCTTACCCTCACCCTAACCATAACCTAATTCTAACCCTAATCCTAAAACCAAGTCTTAACCCTCAAACAGCCCTTTAACCTTGTGGGGTCCAGCATTTTGGGCTCCACAAGGCTGTGCAGACCCCACAAGTATACTGGACTCCCCGGTTTTTGGACCCCACGAATATAGTAAAACAAACACACACACACACACACACACACACACACACACACACACAAACACAAACACACACACACACACACACACACACACACACACACACACACACACGAAGCAAACACTTCCTATAAAAATCCCACAGCACTGAGCCCTGTTAGCATAGTATTTAAATATGCATTTCTAAACCCCACAGGGCAGTTAGATCAGCATCAGTGAGAATCCAGTTACTTTAGGAGAGATAGTTTAGAAAACAAAGACAGCATCTCTCTGGGGAAGGAGCTACACATTTTTGAGCTGGAACTGAGTATGCAAGGCTTTTGGAAAGAATAGTTTAGACAAGCATTTTACAATTCCACAAAGTCAGTATGCCATCTGATATCAATAGGGCACGGCACTTATATCTGTACAATACCACAGATCAAAGTCTTCACTCTCTAATCCCTCACTGGACTCATGACTCATTAACATGCAGGTATAAGAATCATATTTCCTAAATAGCTGTGTTTGAACATAAATTATGAATGATGACAATTTTACCATAGACACAAATTGAAACATTTCATGCACGTTGCATGGCTATTGTAACAGAGAATCGAGGGCTTTAGAACGTGCTAGTAGTGTATATAACCTGTGTGCAATTTAAAGATGTTACATTTACACATGCTTTAAAATGGACTCTTCAGTGTTATTGCCTACATGAATGAGAATACTGCTGAGAATATTACCTGCCTGTATGATACATTTGACTGGCAGCAGAGGAATATGCAGGCTTTCTTTAAAGAGGTACTCCAGCAATTTAGCATGGACAATCCATAAAGTAGGGAGACATAATTATAAAAAGAGGTCAAAATGAATGCATTAGTCAGAGATATACTTCATAAGCAAGCTTTCTGTTTACAAGACTAATAGTATACATCCATGTTAGTGGCTCTGTAAAGGATGGGATAGGGCAGGGCTTCTTTAAGTCCGGACCAAACGGCAAATCAATCCGGACCCAGCCTATACCTTGTGTTATGAATACAATATACCTTATAAAGTGTAACGTTTTCTATTTCTAAATACATTTTTTATTGATCAATTAATTGATAGTGACCGTAGTTCCATGATCCATGAGCCATACCAAGTTTATTATAGTTTTGCATTTTTCATTAGTTTTTACTTTTATTTCGTTTTGACATTTTGTTTTCAAATTCAGTTTAGTTTTAATTAGTTTTTAAAGCGGGTTTGCTAGTTTAGTTTATTTTTATTTATTTTTTTTAAATGCTTTAAAAAAAAAAAAAAAATGCTTTTTCTGTAATATGGGTTATTTGTCGGGGGATTCAAAAAGGTCAGAAAAAGTATTGTATAATAATAATTTAACAAAAACATCATACAATTGTATTCAACAATAACACCAGTACATAAAATGTAGCCTACATATGGTCATAAATATGTAAACAGTCTACACAAGACGCCGCAGTAAGTGCAGAATGTGTAAGTGACGTGTTCCAGGAAAAAACCTAAATAGCCCATACATGATCAGGTGTTTTGAACTTTGGTTTGAGTAAAGTGGCGAACTTTTTGAAGTCAATCGAGTCACACAGTTGTGTCGACATCCCAGTATCAATTCACATATTAACCCACGCTTCCTCCCACTTTTGGTGTTCCTGCGTATTTACTAACCAGCAGCTTTCGGGTCATGGGTGAAAGCCCTCCTATAGTGTTCTCTGTCCTACGGTTGTCTCCGTCATGCTGCCTGGCCCTGTACCCATACCTCCATGCCCTGTACAGGGGTTAGCTTCTGTTTCGGGGAAAGGGGACTTTGCATTCTCCTTTACCTTGTTAAGGTAAGCTAGGTTAGCCTCCTAGCTTGTGTGTACTTCTTAAATGTACTTTCAAATTCGTGGGCTTTTTCCCTGTAATAAATTGTCCACATATTTTACCATCTTCCACTGCAAGGCACTTGCTTTTATCTGACACAGTCATAATCAAATAGGTGCCGCTTTCTTCCAACTTTCTGTACCGCTATGATGCCAGGCGAGGGGCGTGGACTATGTTGTGTTCAATTAGATGTGAAATGTCAGGATTTCTGAGTTCCCAGTCGGAAACTATACACGTCATGTCATGACGTGTATAGTTAATAAATGTCATGGTCGGAATGATATACTTGTTCTATGAAAGACGTCGACAAAGACGAAAACTAAGGACATTTACTCTCAATGGTTTCTGTGACATGAGAAATACTTTTTAACCCTTGTGTTGACTTCGGGTCACATTGGCCCGTTTTAAATTTTTGTTTCATATCAGAAAATATTGGATGTAGAAATAAACGCTGAAAATGTTTAGAAGAAAAATTAAAAAATGTAAAACGTTGGAAAAAGCAAAAGCAAATTGTGAACAAATGTCAGAAAAAAAGTGTTTTTTTTTTTTCAAGGTTGAAACGAAGAGAACACAAGGGTTAAAGTACTGATGTTTAAAAATACACATCTTTATTATCCACCAGGGTGGAAATTTGTCTTCAACTCACCGAACACAAAAACATAAAAAACATACATGAAACACCAAATTGCTGCGTCAAGGAGTAAACCTCTATATATGGGCGCATGCTCTACCAGGTGAGCTACCCAGGCACCCGGCCTACGGAAACTACAGAAAAGCTGCTGCTGGCAGTAGCTTTATATTTAACACACAGACATGAGAGCTAGCAGTCCTGCCATCTAACTCTCGGCTTGAAAGCGAATAAATTAGGGCTGTCAGCGTTAACGCGTTAATCGCGATGCGATTAAGGGCCGACGCGATGCGATAAAAATGTTTTAATCTCATGCCGGCATTTATTAATTTTTTTTACACTTCACTCGGCTTTGCGTCGTGCCTAACAGGCTACTATTTTTGACCCTTTGCAGCAGCATTACTTCTCATCAAGCTGCCACTTCCTCCTAACACATCCTTCTGCTGCAGGCTGCAGGCATGATGGAGAAAGACAGCAGCAATGAAATCCTGAATGGAGCTTTTTATTTTAATATATGCACATTGTGTAAAGCTGAATTAAAATATTACCAAAGCACGTCACGCTTGAGCTACCACCTACAGAGCTAAGCATAGTAGTACAGTTAACGTGATGCTATCGCTAGCATGCTACCCACCAACCCGGTCTCACAGCAGTTCGTGTAAATGTCACGTTATTTTTAATCTATTGATACGTGTTCACGGGGGCGTTTTTCTTGTTTTTTTCGTGGTGGCCAGCACGAAATACCCTGCGGGGAAAGGACACCTCACACGCCGGGAGACGGCCGAAAAGGACGCCTCATATGCTGGGAGGCGGCCGTTGGGGACGCAACTATAGGGAAAGGACGCCTCACACGCCGGGAGACGGCTGAAAAGGACACCTCACACGGGATGTGGCGGAGGTTGGATTTAGGAAAAACACTACAGGGAAAGGACGCATCACACGCCTGGAGACGGCCGCTGGGGACGCGCGACAATAACGGGACAGCTGTGATTAGGAAGACTACGGGAAACAAAATGCTGTTGTCCTGTGGATGAAACCAAATCCCAAAAAATGATTACAGCTCTTGCGAAACGGGTGGCAACTAACTGCAGACGTCGAGGGGGACAGTAGTTTTCACGGATACTCAGCCTGTACAACATGGCGAAATCAGCCCAACTGGAACAGCTGCAAGGTGCTGCAAACGCTGTCTCATTAACCGGTGATCACTGGACGTCAGTGAGGAATCAACATTATTTAGGAGTTACTAAACACTATATGACTCTAGTAAGGATAGGGATTTTTAGTTTTTTTAGTTAGGTACTTGGAGGAATTGTGCAATAATGACAGATTCACACATTTTTCTTTTGTTTACAGTAAATAAATAATGACAAATCTTAAAATCAAGTTCATAAAGTAACTTTCTTTGCATTCATTTGATTCCCAATCAAGATACACTGGTAAAAAATGCTTTTGATTGTTAATATGTACTTAAAAACTGTTCTGAAATGCAAAATAATAGAATTTTAATCATGTGATAAAATATGCGATTAATCGCGACTAACTATAGAAATTCAGCGATTAATCGCAATTTAAAAAAATGTATCGTTTGACAGCCCTAGAATAAACATATTTCCACAAAATTACAATTTTGACCAAATAATTTAGGCTATCCAAGTCAAAATAAACACCAAGGATATACTGATTTCTCAGAGAATTTTTGTTTGATTTGAACATTTACTCCTGAGCAGCGCTGCCTCTTCTCTTCTCGCAGCCTATATATTCACTCTGCAGCTCTCTTTTTAGCCTCTCATTGTTTGGGCTGGAGGCCTGATGACGCTGATTAAAGATGCAGAACATCTCTCACTTCCCTTCTGTCTTTCCCCCCATTTTCTTTCTCTCACCACTCTATTTCTCTATATCCTGTATCCATCCATCATCCCTCCCTATCCCTCCGTCATCACCGCTCACCACTCTATTTATACATACCTCTGTCATCCATCTTCCAGAGAAGTCGTGTCCTCTCGACCAGGGAAGGGAGCCATTAATGTGTGAAGGGTCCTTAAAATATAATCGCTTATCTGAGAGCAATGTTTCTGTTGAGTGAAATTTGTACGGTGCCAAAATTATATTGAACTCCTGAAGTACACAGAATCATCACAGCAGACTGTAAACAGATACTGGGAACAGTAGAGATCAAATAGTTGTAATAAATATAGTTGCTGTACTGCAGAGCTGACAGGTTAAGTAGTTATTTTATGTGATATAACAGGAATTGTGATCAGCTCTTTTCTTACTGCATTATGAATGAAGCTTTTGCAAACGATGGCATACATGCTCTATATTTCACCGCTTACTGACATTGGATAGTTCACAGGGAAGTGTTGTCGCTCAGCTCACCGTGTGTGACTCTGTGAAATTCAGGAAATCCATGGAGGATTTTCCCTTTGTTTAAGACAGCGAGATCCCAATCTTGTTTGCACCACAGACCGGTTTCATGTCAGACATATTTTCACGGACCAGTCTTCAAGGTGTGGACCCGACAAAATAAAATGATATGACCAGCATGAAAACAAATTTCTAATAGTATGTATAATATGAAAACAAATGCAACACACGTCAAGGAAGACATCTTCTAACTGTATATAAACTGGGAACTATATTCTCAGAAAGGCGAAGCACTGCTACTTCTGCTACTTGGGCGGAGTGATATGCTTGCACCTGAGAAGCACCGGACAGAGAGTAGAAATGCTTCGCTTTTCTGAGACTATAGTTCCCAGTTTATATACGGTTAGAAGATGGCTGTGTCTCATGTGACCTTGTTATTTGTACACGCTGTGACTCTACAAATCACAACATGTAAACAGGAACATGTTGGCGTTATTTTGTCACTTATTGGGAGCAGTAGGCTAGTTGGAACCGGTTTCCTTCAGGATCCGTGCTAGGCTAAGCTACCGGTGGAGCTGTCGGAAAGAGCTACAACGCGCACAGAGATGAGAAGGGTATGTATGGACTTATCTAACTCTGAGGGTTATGGTGAATAAGCTAAAGTTCCAATAAGTCGGCGTGTTCCTTTAATGATGTATTAGTGGGAGCCCTGTGCTTGTTTCTGTGCAACCAAGCGGTCCCATCTGGGGGTAACAGGAGACAGTGACATACCGAAGTGTGTTCCTTATGTCCAGTTTATTCCGTGATTTTGTTTTGATTGCTGTCACAGCAGAAAATCGGGGTGCTTGGTCTCCATGTGCCGAATAAGTTTTGAAGGCTTCATTGCCTCATTTGCTAGCTTGTCGCCACATACAGTGGGGCAAAAAAGTATTTAGTCAGCCACCAATTGTGCAAGTTCTCCCACTTAAAAAGATGAGAGAGGCCTGTAATTTTCATCATAGGTACACTTGAACTATGAGAGACAAAATGAGAAAAAAAATCCAGAAAATCACATTGTAGGATTTCTAATAAATTTATTGGTAAATTATGGTGGAAAATAAGTATTTGGTCAATAACAAAAGTTCATCTCAATACTTTGTTATATACCCTTTGTTGGCAATGACAGAGGTCAAACGTTTTCTGTAAGTCTTCACAAGGTTTTCACACACTGTTGCTGGTATTTTGGCCCATTCCTCCATGCAGATCTCCTCTAGAGCAGTGATGTTTTGGGGCTGTCGCTGGGCAACATGGACTTTCAACTCCCTCCAAAGATTTTCTATGGGTTTGAGATCTGGAGACTGGCTAGGCCACTCCAGGACCTTGAAATGCTTCTTACGAAGCCACTCCTTCGTTGCCCGGGCGGTGTGTTTGGGATCATTGTCGTGCTGAAAGACCCAGCCACGTTTCATCTTCAATGCCCTTGCTGATGGAAGGAGGTTTTCACTCAAACTCTCACGATACATGGCCCCATTCATTCTTTCCTTTACACGGATCAGTTGTCCTGGTCTCTTTGCAGAAAAACAGCCCCAAAGCATGATGTTTCCACCCCCATGCTTCACAGTAGGTATGGTGTTCTTTGGATGCAACTCGGCATTCTTTCTCCTCCAAACACGACGAGTTGAGTTTTTAACAAAAAGTTCTATTTTGGTTTCATCTGACCATATGACATTCTCCCAGTCCTCTTCTGGATCATTCAAATGCTCTCTAGCAAACCTCAGACGGGCCTGGACATGTACTGGCTTAAGCAGGGGGACACGTCTGGCACTGCAGGATTTGAGTCCCTGGCGGCGTAGTGTGTTACTGATGGTAGCCTTTGTTACTTTGGTCCCAGCTCTCTGCAGGTCATTCACTAGGTCCCCCCGTGTGGTTCTGGGATTTTTGCTCACCGTTCTTGTGATCATTTTGACCCCACGGGGTGAGATCTTGCGTGGAACCCCGGATCGAGGGAGATTATCAGTGGTCTTGTATGTCTTCCATTTTCTTATAATTGTTCCCACAGTTGATTTCTTCACACCAAGCTGCTTACCTATTGCAGATTCAGTCTTCCCAGCCTGGTGCAGGTCTACAATTCTGTTTCTGGTGTCCTTTGACAGCTCTTTGGTCTTGGCCATAGTGGAGTTTGGAGTGTGACTGTTTGAGGTTGTGGACAGGTGTCTTTTATACTGATAACAAGTTCAAACAGGTGCCATTAATACAGGTAACGAGTAGAGGACAGAGGAGCCTCTTAAAGAAGAAGTTACAGGTCTGTGAGAGCCAGAAATCTTGCTTGTTTGTAGGTGACCAAATACTTATTTTACAGAGGAATTTACCAATAAATTCATTAAAAATCCTACAATGTGATTTTCTGGATTTTCTTTTCTCATTTTGTCTCTCATAGTTGAAGTGTACCTATGATGAAAATTACAGGCCTCTCTCATCTTTTTAAGTGGGAGAACTTGCACAATTGGTGGCTGGCTAAATACTTTTTTGCCCCACTGTATTATGAAGAGCGGGCTTGGCACATGAGAATCATCTGTTGCGATAAATCCATATTTTAAGTAGGACTTCTGGTATTGTCTGTTAAATTTATTTTTCTTTGAAGTTGTAGGCTCCTCTTCTGTCTCCTCCTCCACGGGCCTTTTCCCCTGAGCAAAAAAGTTTTAGCAAGTTTGTGGGCATCATTGAGCGCTAAATATCACGTGACATATGTCAAGAGGAAGAGAAGTGCGAGAGACGGGAGAGAATCCGATCATTTTTCAAAATAAACCATCTTTCAGACTCTTATAATCAATTAAACAGAAATAATGCTATTTATTTTTTTCTGTGCGGCCCGGTACCAAATGACCCACGGACCCCGGTGGTTGGGGAACACTGGTTTAAGAAACATTTTCATTAAGATCTACAAGTGTGCCATTATAGTCCTTAAAGAAAACTCACTGAAGTTGTCTTAAATATATCATTCTGCGAGCCTCTCCTTGCAGTCTCAGTCATCTCATTGCTATCTTGGTTTAAGCTTTACTCCACTTTCAGGACTCCCGGCGCTCCGAGTGCAGGTCGAAGGCGGCAGTTGAATCTGGGTCTGTCGGCGGGTGGCTGCGCTGCCGTCTGATGTAGAGGCACCATGTTAGCATGCGGAAACTAGCATTTAGCTTAAAACACCACTGCACCTAATGGTTAGGTTATGCTTGAAAAGAGCTAGTTCCTACAATGTGTTGTCTGACCTCGTCAGAATGCAAAGATTATTACAGCTGTTTCAAATGTCCAGGTGTGGGGGAGGGGTTTTACAAAGCTGTTCGACCAATCTGACAAGCACTTTTTCTCTGCATCATTTCATCCATATGACAATGATGTGTGCATGTGTGTATCATGTGAATTAATACAAAAGGATTCTTGTCTTCAAAAGTTTGGGCTCAACCGTGATTAAAATGAGGGTAACGGAATGGTTCGAGAGATTTTTCTTACAAGTGGAATAACAACTTGTGTAAGTAGTGTGTGTGTGTGTGTGTGTGTGTGTGTGTGTGTGTGTGTGTGTGTGTGTGTGTGTGTGTGTGTGTGTGTGTGTGTCACCATGGCCCTGCAGCCCACCAGTGTTACCACTTCACTGTTGTTAAATCTCTTCTATTCCTTGAGGTACCAATTAAACTACTAATCCTGCAACCCAGCCACCTTTGTGTGAGTGTTGCCTAATGCAGGGACATAAGAGCTCTCTCTCTCTCTCTCTCTCTCTCTCTCTCTCTCTCTCTCTCTCTCTCTCTCTCTCTCGCTCTCTCTCTCTCTCTCTCTCTCTCACACATAATCCACATGTCCACATAATGCTTCTCCCCAATTTACACTCAGTGTCCTCGCTTCACTTCTTCTTTCTCTTACTTTTCACTCATTTTCTCCACCCCTTTATGCTTCCCTCTCTTCTTCCTCTTTGTTTACTCTCTCTTTCCCTCCATCTCTCGTCTTCTTTTACCCTCCTCCATCCCTCCACTGTTTTTCTTTTCAGCTCCTTCCCTCCCTCCCTCTCTCCAATCAGGAACATGGTTTTAGCGCTTCTATCAGAGCCACCTAATGAGGAAGTAGCATGGTGCTCCCCTCTAAGATCCGCATGCACGTGCACACTCAAACGTGCACACACACATACATTCTACAGTGTAGTCTGTATAGGAGTCTATGATTTGCATCTAGGCCAAGGCTGCTCCATTGTCAGAGCTCCCCCAGGAGTGCAGCGCTGCTTTTATTCCTCATAGTCACAATAGGCTTTATGCAGTTGCAGTCATTCACTGTGGATCAAGAGGAGGTGAGGTGAAGAGGAATTATTTTGGGCTAAAGATACAGAATAATTAGGCATTATAGAATTAAACAGTAACCTTTTGCTGCAGCTTTAAGAAGAACAGGGGAGGTTCAGATGAAAAATCTGTATCCCTTTACATCAAGGCAAAGTTATAAAGAGTTTAAAGGATATTAGCAGTAATAATAATAGTTTATTAATGTTAAAATCACGTTGAATATTAGCAATAAGCCGTTATCATGTATGCTATTATATAACTAAGAAGAAGGCTTGGGTTGCCAGGTTGTGAACTCACATTTTGTGATAGAATAGAAATGTGACTAAAATCAGTTGTTTCCTCGAACTTTGTCATATACTGAATCAGTAAAACCCAAGAAAATAATGTCTACTGCATCGATAATAGAAAACATAACTTTCTGGCCTATCCCATAGGAAGATGATACAATGCTGTTAACTGGTTTTAATTTAGCTTAGTCCCTGGATCAGTGTGGTCCTTCTGAATGTGGTGTTTCCAGTAAGGCTGTATAAAATAGATTTTTCTCTGAAATGAAAGCAGAATTTGGCTCAAATCTGTGGATCTGTATCGATGTAGCTAAATCTCTTTTTCCAATACTTATTGGTTAATCTTTACACTCCAAGTTAATATTGATTTAATAGCATTTATACTTGCAGGTGTCATACAGCTGGCCTAATTGTGAGAAATCTTCCAACTCCTAAAACTGTGATTCATGGCAGCGTGAACATAAGTAACAGTCAGAATGCAGCAAAGCTCTTCTTTTCCCAGCACGATAACTACCATTGAGGACACATTCAGAGGTCATGTTTATATTCATCTTTCTTTCTTTCATTCTTTCTTTTCCCTGTGAATGTGTCGGTTTTAGTAACTTGTACAGTTGCAAGCTTCCACATTGTGGGTATATTATAAATGGATTAGTTTTTTTAAAAGATTACATACGTTTTTAAATAATAATATTACATCATAAAAATAACAATATAACCCAGAACTATATTCCTGAGTGTGTGGAGAGGGCTTTTGAAACACCACAACATCATTTTGGGAAGGTAAAATGACAGATAGTATAAATGAATGGCTAACTGAATAAAGAAATGCATGGAAGAGTAATTAAAAATGAATAAGTTTTAGTTTGGTCAGTATTTTGTAACGAGGGGTGCAACGACCTGATATGTTTTAAGGAAAGGTCCACCTTTCTATTTCAATGAATAATTAGTTAAGGTTAGGGAAGTTTAGTCCCTAGTAGTCTACATCCACAGTGTTCCACTCCGGTGCCGCCGGAAATTCCGCCGGATGTCTTTCATTTTGGCCAGCTGTCCCGTTACCTTCCACTTTCTTTGTGTTGTCATTTTAACCTCCGGTGGATTTCTGAGGACTAGGGTTAACTACGCCTCAGCTCTCTGCAGGGTAAATTCAGACAGCTAGCTAGGCTATCTGTCCAATCTAAGGGACTGTTATTTCTTAAGGGGCCACCGGATGACCCTCCCCTCGCCAGTAAAAAAACTTCTATGACCCTCCAAAACGATTTGGAAAAAAAGGCTTAACCCTCCCCCAGCAATTTATTGATACCTTGTGTAATGGTTCAGGCTTGGCCAATATATACTGATTCCCATTGTTTTTGTACAGCCATGACATATGTGGCTAAACCTGCATTCTCATCTGATGCCTCCCACTCCTCTGTTATGGTGTGGGGGCCATTTCAGTAGATTTACTCACTAACATTGTTGTGGAAACACAATAAGCATGGAAACTAAATGTACACTTCCTGCATTACTGCATTACTTCAAATACTAAGTTACTCCTCTAATAAACTAGTATTCACATGAAATAAAATAATAAAACATGAGACCATTCAGCAAGGCACTCTGGGTAGCCTAACATTCAACACACAAACTGGTTGCTATGGACTCGTCACTAGGCTTCCTCCACTTCGCCGTTTAAACAAAGTGGAATAAACGTATAAAAGTCCAAATCTACACAAAACCCGCAATTAATTAGTAAGATGACATCAAATGTGGCATTTAGGAAACCTTTATTGCAAGGTTGGCACGGTCATTTTCGTGTTTTGCGTCCTGCTGCTCACATCGTCAGCCGGTGGTCCATTCCATAAATACTGAACGGTCCCTAAGTTTTCTTTTGCACGACTAAAACAACTTTTGAACGTACACGTTCCAACAAAACAAGTTCCTTCCTGAGGCGATTTTGCAGAGGCGCCGTTGCGTCGTGCTCAAGACAATTGTGATTGGTTTAAAGAAATGCCAATAAACCAGAGCACTTTTTTCTACCATCCCAGAATGCTGTGTGGACTAGCCAGACCCTCCTCCGCAGCGCTGTGGAGGAAAGTCTGGCAATGCGGGACTAAGTCCCCAGTAACCACATGGTTAAGAAGGGCCTGTCCATGGCGTATCACGTACTAAAGTAACTCGATACTATGCAGAAGAGATGAGGCGCCCTTCCTCAGTAGGGTCAGTGAGCTCTTCTGATAACAAACAAAACAGTGTGAATGAGCTGGACTCAATAGAAAATCCAAATTAAACATGCAGTGTCAGTGTTAGTGACACTTTGAGTGTGGATTAATAATAATCAAAGACACCAAAGATAGTTTGTCATCTGAAAGATGATGTAGAATTGTGTGTAATTGTATCACAATACACAAGCTATGCAATAAAAAAACTAAATAAAAATCCCATTAAAATGGACAGTCTGAAGAGAGGTCTCTCCTAAATGACAGGATGTAGTCAAAGCATAACTGAGAAAACTCCTTATTTAGATCTTTTACACAAAGAATTTGTAAAGTATAAACAGTAAAAAATGTGGCATTTGTTTCGTTGGTTGCAGTCACACAAACAAAAGCCGGAGTCTACCGATCGTTATCAGAAAACTCTCTCTCACAAGGTTTAGTTTTCTTTCACTCAGTCGTCTTCCACTGAAGCCTTTCTATTTGCTTTTATATTTTTATCCTCTACAGATTTAGATAAGGCCATTCATGCTTGCATTGCATCTCATTGCAGCGTCTACTCCTATTCCTTCCTCACTTTAAAGTCACTTTCAGCTCATTTAGGATGCAGCAGTTTGGATTTAAACTGCTGCCAAACAAAGAAAGCATAATATTCCCAAGTTGTGCATTTCTTTCTGGTTATTATGTAGATTTAGAAATTATTTTGAGGGGCAAGAAGGATGAGTTTCAATTGTTTTCTTTGTTATTTCTACAAAACCAACTGCCACATATAAGAAAGTGTGATTATAGCTTTATAAAATTCTCTGATGCTCACAAATTCTACACAAAGTAGGTTATTTAACATGTATAAAAATAGTCACTTACTGCTGAGATACCGCAGCTGCGAAATAAAGATCAAGTCTTTTGTGGGTGGGAAATAGAACGTTTTTTCTTCCCCTCAACAAGGTGAAGGAAGCCGTCTTGAAGCACGTCAACACGGTAACCCTGATGAAGGCCATAGTAGCTCATGCGTGATGATTTTAATATAAAAGCTTTGTCAAACTCTTCTTCAGGAATAGCTGAATTCTTTTCACATATTTCCTTCTTTTCAATTCATGCAATTCGCCAGAGATGAGAGATTGTTTTTTTTTTATACCTCAAAATACATCAACCTTGGACAGAATAGTCACAACGCTTTCACGAGATTTATGCAGGATGTGAAAAAATACCCACAACATAACTGATGTTTTAGACATGTTTTATATCCATGTTGTTATTTACATCTCTGATATTAATTAAGGATGACGTGAAACTTGGGTATATTTGTTAAATGTTCTAAGCTAATTTGACACTATAATGGCTTACTAATAAAATGTCTCACTCATGAATGAAATCTTCACTGTGTTAGGATCATAGACATATATAAAATGGACCAACAGATCCCGTTGCTCTGGACGGAGACCAGTGAAGGATATTAGAAGCTCTTTTCCGGTGATGGCTGAGCGTTACTGAGCAGCCTCCAACTGAGCTTGAAGACGTAGATGTGACGTGAGCAACCTGTCTGAAAGTTGGAAGTCTTCTGGTAGCTGTGCCAAGAGAAATCTCAATCATTCCCAATCTAGCAGAGAAGGAGAGCGTAGGTATATGTAAGGAGATAACATAAGCACAGGCTAATTACTGATCACTAACATGATAGTTAACATTAGTAATTACACTTAAACAGCTAATGGAAGTCCAAACTGCCTGAGAGCTTCTCCTGTACTATACGGTAATTCCTCTACTATGAGACAGTAAGTCTCGTGGTTATGACACAATCGTTAGCCTATTTTTACAAAAACGTCTGCTACGGAGCCATAAGGTGAGGTACAAGGTAATGGAGCCTTTTATACATTGTCATGTTTCTTTAGAAATAAACAATGGACAAATAGAGTATTTAAACGCTTCAGATGTAAAGTTATTCGCTGTCAAAGTGACGCCAAAATGAATGGCAGTCAATGGGATGCTAACGGGGGGTGAGTGCTTATTAGCATCAAAATGGCGCCATAGGAGGTTCGGGTTGTGAGGAGAAGCTTACCTCCTTGGTTAGGATTAATGATGTACAATAATAGAATTAATAATAATTTAAAAAAAAGTTTAACTTTTTTCTCTTATGAACTGGGCTGGGCCATGATTTTGTATTTAGTTTGGTTAAAAAAAAAGACTTATAAATAGAGGTGTGAACTGCACCGATCTTTCGATTCGATTACAATTATCATGTCTTCGATTCGATATCTTGATACATCACAATGCGTCAAATACATGTTTCTATTAAAGCCATATAGGATATTTAATTCACAGCTTTTCAAGCTTAAAAAAAAAAAACATTCTGCAGTGCTCTAATACTAAATAAAGTGGATGCATAAAACTACAGCACTGAGCACATGGCACTTCCTAAATGTGCAAAACATAACAGAATATGTAAACAGAAAGGTTGTTAGGCATACATTAAATTGTAAACAGAAATAATCTATTATGGCCCGGCTGATTATCGATGCAGCATCGTCCATGTCCACGATTCGATGCATTGATTATTTGATTAATTTCAACACCTCTACTTATAAGTAGGCCACAGGTTAAACTATTTAATCATTTCATAGTCTTGCATTTCCAGACCTATCGCCACAGCACAGTAGAGTAAGGTCTGGCCCCTCCACACATATATTCGCACAAGATCCGACATGAAAGTTAGTCCACATCCAGATGACCATATTGCTGTGTACATTATTTTTAAGCCAAAAAACAATGGGGGAAAAAGTTCAGTTGGGGTTTGGAGGTTTTCAGATGTCAGCAGCAGCATGTTAGCAGCAGAGCAGACGTATTCTCAGGAGGTTTTATTATTGTGAAAGCAGTTGGTTGTCTGTCACTGTCCTCGCTGTGTTTCTGCTGTCTCTGCACCACCTGTGACTTGAACACACACACACACACACACACACAGCAGGAACACACGCACAAACTCAGACCCATACACACCAAAAACTGCACCGCTGCACATGACGCCGTCTCTTACTTTTTCTGGCTTTGTTCTGGCTCTTGCTGTTAGACACACTCTCAAACACACAAACACACACGAACACATAGATACACTCTTAGGTACACACACAATGGCCAGATGCTGGCAGCCCCCACCCCCTCCCCTCCATCAGCTGCAACTCCCACAGCAGCAGGTAAGCAGCCGTCCTCCTCCAGCTGTCAGAGCTAGACCACTGGAGTGTTTTAGCCCTGGATACAGACCAAACACACACACACACACACACACCCACACACACACACGCGCGCGCAGAGTCATCAAGGGAGTCCCGGCATGCAGTGGTAAAGGTTGCTGCTAATTTTATAAAGCTGCATGTGAGTGTGTTCATGACTGCCTCCCTCGCTTTGCTGTCACAAAATGCATTGAATAAGTGGCTCTGAAGAAATGATGTGTGTGTGTACAGTATTTGACAGCAAAGAGGGAAGATGTGTGCTGGGATCTGTCAGAGGGAGAGAGAAAGTATATGTGTCTGTGCTTGCATATCTGTAGCCTACTTGTACTCTACAAATATCCTCAAAATGAAACTCAGTAGGCCTACAGATAAGAAAACGTGTCACTTCTAACTTGTTAAAAGGATTTTTCGGTTTAGAGTTGTGATTCAGGAGTTCATTTTTGGCTGACACAAAATTACATTTCAAGCGATTCCACTGTCGCAGACAAATTTCCAATATCAGAATGAAATCATGTCTTGCTAGAGTTGGTCGCGCACTACCGTCGTCTCAGTCATTTGGTGTAAGGCTGTCATAAAACTCAGTCCGAATCAGTCTTTTTCCCATCATGACGTTCTGACAAAATCAAACGTGTTTGATATTATAGCAGTAAAAGTCTTGGGATTGAAGTTAAATCATGTGAACATTGTCAACAACCAATGGGTGCACTCCCTCCAGCACCAAACAGGAAGCAGGGTAGAGCAGTGGTGTGTATGGTTGCTATGATGTCTAAGCCTAATGCTAAAGAGGGAAAGTTGCCGATTTGACCCTTCTGAAGCTAGTCATCCAACAGGAGTTTAACCGTCATGTAAACGCAGACCTCTAGGTACTGCCGCCATTTATCTCCATGTACGGCAGAACAGAAAATCGTCAAACTTTCCCTCAAGTTACCAGCTAAGGCTAGCGGTAGCTAGCTAGCTTGGTTATTTAAAAAAAAAATAATAATCTCAAGTCAAGTTACTTTATTTGTCCCCCAGTGGGGCAATTTGTTTTGCAGCAAATAGTATAATGAAAACACACACAATCGTACACACAATACAGAGATTGCCTACCATGCAGGCAATTTTAAAAACATAAATATTAAATCAAGTTATCTATGATTCTTTATAGAATTAAAACTTAGAATGGCTGCAGGTACAAAAGAGTGTTTTTATCTATTTGTTCTGAGTTTTGGGAGTATAAAGCGTGCTCCGGATGGCAACATCTGAAATTCAGCCCGTAAGGGATGAGAACTATCTGACAAGATAGATTCAAGCCTTTTCAGCATCTGCTTCTGATAAAGCTCCTCCAGACCTTTTTGCCTAGAACCTGTGATACAGCTGCTCACCATAATTAACCTGAAGAGGGAGTTTTTTTGTTTTACAGTAATGGACCCACACTGTAAGCCCGGATAAGTTGAATTCACTTAAAAAAAATTGAGGAAACCGGTTGCCTTAAAAACGTTAAGTAATGGGTTATGAAAACTTGAGTGCATTTAACTTAACCCTTGTGTTGTCTTCGTTTCAACCTTGAAAAAAACACTTTTTTTTCTGACATTTGTGATGCCTTTTTACACAATTTGTTTTTGCTTTTTCCAACGTTTTACATTTTTTAATTTTTCTTCTACACATTTTTATATCTCCAACCTGGCCTGGGAACGCCTCGGGATCCCCCAGTCGGAGCTGGTTAATGTGGCTCGGGAAAGGGAAGTTTGGGGTCCCCTGCTGGAGCTGCTACCCCCGCGACCCGATACCGGATAAGCGGACGAAGATGGATGGATGGATGGATGAACATTTTCAGTGCTTATTTCTACGTCCAATATTTTCTGATATAAAACAAAAATTTAAAACGGGCCAATGTGACCCGAAGTCAACACAAGGGTTAAATGCTTGAAAGGGCGGAATTATTATTTTAAGTTCAAAACACTGAATGTCAAGTTGATTTCACTTACAATCTCTTGTAATATCAATTGCCTTGTCACATGAACTCCACTTACTATTTTAAGTTAAAGTGACTAAACCTTTGTATTCATTGAATGTGCTAAACTAGAACATTTAAATTAAGACAAATACGCAATACAACAAGTCATTTTTTTACTATTTTATTTGAAAACCTCATTAAGTTACAGGTTGTTGCCCCCTGCTTTAACAACCTAGAATCATAAGCCTGAAACTGGCAAAATGTGTGTCCTGAACATGCCTCTATTCTAACAAAAACGCTTATTGTGCTCAAGCATGTGTACATCATTATCACAACAAATCAAATTAAAACTGTATTATAGCTTACACTTCTGTTAAGGACATTTTTATATAGTTGAACATTCCCATTCATATGACTAAACATGACTAAAATATCTACTCTATATAAGTCTATATATATTTACAGTGTAAATGTGCTGTCCCCTCAAAATAACTCAACACAGCCATTAATGTCTAAAACGCTGGCAACAAAAGTGAGTCCACCCCTATGTTAAATTCCCATAGAGGCAGGCAGATTTTCATTTTTAAAGGCAAGTTATTTCATGGATCCAGGATACTATGCATCCTGATAAAGTTCCCTTGGCCTTTGGAATTTAAATAGCCCCTCATCATCACCTACCCTTCACCATACCTAGAGATTGGCATGGGGTACTTTCCATAAAATCATCTCTCAATGCAAATCAAACCAGCTATTAGGCTAACTGACATAAAACCATGCCATACATTGTACATTGTAGCAAAGTGTAATTTCTTCAGTGTTGTCCCTTTAAAAGCTATAACGAAATATTTACTAAAATGTGAGGGGTGTACTCACTTTTGTGAGATACTGTATCTTGAAAATCCAAAATGCACCAAGACAGCTGCCTTTTAGTTGGTTATGTAACTAAAAATACACAACTCATTTGAAATTTAAGTTTATCAAAGCCTGTGTCATGGAATCTTGTGCAAAAATCAGTGCAAATACCATAGAACATATGTACCCCAAACCGTACACAACAGTAAACATGTTTTCCTAAAAGTCAACATTACAAACTGGGGCAAACAAATCTGGAACAGTAGTAGAGCCATTTCGAACCCCGTTTTATGCTTCCAGCTGATTTTTCAAAGTTTGAATTTTGGGTACCAGCTCACTTCTATCCAGTTTGAGCATTACTTGCTGAATAAAGTTGAAAGTGTTTTTCATGCACTTGGGGTAGTCCAGGTGCAGGGCATATATCAGTCCGAAAAGGACACAGAAGGCCTGAGGCAGGTTGGCCAGTTCATCCATTACCACAGACCCTTCCAAGATGATCCCTACTCTGGATGGGTTGAGCAGAGTATTTTCTTGACCAAGGCAGAGAATTCCCACTGGAGTTTCACTGTACGAGTCCTTGTCAGTTACATTCTAACGTTTTGACAAGGAGAGGACATAAACATGCCAGTTAGACAATAGTGTTTTGTCCACCAAAAATAACCTGTGACTGTTTTATAATGAAAAGCATTGTACAATATAAACCACACTGAAAGTAATTTATATTAAAGGACGATACCGGTCTAGAATTTTTATCAAATGCCATATTCGGATCTGTACAGGTTGCAACACTTTGCCCCAAATATGGAGTTTACCCACTCTCAGTCACAGTGGTGCTGAAACATTTTTTTAGGAGTCTCAGTACCTTTCACCTTATTTTTTTTTTTTTAACTTTACCAGTTGAAATTAACATACACAATAAGTTAGTTGATGACTGGAGCAACCAGAATCTAACAAGTGCAATCAGAACTCCCCATTGAGTTAAAGACCCAAAAACATTTTCACAAGTTCCAACTGGTGACAGTAAAGTCAAAAAACAAATTGGGCAAATGTAAAAGGATTCATACAACCTTAGTTATTGGGAGCAATTTTCTACTTTTTTTCAATAGGACTGGGACTGAAAGTGGGTAAGCTATCTTTGTTTGGCCATAAAATAGAGACTTAATGGAGCCACTGATGCTGATCAAATAATTCTGAAAATGAATGGTAGTGTTCATTAACAGCTAAACATGAGACAAATGAGCATGCACCTACAACATTTACAAAAAAAAAAAAATTACTTACAGAGCATGTCTTGAAGAAGGCAGAAGAATCATCTGCCAAGATGATGCAGAAAGAAAGATAGCGTTAAATATATATCGCTAAAAGAAGCACACATTGGCTTTTGCTGCTCTAGCCGCTGGCCAATCCCCCTCTCGCCCTGAGGACCAGAGACAGAGAGCAGTGGAGCTTTGGCAGCTAAAATGTGACATACACCTCAGACCCACAAAAACGTGCAAAGTTGCACTACTTTGGGCTGTCTTTGACTTTGAATAAACAAACAACAATTCCCGAATTTAAGGACGTATCAGAATCCTACATACGCAAGGCACAACCAGACAACAAGTGCAGACAGAGCGTGATGCCACTTA
This sequence comes from Zingel zingel, assembly GCA_023566125.1. Lineage (NCBI taxonomy): Eukaryota > Metazoa > Chordata > Actinopteri > Perciformes > Percidae > Zingel > Zingel zingel. The sequence continues at coordinate 39,359,405 of CM042320.1, read as the reverse complement.
TAGGCAGGCTATTTATCTTATAAAGCGAGACGTATCTGTATGTGTGTCCGTGTTTGGGGGGGAAGGTAACCTGCACGCCAGCAGACACCACATATAGAACACTTTAGAACAGCGGGGGGGCGGGACTCTTTTCCTGCTATTGTATTAAATTGCTGTGAGCTGACAGAACATAACGTAGCCTAATCTTGGAGATTAGTCCTTCACATAGCGGTGCAATGCGAGAAAATCTCAGAGTTGAACCAGACAGTTTTCATCAGACTCACCCTGGGTCGGGTTAATTAAGTCGCCAAAATAACTCCGCGAATCAAATCCCCTACTTCACTATTAACCGTCAAGCCACTAAACCTGTGTGAAAATGAACACCTCTGCTGAAATGTTAATTTCGTTAACGATCCGACACAAGACAACACCGTCTCTCTCTCTCTCTCTCTCTCTCTCTCTCTCTGGTGGTTGATGAACGCAGATATGTGCTGATTAGCTCTCATAACGGGCCAAGTGGGTAGCACACTGCCATGAGTCCATGACGCTAATGTCTGATTACTGTCTGATATTGTGTGATTACATTCTGAATCTGCAGCATTCTCTGTCAGTTAAATACAGTAGTACAACGTCTTCCTCTGATGTAGAAGTAGCCTACACTGTAAGTCAGTAGTATAGGCTATACACTGGAGTTGCATATTAAGTGGTTTGGGGTCCTTCTGTAAGTCATTTTGGGGTACAATTTGGTTTTGATGAATTCTACAAGCAGCAATACCACAGGCCAAGCAATCGCCTGCTCCAAACGGGCACTGCACTAGTACTTTAAATGTTTGATTAGATATGAAATCTGGGTTTACAGTGCATACCAGCAGATTAAGGAGAAGGTGACAACTGACTCAAAAAAGGACCTATAGAAAAGGGTCAACAGGGTCTTGTCCACATTAAACTTGGCCAGCTTTCTAAGGCAATACAGGCGCTGCTGGCCTTTCTTGCAAAGGCAAACTAGTATTTGGCTCAAAACACAACTTGTCATCAATAAGGGATCCTAAATACTTGTACTCTTTAACAACCTCTATTTCCTGGCCATTTATACTAGTTTTTACAGTGTTAGTGACAGTTTGCCTAAAGTCAATACACATGTCTTTTGTCTTTGAGGCATTCAGCTCAAGAAAGGCATCCTGACACCATGTTACAAAGTGGTCAATGACCGGACCGTGTGAAGTTTCCTCGTTGTTTAGTAAGCTGACAATTACCGTATCATCAGCAAACTTCACAAAGTGTCGGTTTTCAGTCACAGAGCAACAGTCATTTGTGTACAGAATATAGAGGAGGGGGTAAAGAACACACCCCTGCGGTGAACCAGTTGATGAGAGGGCCAGGTCAGAGAGGTGACCATTTACCCTCACTCGCTGGGATCTATTTGTGAAGAAGTCCAATATCCAGCCCACAAGGTTGGCCTCCAGTTGGAACTGATGCAAGAGCTTCTCAACCAGCAGGTGTGGCTGAATGGTGTTAAAAGCTGACGAGAAATCCACAAACGGTAGTCTAGCATGGTTTTTGTTTCCCTCAACGTGTTTAAAGATGAGGTTGAGTACTGTTACAGTTGCATCCTGGACCCCTCTGTTGAGTCTATATGATGCAAACTGTAGTGGGTCGAGGAGGCTGTTCGTCCTAAATGTAAGTTTTCTTTTGATCAGCTTTTCAAAGGACTTCATCACAAGTGACGTGAGGGCTGTGGGTCTGTAATCATTTAAAGTCTTTGGATAGCTGATTTTTGCAACAGGGACTATAGTTGACTGTTTCCATAAGTCAGGAACCTTCTGTTGACAAATCGATTGATTAAAAAATATAATTAAAAATGGGGCCTAGCTGTTCACCACAACAAGAAAGAACACGGCTACCAATGTTATCTGGGCCCGGACTTGTTTTGGCTTTGCAGTGTTTAAAGGTGTTCACAACACTGTGTAGAGAAGCAGACAGCTGATTGGGACAGGGGAAGTAAGGACTGTTTTGGGCTAACAATTTTGTTACTAAAATCATGTTTGTCAAATCTTGAATAAAATTGATTTACTTCTTGGGCCAGGGATAAATCTGAGGTAAAGCCTTCCAGTGCCACCCTTGTCTTTGTTTTGTCATTTAGACCCACCATTGTTTTAATACTGTCCCATGCTGAGCCTAAGAGGTTATTACTGAGTTTGTGTTCCACTTTGAGTTTATAGTCCCATTTAGCCCTTTTAATTTCAAGTTTAATCTCCTTTTGAATGCTGTGTAATTCCTGAAAATTATTTTGTCTGAATGCTATCTTTTTCTTTTTCAACAGTCTTTAAGTTGTTTTCTCACCCATGGCTTGTTATTTGGGTATATTTTGACAACCTTTTTAGGAATTACCGTGTCCTCACAATATGCAACCCATGAGCTGACCACTTCAGTCAGTTCATTTATGTCCTGTGAAGATTGATCAAACTCCTCCCATATGCAGTCCAAGCAGCCTTGCAGGGCCATCCTAGCCTCCTCAGACCTTCACTTGCCTGGTATCTACTTTCCCCCTCTGTAGGCAAGTGTGATACGCTGGTATAAGATGCACACAGTTGTGATCGGCAGAACCCAAGGGAGGGAGAGGGACAGATTTATAGGCACCTTTGATAGAGCCATAACACTGATCAAGAATCTTTCCATTTCTAGTTGGGCAGGACACATATTTATAAAAAACATTTTAGAATTTTGTGACAGTGATTGAAGTCACCTAAAATTAAGTTTGGAGCATCGGGGGATAGTGTCTGTAGTTTCTGGACAGTGCTACAGATTAATTCTAAGGCAGTACTTTCATTGGCATTCGGGTGAATATAAACAACAGTTACAAAAATCTGCGGGAATTCTCTGGGTAAATAGAAGGGGCGCAAGGAGACTGAGAGCAATTCAGTGTCTTTTGTACACAGCTTTTCTCGCTAATGTTGTTTTGCACCAGCGCTCATTTATGTACAGGCACACCCCGCCCCCTCGCGACTTTCCAGTGCTCGCTGCAACCCGGTCCATGTGAAAAGGAGCACTGAAACCATCCAATGCAATGCCAGCTTCCGAGTCAGCTTCTCCCAGCCAGGTTTCTGTCAGGGGCAGGATACAGGCTTCTTTGAATTCATGTTGGTACTGGACATGGGCTCGCTCGCGTAATCCACCTCTCCTACCCCGCTTCCTTGTTCTCCAGCGAGGTGCATTGGTAGAGCTCCCATTCTTTCCACACTGCCATTTGATGTCGGCAGTATTTGGGAAGATTAGATCTGGAGGTGGCCTAGAGTTCGCTGGTTGATTGAACTTTAACAGATGGTCCCGACTGAATAAAATCCGAGACTGAGAGGAGCTGCAGCAGGCCTCCGCCAGGTGGAAAGTTTCCTACAACACCACCAGCAGTATACATCCAACAGTCCATTCCATTTTAACCGGTCATGGAAAACGATCGCTGTAAGGCTAATCATGCGTGGAAGTTGCGGATATATGTTAAAAAACTGCGATCAGATATGAACTTGGATAACTTACACGGGTACAAACAAACAAATAGACAGTCCTCACACTACTATGCTGCCGGTCGCTGCATACGCATGCGCCCTTCCTTCTAATCTAGTTCTATTCTTGCAAATTGTGACCCAGTAATTGCAAAATCTTATAATCTCTGACTAAAAACTCAGTGACAAAATGACAGATTGTCTTTAGATGTGAGATGGTGTCAGACTTTAGCCTTTTCAAAGTCTTTTCTAGTGTAGGGTGACCAGATTTCCCAGAACTAATACCGGGTCACTTTACGTGTGACCACAGTGCTTGTGACAGACATAGACACAGACAGATTAGACACAATTTTGCCAACAGCACACATAGGCCTACTGCTCACAACATAATGGGGTATCTCAGTTAGTATTCATGAATGTTCTTGGTATGTAGCCTACATATCTAAGAAATAATATTAAAAGACAGTGAGTGAGTTTCGTGTGGGACCAACTTTATTTTTCAGAATTAAAGCATTCTTTTGGAAAATGCACCCATTGAACTTGTGAAAAACTTTGTGAAAAGGTATTTTTTAGGGCTGTCAGTGTTACTGCATTAATCGCGATGCGATACATTTTTTTTACTCGCATGCCGGCATTTATTAATTTATTTTACACTTCACTCGGCTTTGTGTCGTGCCTAACAGGCTACTATTTTGACCATTTACAGCACCGTTACTAATCATCAAGCTGCCACTTCTGCACTTAGGCTACGGAGCTAAGCATAGTAGTACAGTTAACGTGATGCTACCCGCTAGCATGCTACCCACTCAGGCAAAGCACTATTTTGGAGAGTGCTATTTGCCGACCTGAGGATGAAACCAAATCCAAAAAAATTACTACAGCGCTTGCGAAACGGGTGGCAAATAACTGCAGATCTGTCAGTATTGTAGAGGACTCGGGTCTTAAAGACGTACTACGGTTGGCATGTTCTAACCCGTCTCGTTGCTGTCGAGGGGCACAGCAGCCCCACACACAGCCTGTATGACACGGAGAAAGCAGCCACAGTGGAGCTGCTGCAATGTGCTGCAAACGCTGTCTCATTAACCGCTGATCACTGGACATCAGTGAGTAATCAACATCATTTAGGAGTTACTAAACACTATATTGACTCTAGTAAGGATAGGGATTTTTAGTTTTTTAGTTAGGTACATGGAGGAATTGTGCAATAATGACAGATTCACACATTTTTAGTTTGTTTACAGTAAATAAATAATTACAAATCTTAAAATCAAGTTCATAAAGTAACTTTCTTTGCATTCATTTGATTCCCAATCAAGATACACTGGTAAAAATTGCTTTTGATTGTTAATATGTACTTAAAAACTGTTCTGAAATGCAAAATAATAGAATTGTAATCATGTGATAAAATATGCGATTAATCGCGATTAACTATAGAAATTCAGCGATTAATCACGATTAAAAAAAAATGAATCGTTTGACAGCCCTAGTATTTTTCATTGCATGGCACTAACCAAATTATTTGGAACTGCTGCCACAGGCTTGAATTAAAGTTATGGTAACACTTTATGGTAAGGGTACATGAATTATGAATTAATGCATGAAGTAATTTGTGCATTACTTAATTCCTTTATATCTTATGAATCATCAGGAATTGACATGAGTTCATAGCCTCTCATTCATGACCTCATGCATGAACAACACATCAACTAAAGCATTAGGTAAGGTGGGTGCATCATTATGCGCAGTGATGACCACATTTTTTTGCAGAAAAACAATCATGATAATGCTTAATAATTCATAATGATGTGCCCACGTACCTAATGCTTTAGTCGTGTTGTTCATGTTTGAGGTCACGAATGACACTGACTATGAACACGTCAATTCCTGATGATTCATGGGATATTAAGGAATGCAGTAACACATAAATCATTATTTACATAATGCATAATAATACATAGGCATCAATGAATTCATGCATGAATTCATGGTAATTCATATAGGCCTACCCTTACCGTAAAGTGTTACCAGTGTTATTCTAACTAACAACACACACACACAAATGTAATCTCATTTGATAGAGCAGATAGCTTCCCTATTGGAAACATTCATTCCGTATATTTGTTAAAGGTGTGAATTTGCTCAAGAATCAATTTGTTGGCTGAAAGCCTATTGTGAAATTGCGCACAGGTGTCAGCAAAATTGGCCCGTGTGACGAGTAGCGTCTTTAAGGTGAATTTGTCAGCTGTATGGGCGGAGTTAGCAACGGCTTTCAGCTGCATGGCTTCCGGGAAGGCCGCTCTCATGGATTCTCGCTCATAGCTCCTCGGAGACCCCAACCAAGTTCCTCGGGGCAGGAATAAGAGCTTTGAGACAGCCTTCACAAAGGTTCAAAGACTTCCGGTTCAAGCGAGGAGCGGGGAGATATCTTATAAGAGACTTGGGATGCACCTGTAGTAAAGAACAAAAATGACGCATGTCTTGTTTGCCTGGTTGACATAAACAAAGCGCCTCTATTGTGAAAGTGAGAAGTGGCATGCTGTTCATATTAATTAAATGGACTTGTATGTTTTTTTGTATTAAAGTACTTTACGTGTTTCGTGTCGGGCACATTTCGAACAGAGCTATCGGCTTCTGCTTTCTCCACCTGCCCTCCTTCTCTCTTTGTCTACTTAACACTCAGCCAGTATTTCCTCAGAGACAACTTAGCCAACACATTCATGATGAGAGAAGAATTAGCAGCCAATTAAAGTCAGATAGACTCCGCTTTGGATGTGAAGCTTGAAGGTTATTGGAATAAAGTTTAATGCTTTGATTCACTGAAAAAAGATGTTTGTATCCAAGAGAGCTCCGTGTAAGATGACTTCCTTCTGTCTCCCCTTGATCATATTTCCTTCCTCCTCTTTACTCTTTCCTTTTTATAATTTATTTCCCCTTATTGTTACTCTTCTTAGGTCTGAGTAAGACAGCCCTAAAAAGCCCTTGAAAAGTGTTTCAAATGGATGGTTATAAAACATTGTTGGTTCAACAAACACCCAGTTCATGACAGCTTTTCCATTCCCTGAACTGATGCCAGTTTTTTTCACATTTTAGACTAACCCACAGGGCAACCTTTGCTCCCAGAGAAGTGAAGATCAGCAGATGGTCTCTTGGCAACGGCAAAGAGAACTCAAGGGAGCAATATAATAGATTGAATTGGATTTACTCAGTGAGAGGACGAATGTTTCACTGTCACTGCATCACCACCAGTTATTTTCAGAGCTGTCTGTTTAGATCGTCACTAGTTAAATACACTAGTCACATAATCATGTGTCTCTAGGAGATTATTTGCCAGTGTGCTTCATACTTAAGGTGTCAAATGTCAGGGCATCCAGGCCAAGTTGAAAATTCAAGAAAAACATGGCATGTCCCTCATTCAAGGTTGCCTATTTTCGGTCATAAACCATGACAACCCAAATATGATATTAGTAATCAGATGTGCAGTGCTACACGCTCCTCTGTGCTTCCGTTGGAGCAGTCGCCCACTAATAGTCTAATAACCATGGTGTCTGTCCCCCAATCGGTTAAATCAAAGGTAAACAAAAGAGGGGCTATACTTAACAACCTAATTGGAATTAAAACTACCACTGCAATGATAGAACAGAATAGGAAAATTAGATGTGGACTATTAAATATTAGATCTCTGTCTTCTAAAGCAGTACTAGTAAACAAAATTCAGATAATCAAATTGATCTATTCTGTCTTACCGAAACATGGCTGTGCCATGAAGAATATGTAAGTCTAAATGAAGCCACTCCTCCCAGTCATTGTAATACTCAAATTCCTAGAGGCTCAGGCCGAGGAGGGGGAGTTGCAGCCATATTTGACTCAAACCTGTTAATTAATCCTAAACCTAAACCAAAATATAACACGTTTGAAAGCATTGTTCTTAATCTTCAACATCCAACATGGAAATCATTAAAGCCAATTATATTTGTTGTTGTTTACCGAGCTCCAGGACCGTATTCTGAATTTTTATCTGAATTTTTTATCATGTGTAGTCCTTAAATCAGACAAAGTTCTTATTGTAGGTGATTTTAATATCCATGTGGACGTTGACAGCAATAGTCTTAGTATTGCTTTCAACTCACTACTAGATTCAATTGGTTTCAGTCAGAGTGTGCATGAGGCCACTCACTGTCTTAACCACACCCTCGACCTTGTGCTGTCATATGGCATCGAAATTGAAGATTTAATAGTATTTCCGCAGAATCCTTTATTATCAGACCATTTTTTAATAATTTCAAATTCTTACTACACGACTATATGAAATTAGATAAAAGCTTCTACACTAGATGCCTATCTGACAGTGCTATAGCTAAATGTAAGGAAGATATTCCAACAACATTTAACTCAGTGTCGTGCTTTAATAAAACAGAGGACCTTTATGTTAACTTTAGTCCCTACCAAATTGATAATTTTGTAGACGGTGCTACAACCTGCCTACGGACGACTTTAGACTCTGTTGCTCCCCTCAAAAAGAAGATGAAGCAAAGGAAACTAGCACCTTGGTACAACTCGCAAATTAAAACAAACCTTGCGAAAACTTGAAAGTAAATGGCGTTCCACCAAACTGGAAGAATCTCGTTTAGATTGGCAAGACAGTCTGAAAACCTATAGGAGGGCCCTCAGAAATGCCAGATCTGACTATTACTCATCATTAATAGAAGAAAATAAGAACAACCCAAGGTTTCTTTTCAGCACTGTAGCCAGGCTGACAGGTAGTCACAGCTCTACTGAGCCATCTATTCCCCTAGCTCTTAGTAGTGACGACTTCATGAGCTTCTTTAATGATAAAATTATAACAATTAGAGATAAAATTCATCACCTTTTGCCCTCAACTTCTAATGGTTCACCTTTAAACGCAGGACTGCTAGAAAGAACGACAAGACCTGACATATACTTAGACTGCTTTTATTCTATAGACCTTCAACAATTAATGTCAAAGGTCTCTTCAGCTAAGCCATCTACCTGTCTCCTAGACCCCATCCCAACGAGGCTACTTAACGAAGCGTTACCCGTGGTTAACACTTCATTACTAGATATGATCAATATGTCTTTATTAACAGGTTATGTACCATAGTCATTTAAAGTAGCTGTGATAAAACCTCTTCTGAAAAAAAACACCCTAGATCCTGAGGTCTTAGCCAACTATAGATCTATATCTAACCTTCCCTTTCTCTCCAAGATCCTTGAGAAGGTAGTCGCTAATCAGTTATGTGATTTTCTATTTCTTATTCAATTGTTTATTTGAGGACTTTCAGTCAGGATTTAGAATGCATCATAGCACAGAGACGGCACTGGTGAAAATTACAAACGACTTTCTAACTGCTTCAGACAAAGGACTTGTCTCCATACTTGTTTTATTAGATCTTAGTGCTGCATTCGACACTATTGACCATACCATCCTGTTACAGAGATTTGAACATTTAGTGGGCATTAAATGAATCACACTAAACTGGTTTAAGTCCTATTTCTCTGATTGATCTCAATTTGTTAATGTTAACGATGAATCCTCCAGGTATGCTAAAGTTAGCCATGGGGTTCCTCAAGGCTCAGTGCTTGGACCAATTCTATTCTCCTTATATATGCTTCCTCTAGGCAATATTATTAGGAAACACACAATTAACTTTCACTGTTATGCGGATGACACCCAATTATACCTATCAATCAAGCCAGACGAAACCAGTCAGTTAGCTAAACTTCAAGCATGCAGTAATGATATAAAATCCTGGATGACCTACAATTTTCTGATGTTAAACTCAAACAAAACTGAAGTTATTGTGCTGGGCCCTAAACACCTCCGAACCTCATTATCCAAAGATATAGTTACTCTGGATGGTATTGCCCTGGCCTCCAGCACTACTGTCAGAAATCTAGGAGTTATTTTTGATCAGGATATATCCTTCAACGCCCACTTAAAACGAACCTCAAGAACAGCCTTTTTACAGGATTACGGCTGGCGGCGCCACTGCTCCCTACTCCTACTCTACTACTTGGGTCATTTAAAGCTTTAGTGAGTAGTTTCTGTCACGCCCATGAGGAATTCTAAGTAATGACAACAAAACTGTCGGCGCGTCCATATGATACAAGCTTTACGTGATCACGCACGTGCGCCCCCACCCCTCCTCCCCCAAGTTGCTAGTAGCCGACGAGGACACGGAGGATTAAAAAAAACATGATGGACTCTTCAGAAGAGGTAATTATCTTCACTCGAGTTTCTGCGTGGGAAAGTCACCTGACAACACAATTTTCTGAACACAGCCATGCTGAGAAATGTGTGTTAAAAGTATTGTGTGGAACTTGAATGTAACAGACGTTTATTAATATCAAAAAGTTACACACTAAAGCTTTAAAGTGCTCATATTTGGCTCATTTTCAGGTTCATAATTGTATTTAGAGGTTGTACCAGAATAGGTTTATGTGGTTTCATTTTCAGAAAACACCATATATTTGTTGTACTGCACATTGCTGCAGCTCCTCTTTTCAACCTGTGTGTTGAGCTCTCTGTTTTAGCTACAGAGTGAGACATCTCACTTCTGTTCCATCTTTGTTGGGAGTTGCACATGCGGCGCAGTAAGTACTGCTAGTTTCTCAGTTGCAGAGTATGAGGGCGTGCCATGCTAGCAGCTAGGCGAGCATTATAACGTGTGTTCCAAAGTGACCACGTTTGTCTCTGAAGTAAAGGCTGGACTACAGTAGAGCTGTTTGGAGCAGTTTGTGAACAGTGTTTTCTGTTGGAGATGGTAAGTCCCTTTGGGGTGGACTTTGGGCTTTTTCACTTTGTAAACATATAACATGCACAAAAAGATATATAACACAGTAAAGGAAAGGGGAAAAGCCAAAAAGCATAATATGAGCACTTTAAGGGAACTTCCCCTGAAAAATGTCCTCAATGTCCTTTGGACTCTGACTTGTCTCGGACTCGGCCATTGGACTCGCCAAATATTCTAGTTGGTCTCGACCGAGTCTAAGTAACTTCCTCCTTCAAAACCAAACCATTGATGAAGCGCGCTCATTCAGAAAACAGGTATTAGTTTAATTCAAAATCCATCTAGAACAGGCATCGAGAACGGTCGCCTGGTATACACCTGGCTGCATCATATACCTCAATCATCAGGTATCAATCATTTTCATTTAGGCCACAGACACAATGTCAGCAAGTATTTTGTACTATGAATTATTCAAGACAAGTAATAAGTTCAAGAATGGGAACATTTCCATTTTATAATTTATGTAAATAATATGGCCTGATTTACAGAATGTTCCAAGCAAAAACAGACAAGCATGGATGTCGTGAGATATTACATTTGTACCATGTATATATCTGTATGGTGTTGCATTACCAAAATAAATAAAAAATGTTAATGACAAAAAAAAAAAAAAAAAATTAATATGGCCTGATTTGACCCTTTCTTTGTACGATCTTCACTTTCTCTCATTTGGACTCGGTTTTGACTTGGACTTAAACCTCTTTGGACTCGGTCATGACTCGGTCTCGACTAGTTCTGGTCTTGGACTTGTCCTGGGCTCGACAAAGGTGGACTTGACTACAGCCCTGCTCGATACTATAGAGGCAATTCGGTCGGTGCCTAAAAGTATTGAATGCGGTACCCAGCACTAGTAAACAATAATAAAAAACTCAATTTCCCCTTTGCGGGATTAATATAATATGTCTTCTTGTCTGAAGGTGTCCTCCTGTCTCCTTATCTCTTTCTTACTACTCTTCCTTTCTTCAGGTCGTGGGATGAGTTCCATGACTGTGCCAATGTGGCGATGGCAGGCTGTCCGGATGAAGCGGCGGCTGTCTGGGAATCTCTCCGTCAAGAATCCAAGAAGATGCAGTTCTCCGGAAACCTCTACGACATGTGCTCCAATCGCGACAACTACCCAGCGGCCTCAGTCTCCCCACACGGCTCTCCCAACCAGGAAGAGATCAGCCAGGAGTCTCTAAGAGGGTGCGCTGACCATCTGGCAGGCTGCCTCCACCTTCTCATGCTCCTGTCTCCTCTGCTCCTCTGCTGGTTTTGGATATAACTACCCCCAAAGAAACGGAACTGGTGTGAATAGATATAAACTTTTGCGTATTTTTTCTTCCACAAGTCCATAGACGTTCCAATGTTTTTTTTTTCCCTGTCTGCTCTGCCAGGGGTTGAATATTAAGTGCATGTTCAGAGGCCCGATAATGTATCTTTAAACTGCCTGTGCCGCATCATGCATATTCTCTGCATTTTAACTAGTCTCTCTGTTGGAAACACACAAAATTCATACAGAGATGCTCAATCACTGTACAAACAGACCTGCAAACACATACATAGTTAAACAGATACATACAGCAGTCTCATGCCATCTGTCTTTATCCCCTTTCCCCGTTACGTCTAGTTAGTATGAGCTTGTTTATGATGGTTCCAGGTGGAGTTAAGCTTCCTGAGAGTAATAAGAGAGACATAATAATAAATAATAACGTCCTTCTTGATAAACCTGAAAAACTAAGTGATGAGGAGGCCAGATGCCACGACCAGCTTAACTCATACTTTTATCAGCGTTACAGTATGAAGCATTTGATAGTTATGTAGATCTAACAAACCTGGCTTGCTCTTGTACCACCTTGCAGTTTGACTCAAGTTCTACAAGAAGTCTCCAGTTGGCTAACTTTTCATTTCTCATTCCCTTCTGTCTCTGAATGCTGCCTAGGTTGAAGCCCCTGTTTCTGTGACAAACAAGAAATGTGTTTGATGCAAATTCTAAAAAAAAAAGCAAAGCAAGATGCTGCTCAAAAACACCGGTGCCAAACACACGTTATACACAGTTAAACACAGTGAAATAAAAATACATTTTCAAAGTTCTTATTCCATTGCCCCAACCTAATGGTTCGATTATCTTGCTGTCTGTCAAATATACCCTAATCATAACCCAAACCTATAGATTTCACGTTTAGGGGTGACTAGCTAACCCCTTATACAGCTCCAAATCACCAAATGCTTGCCAAGTCATACCCGCTTTTTTCAAAACAAATCTAAATTAGATCATATCCCTCTCGGATTTCCCATTTGACTCAGAACTACATCACATTACAGAAGAATACTTTTTTCATTTGGGGAACCACTTATCACTAGAAACCCCAAGGCCCAAGAACAAAAAAATGAACTATTGGGTGTTCTAAAGGTTTTACATTGTTAACTAAGTACACGATCTTAGCTAAGGCACATTCAGCACTGTAAATTGGCTTTGGTTGTACATATTTTTCTAAAAAATGCTTTGGGATGCAGTTACATTGTTTCAGATGGTATGGAAAACTAGAATGGTTTTAGCTGCCTTTAAGAAATAACATAATCTAAGGAAATCTCAAATATCAATGTGATCAAACCATTTGTCTTTGTACTGAACATGTACTGTCACCCCATGTGATCATATAGGACCACAACACTTGCTTAGAAGAAATTGATAGATGAATAGTTTTAATATAAGAACAAGTGGCATGTAAGCCGTAATGCTCTTACGGTCTTTTTTTAGACTCTAAAAATAGAATTTATGTAAAACTATCTATCTATCTATCCATCTATCTATCTATCCACCCACAAACCCGCCCACCCACCTACCTACCTACCTACCTACCTACCTACCTACCTATCTATCTATCTATCTATCTATCTATCTATCTATCTATCTATCCATTTATCCATCTATCTATCTATTGATCTATCCATCCACCCACAAACCAACCCACCTACAACCTATCTATCTATCTATCTATCTATCTATCTATCTATCTATCTATCTATCTATCTATCTGTCTGTCTATCTATCTTTTTATATAAATATTAGTGCTGTCAGTTAAACACATTGTTAACAGCATTAACAAAACCCATTTTAACGGCGTCAATGTTTTTTATCGCAAGATTAACGTTCTTTTTGGCATAGCAAACTTTGTAGTTTTTTTCACATGCTGTTGCAACAACTAGTAACGTTAGAAAAACTACAACACCACACTGGATCTAGCTAGACCAGAAACAAAACAACAGGCACACCACACACACTTCTTTGGGCTTGCTAGCCGGCCAAAGAGTAGTAGGCTAACGTTACGTTTTGAGTGGATGGCGAGCGCAAGACGCCGAAATTCAATTACATTTTATTTATATGTCAAATCATAACAGGAATTATCTCAGGACATTTTACAGATAGAGTGTAGGTCTAGACCACACTCTGTAATTTCCGAGGACCCAACAATTCCAGTGATTCCCCAAGAGCATGCATGAATGTGTAAGTGCGACAGTGGCAAGGAAAAACTCCCTTTTAGGAAGAAACCTGGGACAGACCCAGGCTCTTGGTAGGCGGTGTCTGACGATGCCGGTTGGGGGTTTGATGAACAATGGCAATAACAAAGTCACAATTTAGATAATGACTAGAGTAGTTGTAATAGTTCATGGAGTCGTAGAGCACAGCAGGGCGTAAAATGGATGCCAATAACATTCTGAACGGAAAGTTTACTTTTAAAAAGTTGCCAAATGGTTCCATTGACAAGACCAAAGTGATCTGTGTGTTTTGTCGTTGTGAACTGAGCTATTATCGCAGCACGTCCAGTCTGAAATACCACTTGATGGCCAAGCACCCAGCTGATGGCAATTCTCCGCCCTCTCGTCAAAGCCAGGCGACAAAAGCACAAAGCAAGCCGATCCACTTTTCCATGTTGATAAGAGCATTAAAATGAGAAAAAATTATTGGACAAAAATAAATCTAGGGACATTTAGAATAGATAAAAATTTGCAATTAATTGCGATTAATTGTGAGTTAACTATGACATGAATGCGATTAATATAAATATTTGAATCGTTTGACAGCACTAATAAATATACATATGTTTTACTTAAATTAGAGATACATGTGTGGAGAGACAAAATATTAACATAGAATATTACATTTATATTGTTATATTTCGAAAATTGAACAATAAACATTGCGTAAAATGCCATGGATTTCTTACTTGCCAAAAAAGCACAACAGCTTCCTCTGCAGCTGCTGCAGCAACATGAGTTCTGTGCTGAAGTTAAAGTGAATGCAGAGTGTACTGGAGTTGTTTTTATTTGGTGCTTGCCCAGGTATGAAATCCTCCGAGGATCCTCCTTGGCATCCTGCCCTATGGCCGTACAGTATGGGACCAAAACGTTCTCCAGTCACAATCATGATCCTCTCGCATGCCAAGTGTATTTCATGCTCCAGGAGTGGTAGTTTAGCCCTGCAGGGCTGCTGAAGCTGCTTGTTATTCTAAGTGGCTCTGGGTAACAGTTGTTTCTGTCTGGCCCAGGATCAGAAATACTATTAGATAATAGAGAGAGAGAGATGAGTACACCTGGAAAACAAACACCATTCTGCCGAGCTGAGGATTGAATCCACCTGTCTAGCAGCAAGGGTGTTTTACATTGGGGGCTTCAGTTTGTAGGTTTACTTTTCTTTCCTCACAAAAAACTAAATCAAAGCCGGGCCAACTTTACATAGTAGTGAAATAACCAAAAAAAACTAAACCCTCAAAGGCTGCAACAGTACACACACTTTAAGAGAGGAGGAAATTAATCAAAATTGATTAGACAAAGACAGCCTTGGTTCAAGTGAAGAACTGTGTGAGCCTGTCTTCCTTGCCAATACCGACTAGGGTTGAATTAAACAGAGAGGATGGCAATTTTTTTTAGAGACCTTTAGACCTTTCATTGAAATATTGTGACACAAACACCAATTTACAGTAACATGTTGACCCTACACTGCGAAGTAAATCCAAGTGGAAGGCTAAAGCAACTGAGTAGAAATACAGAGAGCGCTCTTTCAAAATGAAAAAAATACCTCTAATCAGCCCACAGCTATTATTTTTATTTAAATTTATTTTAAATTCACCCAGATATATGCTTGGATGGTTTAAAGAGGCTGCTGTAGTTTGAACTTTAATTAAACTGGAAGAATTAACAATTAGAGGCCTCAATGGTTGATTCACCAAATTGCACTCATTTGAAAACCATCTCCGCGGAGCTCAGATGAGATGTTGTCACTGGAGGCTGAACCTGAGTAAATCCCAAACTTGAGGCTACACAGGAAAATCAGATTTGATGTGTTCGTATAAATACAGCCCTATAGTGAGTGCAGTCATCATAACCTTACCGATAGCATTGTTTTATGGGAAAATAACTACTTCAGATTTGATTTTCAAGTCTGTTTTGTGCAGAGGGTCTCTAAACCACGAAGAAAACCTCACAAAATCTAGTTATGAGAAGATATGTTTCATGTAAGGTACATGGACAAATCCGATTTCAGAGTAGTTTTCAATAATGCTGCAGGGTAGATGCAACGTTATTGACCAGAGCGGGGCAGGGAATTATTTTTGCACTGCGTTTGAGACTGTACATCTCTTTGCCTCCAGCAACAACTTGGTGCTCTGAGAAATAGGTTAAATTGGACAGAAACAACTGCAGGAGAAACTATAACATCTTCAAACACCAATACATCATTGTCACATTAATGGTACAGTATATGTGGTGTTATTCCTGTTAGCAAATGGCCAGTGGTGGGAGGGTTACTTTTAAAACAAATTCCACTATGGATTACTGAATACATGTCATTTGTAAAACGTATTGCATTAGATTATTCAAATTAAGAAATATATTTTTTAATTTTTTTGATTACTTTTTGAATACTTCAAAATCGACACAGCAACGCCATTGACTTTGACGAAGACCAGTGGAAGTGAATTATAAGAACTTTTCCGGTGATGGCTGAGCGTACTGCGCAGCCTCAGACTGAGTTTGACAACGTAGACGTGATGTGAACAGTGGTGGAATGTAACGAAGTACAAATACTTTGTTACTGTACTTAAGTACATTTTTCATGTATCTGTACTTCACTTAAGTACAATAAATAGTGCATACTTTTGACTTTTACTTCGTTACATTTTGCAGCAATTATCTATACTTTCTACTCCACTACATTTCTACAACGTTCCGTTACATTTTCGTTACAGTTTTTCCCCCTGCCATAACGTCTTCCTGACGTCACACGTTTGCAGGGAAGCCTTCAGCAGCGGCTGTCCAGCTCCCGGTGCCGCTCGTGATATTACGAATCCCACTATGGCTACGCCAAGACCCGCCCTTCAATAGCATGTATTGGCCAGGCACGTACCGCTCCCGGTACTACCGCTGCTCCTGTTACTGCTGCTGCTCCCGGTACTACCGCTGCTCCTGTTACTGCTGCTGCTCCCGATACTCTGCTTGGTCATATGTGAAGCATCCGTTCACATAGGGTTAATATACAACCTGTATATCAATCTTAAAAACACTCCCGGTCCTCCTCCGCTGTGAAGTATTTTTCAATACTTTCCCCCACTATTCACATTAAGACAACATGTTACATTCCCTTTGCTTCATGCCGCAACAAAGATGCAACTGATTTATTTGCTCTTTCTCTACTGAAGTATACATATGTTTAGGGGTGGGAGTTTGATAGCATTTATTAAATCCAAATCCTTTCAAATCACTCATCAAAGATTCTGACTTCTGAAATTCAATGTGACTGCCACTCAGTTGGCGTTGTTGAGCTGCAAAAACACATTTGATTCGCGATTGGTCTTACAGAGGGGCATTTCTCTTGCTAACAAACAATCTTGGTTAAGTCAGACACAACCTCGCAGCAAGTGCGTTAACCAGAAAACAGTCAAAAGTTTAATTTGATCCCGTGGTCAAGTTACGTACAGAATTCACCATCATTAGCTACAGCCAAAGCTACAGCCAATATAGTATGCTGCTGGTGAGATTTCTCATCTCTGGTAAAAGCAACAGTGAATGTGGGCTAAAAATACTTTTTTCCGTTTCCAGCTATTGTGTCAACACAATTAGGACCAGACAAATAAGGAAATCGGCTATCAGAGGCTAATGCTACATCCACACTAATCTTTTTATTTTTTTTAAACGAATATCTTTTGCTACATTTACACCTCAAATCCACAGTACTCCAGCGTTTCCAAATGGTTGCGGTTGCTTTGTAGGCTGGACATGCAGAAACTGAGACATCGGTTAGGTAGGCTTACACACCTTTAACAGTACCAGTAACGGTTTCACCTCGCAGTTGGTCCAAGCAAATAAATCCATGGTATTCTGGCTACTCGCCAAGTATTTTCTGTATTTTCAGGCAGAGTAACGTTAGAAAATCTGCTTCCTGTTAAAGGAGAATTCCGGTCGATTTCAACACGTAGCTCTGTTGTTTGTAAATTTCGAGTGCTTTCAGTAGCGAGAAAAACAAAAAGAATCGGTGCTGCCTACACCGTGTTATCCTGCTAGATTTTGCAGCCAACAGGCTGAAACAGGGCAAGTTTTAAACTTGTTTTTAGCCTCCAAACATGTTCGAAATGTCATTACAAGTGCCTAGCCATGTGCAGTAATTCCTTCCGAGTGAACATAGCGGATCTGACTGCAGTAGATGTGACAGAAATGCTAAAAGTTGTGCTAATATCAGCCAGTGCACATGCCTCTGTTTATTTCCTGTTTTCCGGTCAAGTCCACACTTCGACGATTGTCGAACTCATACAATCCAATATTCCAAAACGTATTTTTCCACAAAAAAAATGATTTACCGTGGTTATGTCTATAGTAATGACTATGTAGCAACATAGATCGGCTTTAACCTGACACTACAGCTGAGCCAGCAGAGGGGCTGCAGCAGTTCAAAAGTTCAAGAGCTGTCGCGCATGCGCATAGGTAACTAAGCAACAGTGGAGACTCACACTGTCAGCTGAGAGACGAAGACGGAGCTTTGGGATAATAACGAGATTGTGTCAGAGTTTTTTTTAATTACCTGCTTCATGTAGTTCTACTGGAACATGGGGTCAGTTTCAGCAAATATGACAGAAAGTTAGTTTCATAAGTCTTACCTACTGCACCTTTAACTCCGGTGGATTTGTGAGGACTATGGTTAACTGCTCCTCAGATCTCTGCAGGGTAAATCCAGACAGCTAGCTAGACTATCTGTCCAGTCTGAGTTTTCTGCTGCACGACTAAAACAACTTTTGAACGTAAACATGTTCCACCAAAACAAGTTCCTTCCCAAGGCTATTTTGCAGCGGCACCGTGGCTCTGTCCGGTGCTTAGCAGCGCCCAAGACAGTTGTGATTGGTTTAAAGAAATGGCAATAAACCAGAGCACGTTTCTCTCCCATCCCTAGCCAGACCTTCCTTCACAGCGCTGTAGAGGAAGATCTGGCAAAGCCAGTCTACATGGGTATAACCCTGGTCATGACAATTCAGAGATCACCTGGGTCAACCCGGGAGCAATGCATAACAATTACCTTAAGTGCTACTGTAGAAATACAGTAGTAGGTTTTCACGTCATATGCAGTGAACAGCTAACATTTCATACTCCAGTCCATATGTATACCATCAGAACTAATATGTTTTGTAGCCACGTGAATCTGTCATTGTTTGTTTTGCAGTAAGTACGTTCTAAAACACAAATAAATAACCATCAAACACTTATCAGATGATTTTGTGCAGACAATGTCTCCTCCTCTGCATAGTTATTGCAGCAGTTGGAGAAGGAGGTTACTCTACTGTTGAGTTTTGACTATTTTAAGACGAGGAGAGAACATTTCTCTTTGTCTGATTTCATTGAAAGTAATGTCTGCTTCACAACTCCTTTTAAAAAAAGAGAGAGAGGAAAAAAGAGAGAGATTTGCGCTACCCAGCAGCCGAGGTGAACTGCAGTCTGCAGACGGGTGTCTCGTGCAAAAGAGAGAGAGAGTAAGAGCGGGGGGTGGCAAGAGAATTAAACAAAACTTATTTTCACACGTTTACGTTCTAACGCTGGGTTTTTAACAGGCAGTTTTACCTGTAAAACTCCGCTACCGCTCTGAAAAAGGCAGACAAGTAAAGATCCAGGCACCCACTACCAGTGGATTACTCGAAAATTAATCAAACCTCTCCGTTTTGCTGTTGTTGAAGCTGCCTGTGAACATCCTAGTTGTATACAGTCTGTGGTGAAAACCCAGCGTAAAGCCCAGTGAGACAAAATGTATGTTGTACTTAATTGGTCAGGTCTTTGGTATTTGGTCTTCACGTTTTTCGTTTTAAACCCTGGTAAAGGTTTCATGTTACCCAAAGCAGCTGGAGTGGTTTGTGTATTTTGCAGTAGTATTATGGTTTTGGAGCTGTATACGTGTGTGGGCTGAGGCCTTACCACAGACATTACTTCTATGAGAGGTAATGTTGTCCTCCACCATGTAAAACCCTTCAGTGTGAAATCAATTTAGAGTCAAACACTATTGGAAGAGTGGGAGACAAATTTAAACAGAAATCATCTGTAAGTCAACATTGGAGTATTTTCAAAGTGTAGGCGGCGACCTGTGGCAACTGTCATTTCCAACCAATACCATAATTCAGGAAATTGACCCTAGAAATCGACCCTAGTCTACCCTGATCTAATCTAGAGGTGAGCCATTCAAACACACAGTCAACCTGGGTATAACCCTGGTTGAGCCATTGGTATGAAAGGGGTATATGGGTTAGCTCTGCACCTTACACATAGACCTAAGAGTGGTATCGATTTTCTCAACTAACTCTCAAAACAAAGCAAATTTTCCAAAATGTTGGACACTTACCTTAAAGCACATACACCATAATGCAGTGGTGAAACCAACAGAGAGAAGGAGGCATGAAACATCATGTCCTCTTACCAACTCACACTCAACCGCACTTTTAGATCAAACTTTGAGTGTGAACAAGTTGGGCTGGCAGAGACGTGGCAGATGGCAGTAGTGAAAAATGTATGACATTTTGACCAGAGCTTTAAGTGGAATGGCGAGGATCAAACTAGAGACAAGGCGGAGAGAGATAAACTCTCAACTGGGTACCAGATTCATATACTCTCCTCCAGCAAGTGGCAGCAAGCACAGCTGTGTTTTCAAGTCCAAACCTGAGGCCTCACAGTTTTAATTACTGATAAGACCGATGTTCGTCATTGAAGATGATTTTGTGAAGAATGATTTAGATGATGGAAAATAATTCTACTTTTTCTTTTATCTCAATTTGACTGCTAGTATAAAGGAAGATGAGAGTAGCTAATGCATCCAAATTCCTTCTCTTTCCGTTCTACACACACACACACACACACACACACACACACACACACACACACACACACACACACACACACACACATACACATACACACAGACACGCACACACACATACACACACACACAAACACACACCATTCAAATAAATTAAAATGGCTATTTCTAAATAAGTATGTGTGTTTTATGACAAGAAACACAGACTGACACTGAGTTAGGTCACATTACTGTGTAATAGTGTGAATAATTACAGCAGAACTAAGAATACTGATGTATATAGCAGTAATATAATGCATAAGCCTATGTATATAGACAATATCATATATGCCCTGCAAGTGCTCCTTTCAAAGTTGTAACATTTTCTATTAGATGTGCATTGAGGGGCGTCAGAGTGGGGGGAAAAAGGGAACTGAATACCCAGGGCCCTCATGTGAGGAGGGCCCAAAAAGATGCTAGAATGAATAGCTGTGGATGCGGGGAGGGGCCCATAGAAAATGCCTTTCTACAGGGCCCAGAATTTTGTGCTATGCCCCTGTGTGCATTACACTTTTTATAGGCCCATGATACCCTGCGTAAACTATGGGCGCTACGTCCGGTTATTCCTTTCACTGAAACAGAGTGTGCAAGAGTTGATGTGCTAAAGGTGTTTGTGAAATAAATAATTTGGGAATACTTGCAACACCCTAAACTTAGTAATGTGATCATACCTCTGCCTTCTACCATCAGGAGATGGGAGAATGACCTAAAAAAGAAGCCTAAGGTAGCTCAGCGTTAGCTAAAATGTTACAGAGTTTGGGGACAAGTTGCACTGTTCATGGCTACAGTAACAAAAGTAAACTAAGGTACGTAGCATACCACTAGCTCTCGCAGACGCCAGTTCAGTGAACAAGGCCACCTTTGGAGAACCAAAGTGAAAACGGAATTTACGGGTTCTGTTCCACAAATTAAAAAACGTAATTCAAAATCCCATTGAGATTTGTAATAACGCTAACAACTAATATCTAAAATCATTGTTTATTTATTTATATTTTTTAGCAACATTTAACAAATTCCAATACCCATAAGCCCAAGAACTTTGACTACAGAGGCAATTCCATGTGCGATGGATAGCATATACATGTTGCGTCTATAAGTTATAACATGAGTACAAAGAGGGACGAACACTGTAGAAGATTTTAGACAGCAGAGATTGCAGCAAAACTAATTGGGAAAGTGGCTTTAGAAGAGTGTGTTGGTGAATTTTATGGATATGAACAAAACCAAGTCACCACACAAGTACCCGCGCTGCCACACTTGTAAATTTGTGGTAGGGAACTGTAGTTTTTTTTGTGCTCACAAAGTAGTCATTGTGGAACAGACAGAAGCTAGTGGAACCATAGAAATAAAATGGATAGAAAGGCCATTTAACTGTTTCCCATGGTCATTTGATAGGTACACAACAAAATGGCAATTGTTGTTAGTTGTCATAGAGACAATGCGCGTCAGTGGGGCCGTAAACTGTGTCGCAGCTCGCTGGGAGGAGAGCCGCCCGACGCAGCTCAGGAGACGTTTTCCGGAGCGACGGGTCAGCAGCAACGGGTCAGTGGACAGCTAACGTTAGACCCAGCCCGCTGTTCGGCTCATTCTCTGTAACCGATGTAGCAAAGCACGGCGGAACCAGCAAGCCAGTCGGTGTTAGTTGGCTAACGTTAGCTTGCTAACTCTGCCTTAACGTTACCCCCTCGCCACATCGTTCACAGAAAACAAGCCGAATAAAGCTGTCACTCGTGGCGATAGCAATGTACTTTGTGTGGATGAAGCATGAAGTTAATTTGATTCATTTAGCGGCTGGCTTTCTGCCTCGTAACGTCACTACTCCACCGCTCGTTTGGCCAAAACCTCAGCTCGGCATATTGCCGGAGGTCGGCTTATTATCAGAAGTTTACACGTTACCATGGCAATGGTAATGGTGGCAATGGTGACTCATCATGACTTTGGCTCTCTATAATCCACACATGGTATCGTGGGGCTATGAACAAGGTGAATCGGCCAAGCAGAATGCCCATGCTGTGTTGTTTAAATGACTAGTCTAATGGAAAGTTAAAGTACTGTGTTTCTACCTTTAATCAAAGTTAACTGTAAAGAGAAAAAAGAAGGAAAACGAGCAGCTCAACATAAACTCTACGGAGATGTTTAACTCAATTGTTTGTCCTTTCCTCACTATATTGTTGTCTTTGTACCGCAGATGATGATTTTCTGTGCTCAAGGTTGCGTGCAAGTATGCCTGTGAGAGAGAGAGAGAGACATAAAGAGAGATCAAATATCTCACTGTGGTGTAAATTAGCTTGTCGAATTAAGCATTCACCCACACAACACGTTGTATATTTCATTGTTGATGATTAAAATGCTCTTCTCCGACACTTTCCAATCCAAATGTCGCTCCCTCACTTTGTTTGTTTGTAGAATTAGCATGCAGTGCTGAGCTTTCTTTGCCTTTTTATGTATGAGAAACAAAACAGCAGGACAAAAAGCCAGTGTGTACATGTATGGATCCTGTGACACATACAGTATGTTAACTCCACACGTACATCACTCAGCTGGGAGACAAAGAGAGTGCATTCCTATGAATAAACATCCGGACTGGCTTTAAAGTGGTGGTGGTGGTGCGGTTGCTGCTTCGGGCTTCCCATCAAACAGAATGGAGATCCAAACAGCAACAACAATGGGATCACGGACGAAGGATGTACTTTTCCAGGGATGAAAGCAGGAAGCCACACAACAGAAGCTCTGTGCACATACTGTACAAATGCCATAGCTGTATTTTTCTGTGTGGACAGTAACATTGTATTGTAGCATACAGCAACAGCGCATACGGCCAAGAGTCTTTTCAAATGGTGCAGACGCAGCAATTCCTGCTTTCAGAAACAACTTTGTGAAGAAGTGGTGTATTTGTCCTTGGCTGTCTTTCATAATGTCTGCTTGTCTCCCACATGTTCCTCTTCCTTCCTTCCTTCTTCTCTTACCCCGTATTTTCTCTTTCCCTCCATCCTTACATTCTATCCATCCATATATAGTAGGTTTTGCTACCTTTATAGAAAATCATTAAATTGGTGCTGACTGACCGACTGACTAATTGAGTGTGTTCATACTGCTCTATCTAATGTTCAAAAGAATGTTTCTGGGTAGGAGATTGATTTGATTGGGGTGAAAAAGAGGTTTGTTACGTGGAGGACAGAACGGACCCAAACGCAAAGTTCAACAACAAAAATAGGTTTATTAAGAAAAATGGAAAGGAGGTGAGGGGAGGCAGACGCCAGGAACAGGAACGGGGCACGTGGTCTGGGTAGTAGGATGGTGAGGGAGTCTACTGGGATAGGATGTCGAGGGAGCTAGCTGGGGATAGGATAGCGAGGGAGCTAGCTGGGGATAGGATGACGAAGGAGCTCAAGGAGCGTGGGGAAACAGGGGCCGAGGGAACTGAGGAGGAAGCACTGGAGTCCGGGGAACAGGGGGAGTCCAAGAGGGAGGGAGGCTGGGAGCGGGAGCGAAGGCAGGATGAAGCGGGGGAGAGTCCAAGAGGGGAAGGCTGGGAGCAGGAGCGGAGGCAGGGTAAAGTGGAGAGCCGTGAGGAGGGGGACCGAAGGAAAACTAGAAAACTGGAAACAAAAACCCCAACCACGAACCCCCTCCCTCCCCCCCCCCCCCCCCCCCCCCCCCCCCCCAAGAAACAAAGAAAACAAACAAAAATCAACCCAGATGGACAAGGAGGTCAGGGGAAAAAATGACCTAAAAACGTTACAAAAAACAAAAAATGCCCACAAAAGCAAAACGGCCCAAGAAGGGCGGTGAGGGTCCTGGGGAGGCAAAGAGTCAATGGGGCAGAGGACCATGGAACTCTGGGAACAGTGGGCACACGGGAACTCTGGACAGAGGGCACCAGGGAACTGGGGATAGAGGGCACTCTAGAACTGGGGCCGTGGGCACTAGGGAACAGTGGGCACTTGGGAACTCTGGACAGAGGGCACCAGGGAACTGGGGACAGAACTGCCTTGGCCAGCAAGGCTGCTGGAAGCCACGAAGGAGGAACCCCTCCAGCGGCTGTACAGACCGTCGAGGGTTCCCAGGCGGCAAAGGCAAGACCCTTCTGGTGGCCGAGCAGGACGGCGAGGGTAGAGCCCTTCAGGCGGCCAGGCGGCCTGACTCTTGGGCGGACTCTTGGGCGGCCGTCGGCGGAGCCCCTCTGGAGGCGAAGGGGCAGCTGGGCTGGAACCAGGCGACGGGTCAGCTGGACTGGGGCCAGGCGACGGGTCAGCTGGGCTGGGGCCAGGCGGCAGGTCAGCTGGACTGGAGTCAGGCGGCGGGTCAGCTGGTCAGCTGGACTGGAGTCAGGTGGCCAGGCAACAGGGACAGAGGTTGACTGGGGTGCCGACAGGACACGAGGGGCAAGAGTCGGTCTGACCGCCGACAGGACACGAGGGGCAGGAGTAGGTCTGACCGCCGACAGGATACGAGGGGCAGGAGTAGGTCCGACCGCCGACAGGACACGAAGGGCAGGAGTAGGGTTGACTGCTGACAGCACACAAGGGGCAGGAGTCGGTCTGACCGCCGACAGGACACGAGGGGCAGGAGTAGGTCTGACCGGCGACAGGACACGAGGGGCAGGAGTAGGTCAGACCGGTGACATAAGGAAATTCTCTGGGGGGCAGGACAAAGGCAAAGTCTCTGGGGCGGTCTCAGGGAAGCTGGAGACCGGCAAAGTCACCGGGGCAGTCTCAGGGACGCCCGAGACCGGCAAAGTCACTGGGGCAGTCTCATGGAAGCTGGACACCGGCAAGGTCTCAGAGGCGGCCTCAGGAGCGGCACCGTGGCTCCACTCGGCACTTAGCACTGCCCAAGATGATTGTGATTGGTTTAAAGAAATGCCAATTAACCAGAGCACGTTTTTCTCCCATCCCGGAATGCTGTGTGGACTAGCCAGACCCTCCTCCGCAGCGCTGTGGAGGAAGGTCTGGCAATGCAAGACTACATTAAAGAAGACTCTTTGCGACAGTAACAAACACCAAAGACCCCTGCTTGGTCAGGTCTTCTTCATGGTTTTTGGTTGAAACCCTGGTAAAGGTTTCATGTTACCCAAAGCAGCTGGAGTGGTTTGTGTATTTTGGAGTAGTATTATGGTTTTGGAGCTGTATAAGTGTGTGAGCTGAGCCCATACCACAGACATTACTTCTATGAGAGTTCGTGTTAGTCCTCACCATCTAAACCCCTTCAGTGTGAAGATAGTTTAGAAGAGTGAAACACTATTGGAAGCGTGGGAGACAAATTTAAATAGAAATCATCTCTGAGTCAACATTGGAGATCAAGGACAAATTTGTGGCACAGAACAAGTTTCAAGAGAATAGAGAAAGCTAAAGCCAGAATTCTGACTTAAATACAAGTTTCAAGCCTGCACGAGAAATATTATTTTTGCATTAATTTATACACTACAGTAGAGATTCCCTCGCTCAGTATCTTCAAAACTGTGTTTTATCCATTTGTTCTTGTATGCAAATTCCAAGTGTGAGAAGAGTAAAATTATTTGGATTTGACCTAAACAAAAAGTGGCAGCCATCTATTCATAAGATGATTCTTTTTTTTGTTTTTTACAACTCTGGTTTTATTTCCGTAGTTTAGGTCATCATTTTGGAAATAATAACATTGAACTCATGTAGTTTATTGCTGAGATCTGGGGATGCTTGCATAGCCTAAAAGAAGTTAGCTGATCAAAAACAGACAATCAGACAAAAGACAACAAAGATTAACTGTAAAATTATAACCCAAACTGTATGTTTTAAACACTCATCATATTTACAGACCTCCCTGGTTCAAATTTAATCTACCCTACTTACTGTAAATTAAGTGTGCATGAACACAGTTTTTCTGGGAAATGAGGGATTAAAACAATCAATGTAAGGTGCACTCACTTTCAGTTTCACCTCCAAATACAGTGCTTTAGATAAAATGGCTAAACGGTTGGCTTGTTTACAACTTTATCGTCTGACTGCTAATGTTTGTAACCCTGTTGTGCTTATCTTTAAAAATGGTGTCTTGTTCCCTTTTTTGTGACTTCCTACCAATGCCCATTGGCAAAAATAAATAAATTGTGACCCTTACTGCCAGCCAGCTATAGGCTTATCTCTTGTTAAGTATGTCAGCTAAAATGTGTTGGCAAAAAGTGTTAATGTGCTTTGTTCCAAATAGTTTTGTATATAATGGGCTAGGGCGTATTTCCCAAAATGTTGAACAACGGTATTGCTGTAATGCACTTTGTTGTACATCATCACCTCCCTCCTCTTTCACTTTTTAAATAATTTTCATGATGATGAAACAAAGAAGAACAAGTCAGATTGCCAGAGATGTGAGACTTGTCGCTAATAATAGTTAGTTTTTTTCTGTTACATTTCATGACTAGGTTATAGCATCACTGGCAAACTCAGCATGTTTGCAGCTCCAAATGGCTGCAAGAGATAAGTCTTTGAACATTTTGAACTTCAATACTCAGAACTCTTTTAAGGTGACATCAGTAAGCAGCACATTCTGTGATGCTTTATACCAAAGAGGAAAGCAAAGGAAAAGGTCTGCTGAGTGCAGCTTTTTCTGGACAGAGTGCTGCTCTCTCTGCTGTGTGGGAGTCAGATTGGATTTCTTTCTTAAATTTTGATTCTTTATTGCCTGTGGCCAGAAAAAGTCAAAACATCGGTAAGATTTTATTTTGCCAGACAGAGGGAATCTGCTACAATTTACAGAGACAGGACAAATGTCTTTGTTGCAGTCACACTTAATGTTTTTATTTCAGAAAAAAAAAGTATATATGTTACTTAAAATGAATTCAGAGGTCATACTTCACCGAACATCGTCAAAGAATTCTGGCTGAAAGTGTTTGGAATAAAAGAAATGAAGTGACCTTACAGCATGTGTCTGACAAGAATGAGTACACCATCTGAAAAGGAAATGTTCTGCTGCTTTCTGTAACAGCTGCTGGATATGAGTACCAAAGCTGAACACATGGCCTTAGTTTAATTGACTCTTCTCGCAGGCTTCATGCTCTGACAACCGAAAGATGACAAGATGTGTCTTCTCCCTGAAAATAACACCCATGTTCACTGTTTTCTCCCTTGGGTTAGTACTTCAGAGTGGATTCCAGGAACAGTATTTTTACACATTATGGCCATTATGTGAAATATGATTCAGGATACTTAGGCACTGCCTTGACTCCTCATATTCATGCAAAACCAACACAGGGATAGTTTTACCCTCTGGGCCTCCTAAAATATCTCCTGTGTGAATGTGGTAAGAGTTGTTGGGCACACGGCCTCCTGACCTTTTTCTGCCGTTTGCATCCAATGAGCCAATCATGTAAACAGGACTGTAATGTAACCCACACATAAATCTAAACAATGGGCATATAGAAATGACAGCCTGTCCTCACCAACACATTCTCACTCTCCCATTGCGTAAAATACGGATGCATACAAACCCCAGTCTCCTGGGTGAAAGTCCTACGTTGTTTGACCCATCCACCACCTCAACCACCGGGCTTTCATACAGGCTTTCATACTACTTGCTACCCTTGTCGCTCTTAATACTACGTCATCTTACAGCGCCGCAGTTGCGCTGCTGCTCTGCCTAGTGCGTTCCATACAGACAGTATGAGTGCTTTTTGCGTCGTATCTGACGCTGAGAGACACTGACCAAGAGGTTGCAGCTGCTGACTCTGTCTTTATTTCAGATCAACAACAGTGGGTTTAAAAGATTTTCGTGTGCATGTTGGCTGGATTGAACTTTATGCAAATGAGGAGCAGGGGACTCGACCCCCTGCTTCTCTAAAGTCCCTGCGATGCTGCCAGAATGCATTACATGGCTGCGCCCATTAAAATTAATAGGAAGCGTTGAAAAGAGTCTGACAATGGACACACACCTTTAGGATAGTGGTTTGAGGGTAGAAGCTCCCCCTGATAGTACGTGTCCATGTACGCGTTGTTTTCACGGATGGGATCATCCCGCTACCCAGCATTGCACGCTAGTGGGCTTGTCACCCTCCTACAACCGCAATGGCTGCAGCTAATTGGACAAACGGGTCAAATGGGATTTCAAAACCGACCATAATGGCAGCTCGTTCAGATTACAATCTCGTATTTTACGAAAATAGTTCACCGACATGTGTTTCTGAAAACAAGCGAGAAATAGGCCATGCAGTAGCTGAATCTGTCTTCATTTCAGATCGACAAAGGTCGGTTAAAAATGTTTTTGTCAGCTTTTGATAGGTGGCGAGCCGAGCTGGCCGCTCCTCAGAGATATAAAGTTGTTTTCCAGCCAACTTTATGCAAATGTCCTCACTGGTGTAAACGCCCCACTTCTCCAAAGTCCCAACCCGGTGTCACGGCAGTTCATGAAACGGTCACGTTTTTTGATCTATTGATTTGTGTATAGGGAAACGATTTTCTACTTTATTTCGTGGTGGTCACCACGAAATTGGAACGTTACCATTTCACGAACTGCCATACAACTGGGGGTGATGGTGACAACATGATCCGCGGTCTCTGGGGGGACACAACAACGGGAAAATTAAAGGCCACACACCGGCGATAACAACGCCGACAACAACAGGACGCGCTACAACAACAGGACGGTTGTGGTTAGGAAAAGAAAGACGGGGAAAGGTTGTGATTAGGAGAACAAGAATGCGGAAAGGAACTACCACATGTGGGATGCAGTCCTCTGGGGTGAAAGTCTTGTGTTGTTTGACCCATCCACCCAACCAACCTCCTTACGTGGATTTTCGGCTTTGCAATACTACTCACTACCATAATCGTGCTGTTATCACGTAATATGCTTCCCATTCAAATACATTACTTTAAAATTTGTGCTCACCAACATGATAAAAACCAGAAAAACATGTCCCTGTACACAAATCAATAGATTAAATAACGTCACCATTTCACAAACTGTCATGAGACTGGGCTGAAAGTCCCCACAATGCTCCCAGGATGCATTGCACAGCTGCTCCCATAGAAATGAATGGGATGTGGGGAAATGACGCTGACAATGGACACACACCTTGAGCCTCTCAGTGCTGGCACGGTGTATTACCTTCTACCCGACCTCAACAGGGAGAAAAGGCAGGTACCTGGGTGGTTTGAATCTTTAAAGGTCCCCTGTGTAGTGTTTTAAGTATTGTATTAGCTAAAATCAATGTCTTCATTCTCAAATATGTCCTCACTGGTGTAAAATTACCTCTGCCAATGATCTGACTTATCCTCGTAAGCGAAACATTTCTTTTCTGTATTTACATTGGACGGGCAAGTCCAAGGAGGCTTCCATGTCATTCCGCCGTTTTGAAAAACCATAATGGCTGAGAGAGACATAAAGCACTAGCCTACCTGTCTAGCTAATCCACAACACGTTCTCATTCAGAGCCAACGTCACATGTCTGAAACCTGCTGAAACGGAGAAGGAAAACAGTGAGAGGTGCTTGTCACTGCCCCGGCAAATTTGAAAGCCTCCATTATGAACTTTAGTTCATAATGGGGACTGCAGATGGAAACTAGCATTAGCTAACTCTGGTACAAAACATCTTTTTGTAAGATTAATGTATTTTGTACATTGTCCCTGACAAATAAACTAATAAAAGTAAAAGTAAAGTTGAAATTTTGAGGGCAGTTTAGAAGTAGAAACATATTGAGCTCACTGTAGAGCACTTGTTGCCATAATACATTTATAGTGTATTGCACTTTATTTCTATTCTGTTTCCTATTATCTGAAAACTGTGAGCAGCAAGGTTTTCTTTGTTGAAGTTTGAGGCAAGTTTAATGTAAGTGTATTTACTTTTATACGGTTCTGTAAAGAAAAAAATCTTCCCAGGCCTTGTCACATGACCAATTCATATTTTAATGATGACTATCCAAATTTTTGCCAAGAGCCCATAGAAAATGTTTATTATATTTGGATACACAATTTGTTGAAAATAAAAACAAGTGAAATTAATGATGAATGTGATGTGTTTTATTTAGCAAAATTACATTGTGTTGTTCTATCCAATCCAATATTTCCTATATTTCAAAGCAGATTTTATATGCCGTATTCTGATCAAATCCAATGAATTCTTCATCTATAGGTTGGTAAGTAAGGTTAAGGACAACTGGGTGAATAGAAAAGTTTTAACAAGTCTATTACTTTAAATTTCAGCTGATGAGTCAGAGTGTACTGTGTTTATGCAGTTGACTTAACATTTGAAAGAAGTATCTAGCCTGTTTAAATCCACCTCTTTTTGCTTGATTTTCGTCTATTTCCCTTTCCCAAAGGGAAAAGCTTAAACCACAATGATGTATGAGGCTTCATTTGAGACCTACATTTTTCTAGTTTCTGAAAAGGTGCTTGATTAGCATCATCATACACTACAGCAGTTCAAACATGGTTCAGAATAGTTATTATGGTCCCGTGTAAAACAATGTAATTAAAAAAAAAAAAAAAAAAAACTAAAACATACTTTGTGCCACACTATGCAGACCACAACACATACCTTCTACACCTTGTCAACAAGACCTCTATAAAGTTTCAGAACTCTAGTCCTAACCTAATGGGAGCTAGGGAGTTTTCAGTATTTGGTATTGCAGATGTCACTGGTGTGCCAGAACCGCTCCAAAACCTCTCCAAGTGACCAAATTTTGCTAAATGCTTTTACTCACTTCTATTCTATTAGAAAAAAAACATACTAAAGACTTAAAATTACAAAACATTTTTACATTTATTGAAACCATAGACAGTATATAAACTGGACCAACATATCCCGTGTCTCTGGACGGAGCCCAGCGAAGGATATTAGAAGCTCTTTTCCGGTGATGGCTGAGCGTTACTGAGCAGCCTCCAACTGAGCTTGAAGACGTAGATGTGACGTGAGCAACCTGTCTGAAAGTTGGAAGTCTTCTGGTAGCTGTGCCAAGAGAAATCTCAATCATTCCCAATCTAGCAGAGACGGAGAGCGTAGGTATATGTAAGGAGATAACATAGGCACAGGCTAATTACTGATCACTAACATGATAGTTAACATTAGTAATTACACTTAAACAGCTAATGTAAACTGCCTGAGAGCTTCTCCTGTACTATACGGTAATTCCTCTACTATGAGACAGTAAGTCTCGTGGTTATGACACAACCGTTAGCCTATTTTTACAAAAACTTCTGCTACGGAGCCATAACGTGAGCTACAAGGTAATGGAGCCTTTTATACATTGTCGTGTTTCTTTAGAAATAAACAATGGACAAATAGAGTCTTTAAACGCTTCAGATGTAAAGTTATTCTCTGTCAAAGTGACGTCAAAATGAATGGCAGTCAATGGGATGCTAACGGGAGGTGATGGCTTGGTAACATCAAAATGGCGCCATAGGAGCTACGCGTTCTGGGGAGAGGCTTACCCCCTTGATTGAAACACTGTTGAACATATTTTTTCTCATAAATCACGTGTATTTGCCTGCTGGCTCTGGGAGGCGGGACTTAGGTCTGTTGCGCATTCATTTGGATTTGCTCCCATTGGATGTTCCCCATTGGAAAGGGAATGTGATTGGCTACAACTGCCATGATTGACGTGTTGATAGCCAATGACAGCTTTTTCTAAGATGGATGCTCAGAGAGATGACGCAGCATATTGACGCTCCACAGTGGGAGCGTTTGCTGGACGTCGGGGTCTGTCCCAGGGTGAAAACTAAACAGATCACAGATTATGATCAGTATGTGATCTGGTATAAAAAGCTGCGGATAGTTTCATTGTGTAGGCAGCAACCTGAAGAAAACAAATATA
Organism: Zingel zingel; assembly: GCA_023566125.1. Classification (NCBI taxonomy): domain Eukaryota; kingdom Metazoa; phylum Chordata; class Actinopteri; order Perciformes; family Percidae; genus Zingel; species Zingel zingel. The sequence goes on along the minus strand of CM042320.1, from coordinate 39,326,986 downwards.
CTCAGCAACACGGTGTCAGGGCATGGAGAACTATATTATTTCAGACGGAACAAGATCGGCAAATGAAGTTAGCAGACAATTAGCATGGACTCTTCAGGACAATATTCATAACCTTGATTAATTCTTTTGAAATCATTTTGTCCTTTTTTTCAATAGCATGAGCACTAAAATCATGAATAATGCTTTGGTGCTTATGATTTCAGTAAAATGAACTGAATGTTTGAATTGCAGAGAATTTTACCAATCAAACAATATACAGTGTCCATATTCAGCCAACGACCTGAACGAGTTCTACTGTCGATTTGAAAGACAAAAGGACAGTCCTGACACCATCCCCCACAACACCTCCCTACAGCTACAGCCACTGTGCATCACCTCCACCTCCCCCACCTCAACAGGGTCCTGGGCCCCCCCACCAATACCCTCCTTAAAGGGCCCCTTCTCCACCTCCACCCCCCACCCACCTCAGTTACGACTCTCTCCATCCACGAGAGGGACGTCACCAGACTCTTTAGGAGACCGAACCCCAGGAAAGCTGCTGGACCGGATGCTGTCTCCCCATCAAGCTTGAAGCACTGCGCTGATCAGCTGTCTCCAGTGTTCACAGACATTTTCAAAACCTCACTGGAGACATGTCACGTGCCAGCCTGTTTCAAGACCTCAACCATTATCCCTGTCCCCAAGAAGCCAAGGACCACAGGACTTAATGACTTCAGACCACAAGGCGCTCAAATGAAGTCCTTTGAGCGCCTTGTGCTTTCACACCTCAAAGCCATCACCGACCCCCTCCTGGACCCCCTGCAGTTTGCCTACAGAGTCAATAGGTCTGCTGATGGAGACGAGTCCGCCTACAGGTGGGAGGTTGACCACCTGGTGACCTGGTGCAAACAAAACAATCTAGAGCTCAATGCTCTAAAGACAGTGGAGATGGTTGTGGACTTCAGGAAGAACCCAGCCCCACCTGCCCCCATCACCCTCTGTGGTTCCACAATTGACACTGTGGAGTCTTTCTGCTTCCTGGGAACTATCATCTCCCAGGACCTCAAGTGGGAGCTGAACATCAGCTCCCTCGTCAAGAAAGCACAACAGAGGATGTACTTCCTGCGGCAGCTGAAGAAATTCAACCTGCCAAAGACAATGATGGTGCACTTCTACACAGCCATCATTGAGTCCATCCTCACATCCTCCATCACCATCTGGTACGCTGCTAGCACGGCCAAGGACAAGGACAGACTGCAGCATGTCATTAGGTCTGCAGAGAAGGTGATTGGCTGCAATCTTCCGTCGCTCCAGGACCTATACGCCACCAGGACTCTGAAGCGAGCTGGAAAGATTGTGGCCGATCCCTCCCACCCCGGACACAAACTCTTTGAGACACTCCCCTCTGGCACTAGCCTTATTAACAAGGCCCAGAAACCACCCTGACATTCCACCCCTGGCTCTTCGCCACTGTTCTCTCTCTGCTGTAATGCTCTTTGCTCTTTGTTTTTTATTTATATCTTTATTTTTTATTGAATACATACTGTGTACATATACTTATAGTTATATTGTATATACCTATACTTATGTTGTTTAATATTCCATCTAGAGTATGTGTGACGTGCACCAACAACACCAAAACAAATTCCTTGTTTGTGTTAAAAAACGTACTTGGCAATAAAACCCTTTCTGATTCTGATTCTGATTTTGATTGACAAAAGTTTTGAACTTTTGTGTTTAAATGCTTATAACTAACATGTCAGAACTCACATAAGTTACATAACCAGTCGCCGGCGACCCGGTGGATGTTAACAGGCTAGGGGTTTGCAAAGGAGAAAACAAATCTAACCTGTAATTAAAAATGCATAGTGCTTATCATTCTGGTAAACACAAGACAAGAGTGTACAGCCACACTAGCAGCACTGTGAGGCTGTACTGCACACCTGGGGTCTCATTTATAAACGTGGCGTATGCACAAAACGGGGCTGAAAATATGCGTGCGCCACTTCCCACACAAAGGTTGTGATTTATAAAAAACAAACTTGACGGGAGAATGTGCGGTCCTCCACGCAAACTCTGACCCATGCGTACGCACATTTTGGAGACAAAATAGAAATTGGCGACGCAGATGGTGAGGTGGTGAACTGAAGTCAGACTGCAGAAAGTAAATGGGAAGAACGATTACTCATAATATTTTCAAGTATTGATGCGTCACGCACATTTTTTTACTCCATATCATCCACGTTACCATGAAGATTAAATCCAGCAGTGTTATTTGCGCTTGTACTGAGGGATAATTGTTCCATAAACACCTCCAACTCAAATCTTAAATAAAAATGTGTTCTTAATGTTTAATCGGCGCTGTCTCGTCATCACATTGTCTGCTACGGAGCGCAGGAGAGGAGGAGACGGCCCGACTACATGGAATACAGGATAGCATCAAATACCCTACCATTAGATAACTGCAGAACACAGTGTAAATAACTAATTATCTGTCTTCAATACTGTGCATATATCTCAAATGTCAAAGTCCAAAAATACAGCCGTTAAGCTCTCGCGCAATCGTTACCCTTAATGTCCTCGTTATCAGTCCAACTTTAATACTGTCCATGACAAAACCTACAGGAAGAAAAGTGTGTTTGCCTATTACACTTTCTTTCGTCTTCAAATTGTATCTCGGGGTGAGGGATACCACTAGTTGATGCTGTGTTGGCAAAAATCACAAATTGTTGTAAACATATATACTGCGGTGACCCCGCACGTAATGCTGCATGATGGCACTGATGGCACTGCAGTAGGACTATACGCTAATGGAAGAATCAGGAGAAAAAGAGACTTCAGGGACCATGACGATGAATGGCTAATATGCCGATTAAGATTCCCTAAAGCTGTGCTCTTGGATCTATGTACTGAATTGGGTCCAGTAGAGCACCGGAACCGTGCCATCCCAGTCCATCCCGGTCCAAATACAGGTCCTCGCCACTCTGGGGGCAACTGGCTGTTTCCAGAGGGAAATGTCAGACAGCTAAGTGTTTTTTTAGTTTTTTTTTTTATAAATATAATATATAATCAACTTTATCACTAAGGTTTGTTTGGATATAATATATAGTTTTTATTATATACGTCTGGTATATCGAAGCTGTCACCGAGTGCCGTAATGCCCGTTTTGGACGTATTATTAATACATGTAGTTATAGATCAGGTTTCCCTACACTGTGCAAGAACAGGCCAAAATTATAATTATAAAAAATAATTTGCAGCAATTCCTGAACGTCTGAGAAGTTTTTTTTGCTTTTTCTCCGCCTGTCAAGATTCGGTGTAACAACTGCCAGTGTCATTAACATACTGATCATTGACTATTTATGGTTAAAAATAGACGTGGACAGGGTGGGATAAGAGGCTGATTCACGTACGCACACTTGGGGGTAATCTGTGATTTATAAAGGCAACATTGCCTACAGATGTGCGTACACACGGTTTTATAAATCTGACTTTTTTTTTTTGCGTACGCCATTTTGGGCTTTTGGGCGTACATACACTTATAGTAAGGATCCTACGCACAGTTTTATAAATGAGACCCCTGGGCTTTTTAAGATTTTATACAGGCTTTGTATTACTCCTGAAGCCAGACACAGAATGAATCCAGATCTTTGTACTAAATGTCAATCTGTTTGTTCACTGTTTCATTGTTTGTGGAGCTGCCCTTATGTCGGGCTGTATTAGGCTACAATGGTTCAACAGCTTGACACAAATGTTAAGCGCCCTTTACATCTTGGTTCAAGGACTTGCCTGCTGGGACTAAATGATGAGTAACCTGCTGATTTTTTGTGAACAGAGACATTATGCATATTTTTAAAAATGCATAGTGCTTATCATTCTGGTAAACACAAGACTAAGAGTCTACAGCCACACTAGTAGCACTGTGAAGCTATACTGCACACCAGGGCTTTGAGCTAAATGCGAACACAAGCATAATAACATGCTCAAAATGGTAATGCTAACATGTGGCTGTTTAGCTGGTACAATGTTTACAGTTTTCAACATCTTAGTATAGAGTGTTAGCATGCTAACTAGCATTGGTTTAAAGAAATGCAAATAAACCAGAGCACATTTTTCTCCCATCCCGGAATGCTGTGTGGACTAGCCAGACCCCGTAGGTAGGTCTGGCAAAGCAAGACTACACCAGACCGTACAACAATCCATCCGATAGTTGTTGAGATATTTCAGTCTGGATTTACAGTATGTGGTGGCACCGCACCACTGGTAGCATCTTTGAAATGCATATTTACAAGTTATGGAGTATAAGTCCTGGAAGATCTTTTTCTGGTTATTTAGATGAGCTCCCTTAAGGTGTAAATGCAAACCTCAGAAAGAGAGAACGTGACAGAAAGACAGAGTGCAGGTGGGAGTGTATAGGACTGTAACTGTGTAGGTGTGCGTGTCTGGCTTTGGTTCATCCCCACACTGTGCTTCATCATCATCACAGTGTGGTGTGAGAGAGTGTGAGTAAGAGTCTCAGGTGAAAGCCATGTATGCTATGCAGCAGTTGCTCCCAGTTATTTGGATGCTTTTTTACAGATAAATATTTGATTGCTGCCGGATGCCTCTGTAAACAGAGAAGCAGCAGCAGTTTATATAGTGAAGATAAAGTTTTGGGAGGCAGTAGCTCAGTCTGTAGGCTTGGAAACAGAAACGGACCAGATACAGAGTGTGCACTGGTAGCTGGACAGGTATCCTTAAAGTGGTTATTTGTAACTTTCAGCTTGCATTGATTCCAGCGGCCCCTTTGAACAAAAAAGCTGTGTGTGTGTGTGTGTGTGTGTGTGTGTTTTTACCACACCAAAAATTTAATAAAAATACAATTAGGCATTTATAAAGAAATCTCCTGCTACCTTTTACCTGGCTAGATACACTAACACAGGCTTTTCCGGTGTTACACCGAAATCTGTGACCCTTCAGAATGTGTGCTCTTGTACCGCCGTCTACCTCATCATCATTTTGCAAAAGTATTAATAATTACTATATAAAAATAGCGTTCTCTTCATTTTTTGTCTGCTTTGATGTTACAGGTCATTTTAGATCATTGTATGAAAAATTACACAGTTTCAGAAACAGTTAAAAGTTACATATAGTGGGCGCCTGGGTGGCTCCTTCCCCTGTCTCTCCCCCTTCATGTCAGTTACATGTAGTCACGGAACAAATCCCTAACTGTGTGTGTGTGTGTGTGTGTGTGTGTGTGTGTGTGTGTGTGTGTGTGTGTGTGTGTGTGTGTGTGTGTGTGTTCTTGTTTAACTATATTTGTGGGGTCCAAAAACCGGGAGTACAGTATACTTGTGGGGTCCGGACAGCTTTGTGGGGCCAAAATGCTGGAGCCCACAAGGTTAAAGGTCTGTTTGAGGGTTAAGACTTGGTTTTAGGATTAGGGTTAGAATTAGGTTATGGTTAGGGTGAGGGTAAGGGTTAAGGTTAGGCATTTAGTTGTGATGGTTAAGGTTAGGGTAAGGGGCTAGGGAATGCATTATGTCAATGACGAGTCCCCACAAAGATAGTGAGACGCACTGTGTGTGTGTGTGTGTGTGTGTGTGTGTGTGTGTGTGTGTGTGTGTGTGTGTGTGTGTGTGTGTGTGTGTGTGTAAATTAAGAAAAAAACGAGCTTCATCAAGAGGACAGATGAAGTACATTATGTCCCAGACCTCTCTGGGTTTACCATCAAGAGCATAAGCATATGTAAACACACACTCCAATGGTCTGGGACTCTGACACACGAATACTTTCAGGCTCAAAAACTACATCTGCACTTATAGACAGTGTGAAGCTGTTATAATATTGGTTTGGTCTCAGCAATCTGATTCAAAGTTTGGTTTCCTTCCTGCAGTTTCCTCTGTTTCCCTACGGGCAATGAGCAGCGAACTTCCATCTCCAGTGGCCTCAATTACAGAGAAAAGCTTCTTTCCAGGTTTGTGCTCCGAAAACTGTAGGTAGAAATCTCTGTGAAATGTTTCCAACACATAGCGGCAGCTCTCCTGCACATATACTGTATACCAGACAGCTGTGAAGCACATCATTGTATGATGAAAGCCAAACAAGTCGTTTTAAGCACTTTCAAGCACACTCAGACTCCTGTATTGTAAATGATGAAGTATCTTTGTCCTACGATTTTTTATTAATTGTGCAGTTGAGTTTTAAAAAATCATCAGGAGATTTAGTTAAAGAATAAAATCTCAGTCCGCTCTCATTAACGAGGTCCCCGCTTTCCAATGAAACTCACTGATCTGATGAAACTTTCTTTGTCTTTTATATTGGTACATTTAGTTGGGGATGCAATTAGAGGGTTTTGAACTGAAGTATCCATTCATATTCACATGCATTCGAGCAAGAGGCAGCAAAGGCTACATAATAAGTTGCCAGTGCATCATGGGATTACAAACAGACAGAAAAACTGTCTTTTTACCATTACGTTGTCAAAGAAGAAGCTAACTAATGCCGATAGCTTTTTGTATTTAATTATTCATAACTTATATCTAATAATTACCCAGAAATGACTGGCTGAGGGTATTAATGGCTTGTTGAACACCAGAAACCTGGCTATTCTGCTGCTACAGTCACAAAAACAGTGGGTAACTTCTGAAGGACAAAGCTTTTATTAAAGCACAGAATTGACATAAATTGGAGTTTTATCTTCAGTCCACTGGTAGCAAAGTGTAAAAACAGACAATTATAATCAGCATGTACATATATGCAAAACACAGTAGCCACACATGTGTTCTTTATATTACTGTAGAGGACGCCTTTGATCACTGCTTCGGATTAGAGAGGCGAAAGACATGGCAAAAAAGTATGTGAAGCACTTGCTTCTGCTTGTTTCTCATTATTGTGTGTACAAGGTAATTATTGAAGGTGACTAAGATGAGTGTTTCAACATTTTTATCAACTTAGATCTTCTAAAATCTGGAATATAGTGGAAAGACAGCAAGTGAGCAATGTCCAGAGATACTATCAACCTGAAACAAAAGTTGGGGGAGTTAAATTAGGATTTTTTTTTCCCCCTCTGGAAATGCTGCCCTATACTGTTGTGACTAGTTACTATGCGAAAAAAATATATATATTTACATGCTTTACATATACTGTAATATGGGGCAGCTGTGGCTCATGAGGTAGAGCGGTCGTCCAATCGGAAAGGTTGGCAGTATGATCCCATGCAATCTACATGTCGAAGTGTCCTTGGGCAAGATACTGAACCCCAAATTGCGCCATCGGTGTGTAAATGTGTATATATGTTTATCTGATGAGCAGGTGAAACCTTGTACGACAGCCTCGGCCACCAGAAAGATCACCACAGGCCAAAATGAAAATGAAATGTAATGTAATGAAGAGTGGAAGTTTACTAGCACTGTGCTTTACATTCCCGTAAAACTCAGATTAAGTAATGTTTAGCAGCACAAAATGTTTCGTCGTCATTACAGTTAGGATTTTACAGCACTTGCATAAGCATGTCAAAAGCCATGGTGGGCCAAAACAAACAGAGGACGGGCCAAACTTGGCTCGCGGGCCCCAAATTGGGCGGCCTTGCTTTAAAGATGCCCTTTAAACCGTTTTTACTTGTATCTTTTGAAATATGTTAGGTCCATATGTGTTGGTGTTATGTCGTGAATGTGAAAATGAACTGCTACCTCCTCTGTCAGCTCTAGCCACTGAAAAGAAATAAGTGGAGAAATCAGGCCAATTATAAAAGCTGGTCAGTCTGACGTGGTGTAGCCTGAGCTTATTACTATTCATGAGCTCACCCAGTTGCTCTGGGTAAAGGATGATGATAGCCAGGCTCTCATTGGCTAGCTGTTAGCCAATCACAGTCAAGCAGCTTAGCTTGTTGAATATTAATGAGAACTGGCACAAATCGAGTCTTCCTGCAGGCTTTCTATTTCACGTTAGAATGGCTTGAAACAAGGTAACCAAGGCATTTTTTCCACAAAAAAATGTTACAGAGTCCATGGTAGAACTTCAGATATTACCACAAAGTAATTAAATATGTGTGGCAGGGCACCTTTTAAGCAAGACTTTGTAACTTTTGCTGAACAGTGGCCACTGTGGCTACAAGTGTCAATTACATGATAATGACAAATGATACAACATAATGGTAGTACAAGAAGAGTTGTAAAGTCAGTGAACTGACTCAGTAATGCTCTGCTACTGTTGCACAGTAATATAAAGCCAGAGTTTGCTAACTTAAGCTTACATTAGCTACCATAAACTCCTGGTCATACCAGACCAATCATAGCACAATGACTTTCTAAATACTAACAGTTGATGGCATTGCAAAAATTGCATTACTTTTCATGTTTCAGTTCTACTTATACAATAGACAATGTGAAAAATAGCTTCTTCTTTTTATTCCGTTTCCTTTTACTTTAAACCACCCTATATTTTTGGCTTGAGGGTCAAATGTGTGCATTTTTGGCAACAAACTATGTAAAAGGGAATGAGTCATCTTTACTTATATAGAATGAAAATAATTACAGTGAAAAGAATTGTATGTGACAGAATTGCCGCTGATCAACATATAATCCAACCTACTGTATGTGGCTTTTGATTTAAAATGTGTAAGAATAATGTCAAACACACAATTGCATTGACACAAAAAAGGCACAGAAGGGCAAACAAAACTAAAATGCACAGTATTGTTCTAATCCATGCGATCGTCAGCATGTGGCCACATCATCATCTCATCCACATCACATCTTATAGTTGGTATGTCGTCTCTCGATATGCACCTTGGATAGAAATGCTTGGCATGCCTTATCCACCCCTGGCAGTCATCAGCTGGGATGCTTCTGCAGCCGGCATCCATTGCATCCAGCAGAGACATTTATAAATGTCCTCATGTTTCCTCCAACCTGTTCCCTTTCTGCTTCTGGCACCAGTCGTTGGTGGAGGTCATTTAAAAACAAAAGAAGTCGATCAGTGTTATAGGGACCAATGGTTCTTTCAGACCAGCACTTGAGATTGCAGATCACATTGTAATATTTGCTCCTCTCTGAGCCAGCACGTCAACCGTCGCCCTTTTCCTGATGGCGTTTCTTCCTCACCGACGTGTCTTCTCAATGTTTCAATGTTCATTCAGAAATGCTTTTCAGCTGTTTTAATATTGAGTTTGAGCTGCAGTTGTTGCAGAAGTAGAGGCTTTGTACAATATTTAATGTTTTGAACATAATGTCTTCAATTCTGACGTGTTGTGTGCATGCATTTGTAAATAAGATAAGAAAGATTTATAATTTTGGTATTGGGCACGGTTGTATGTAAAGAAGAAATCAACATTTTAGAAATGGCTTGATTGACTGCATCTTTTGTGGTAACAACATGAATCATGTTAATGGTATGGCCTGAACAGACCGATGTTGGGCAAATTGTGTTTAGAGTTTTGAAAATGTGACTACAGATTGGACAAAAGGATGTTAGCGATTGTAAAAAACTGTAACAAACTGTGAATGAAACTAAACAACCACACAATAAAGGTTGAGGAAAAAACAGGACGCTGGCACAACGCTGGCTTAATCTAGACGCACCCTAGCGGCAGCAAATGTAATTTGCAGCCAGGGTCAGTCTAGATTTCTAGGCTATTCTCCAGAACCATTGTACCCCGAAATAACTTACTGTGCATCTTGATGTGGGTCTGGCTTGTCGGGAGAAAGCTACTAGCAGCGATGCCACAGGCCAAGCAAACAGGCATGTTTTGTACAGGTTTAAAACTGTATACAGTAACAGTATATGAAGTAGTGGCTGCTTTCAGGTTACCACATTAATAACTAAAAGGGACCACTCTTCAGAAAGAGTACATTTTCTCATTCTGAACATCAACACTCACTACAAGTAAAACAAAAAGTACAGAGAAAAGAAAGCTGTAAAGTAGAAATAATCTGGGAAATGTGCAGTTGCCAGAGAGTGGCATGATCCCTATTCCTCTCAGTTTATTTGCTTTTAAAACAACATTATTGTTTGAATGTAGCAGAGAGAATGAAGGAAAAATGGATGGGGGAGTTAGTGACAAAGAGAGTAAAGGAAAAACAGAGAGAAAAAGAAGACATAGTGAGGGAACAGGAGGACTTGAAGGACATATTATGAAGATATATGCAAAGGAGGGGCGAACACGGGGGGGAAAGAGAAAGAAAGAACAGAAAGAGAGTGAAGGTTATACTAATGAATGGTTAAACTGGGGGAAGGCAGAGAGAGGAGGAGGAGGAGAGAGAGAGAGAGAGAGAGAGAGAGAGAGAGAGAGAGAGAGAGAGAGAGAGAGAGAGAGAGAGAGAAAGCAAAGAAGAGAGGAGAGGGAGGTTAGGAAGATAATGTGCAGGTGGCTAGAGATGTTTAAAGAAAGATGGTTTGTCTCTTTGTGTGTGTGTGTGTGTGTGTGTGTGTGTGTGTGTGTGTGTGTGTGTGTGTGTGTGTGTGTGTGTGTGACCTTGAGCGACTAAATCAATAGCTACATGTAAATCAAGGATTGACCTAACTGAGCAGTAAACGGTCTGCAAGGCTCATTACACATGAGGAAGAGATATGTTCAGAACAGAAATCAGATCAGCAGCATGAGGTGTGCGTGTGTGTGCGTCTGTGTGTGTGTGTGTGTGTGTGTGTGTGTGTGTGTGTGTGTGTGTGTGTGTGTTTTTCTGTTAACATTGGTTTTCTCAGCTTGAAAACTGTGTGTCATGGACATATACATTCTGTTTATCTGTCTCTACGTGTGTGTGTGTGTGTGTGTGTGTGTGTGTGTGTGTGTGTGTGTGTGTGTGTGTGTGTGTGTGTGTGTGTGTGTGTGTGTGTGTTTATTTGTTTTGTGGCAGTAATCCCAGTGACAAGAGCCTTATTGCCCCAGCTCTGACCTGACCTTTCTCTAATTGACTCTAATCAATTGAGATCTATCTTTTCTATCAAGCCGTTCTGAATGGGGATGATGCTCCTCTTCACTTCTCCTCTCTGCATGCTCCAGTCAAGATTTTATGTTCTCTTAAATGAGGGATATCACTTAATTCACCACTGATGTGCAGTATTCCTGTTCCAAAAACTGGACAACTTTACATGAATGCAGCAGATGTACCGTACTACACTAAATTCTCAGTAGTTCTTCAACTAAATATACTGAGATGCAGTTAATCAGTGGATATATTGTTGATTTAAGGGAATAGAAGTTCTTTTCCAACAGTAGTTTTTTTGCCACTATTTTTTCATTCTTGTCTTTCATATATCCACATGGGTAAATTAGGTTGCACTGCTTTAGAAGGGAGTGACACTAATTGCATTGCAAACTAAAGTTTTTTTTTCTTACAACTCTGTTGTTCATGAGAGCCAAGTTCGGTATCCACTCGCTGTGTTATTCTTCTTAATTTTGTCTTTTCGCTCTAGTAAAAACTCCGATTGAGCCTATATGTGAATAGAGCAGGGAATTCACTGCAACTATGTTGATAACATTTCTATCGCGGCTGGTGTGAAATGGAAGAAAACAAACAACTGAGAGTGAAGCAGAAGGGTGATTTACATGAAGACTGCAATGAAAATGTCTAACTAGTCGGTAGGGGCCAATGCCAAAATCATCAGACAAATTCAAGGAATGGCAAGAGACTTTTTTTTTTTAGGTTGTTTATGACCAAATTACAACGCGGTGTAATCCCGTCTGCTGCATGCTCTACCCAGCGCCACACCTTGTCTAACCAAACAGAGTATTTCCAGTAAGTGAGAATGTGTCTGACATGGGCAATCTCCTGTTGAGTGCTACATGTGTAAAAATTAAACTCCGGACAATGTACAGACCTGATTCTCCCGACATTGTCTAGAGTTCCAACACAGTCTCACTCCCAGCGAGTCAAAAAGCGACTCTTGGTCAGGTGCCTTTGGCATTTGTTACTGACGTTTTCAACTACCTCTCCACTGTCCTGTGGTGTCCCACAGGGCTCAGTTCTGGGGGCCCTGCTATTTTCGTTATATTTGCTGCCTTTGTGACAGATCATAAATAGATACAATATTGCTTACCAGTTATATGCAGATGATATCCAGCTAATTTTTTTAAATTTAAATCCAGTGAGGCCTCCAAGTTGTCTAGGCTTCTCGATGGTCTCAACGCTATTAGGGACTGGTTAGCTGTAAATTCCTTACAGGTCGTCCCCACAATCATGCAATGTATTGGGCCTCTTTCCTCTGCTGTCTGCTTAAACCTGTGCAATTTAGGGGTGATTAAATCAACATTGTTTGACACATATGTAAAGCAGCTAACCCTTTATTGTTTTTTCCATATGAGAAATATTAGTAAATTGAGATCTGTAGTTTCAACTGCTGAACTTGAGATGCTCATACATGCATTTATATAACGTGACTATTCCACCAACTGCCGTGAGACTGGGTTGTCCCACACTGACTACTGCAACTCATTGTTCTCTGCACTCAGTATGTCTGCCTTTGATCGCCTTTTTCATATTCAAAATGCTGCCGCAAGGCTACTTACAGGGTCATCTAGACTCTAGTCTCACATCACTCCTGTACTCAAGTCACTGCACTGGCTCCCTGTCAAATATAGGATTCAGTTTAAGATTCTCACATTAACATACAGAGCCTTGCACGGTCAGTCTTACTGGAACCTTATTTGACAGCGCAGTCTTTTTACTTATTACTTATTACTAACTTACTTTATATTTACTAACTGTTCCTCGAACCTGGCTTAGGACTCACAGTGACCGAGCCTTTGAGCCAGTAACACAGAGACTTTGGAACGCTCTGCCTCCTCCAATACGATCTGCTGTCTCTGTCGACTCTTTTAAAAATCAGTTAAAGACCTACTTTTTTAAACAGGCATTTGGTTGACCTGTGCACACTTTAATTTATTTTGTATGCATTGCTCTATGATTTTAATTGTGCACTGTGTTTTAATATGTATCATGTTGTATGTTTTATGTAAACCACTTTGTGATTTTTATCTGTTAAAAGTGCTATATAAATACATTTTACTTTACTTACTTAACTAATTTGCACTTCTTCGACGCTCTGGGTCAGGACTGATTTGGCGTCATTTAAAAAATGTACGTTTAACTGACATGCCCCACAAGATCGGGACAGTTAAGTTTAGGAAAAGATTGTGGGTGGAGTTAGAAAATGTTTCAGTGACACACGGGACACAAACGTGACACAAACCCTGGTCTCCTGGGTGGAAGTCCTTTGTTGTTTCACCCATCCACCATCCCAACCTTTCTCCGGTCTTTCATATTACTCGCTACTGTTGTCGCTTTTAATACTACGTCGTCTTACAGTTACTGCTATGCCCGGTGCATCCCATACAGACGCTGAAGGGTGATTTTTGCATCGCTATCTGACACTGAGAGCCACTGACCATACGTCAGTATATGAAGAGTTGGGAATGAGATCGGGTTGGGAGTTCATCTGAGAAAACGGCTTTAATGAGCTTTAAAGGTAGGAACATTTTGAACTATGGAGAGAATCAGGCTAGATGTCTCCTGCTTCTGGTATGCTTATCAACTCCTGGCTCTAGCTTCATATTTAGCTTACAATATGACATATGACAATGAACGTATTCAGGTTTCCATTCAAATGCATTAATTAGTCATGGATGCATTGAGATAAAAAGCTGGTGGCGCTAATTCTCCAGTCGGGTTTATTAAACCATTGCAGTAAAAGACGACAATATGAAGAAAATATGGCATTTATGTTTGATTCATGTATTATTGCTTTTTATGTTGTTGTTTCTTGTGTTTGGTGAGTCAAAGACACATTTCCACCCTGGTGGATAATAAAGAAATATTCTACTCTGATTTTCTAATTTGAAAAGGTCTAATTTGGAAGGATGTCTCCTCATCGCTCCACACAGATCTGATGTTTTTAACCGCTACAACTTTTCATCTCTTCAGCGGAGCGGAAGCTTGTGTGTCGCAGGTCACATGCTTCACATACTCATGATTCGCTATCACTTTGATTCCATTTCACTTTGTCGCATTTTGCTTTTTTCGATGCAACCTTTCCACCTCACCTAAGTGTCAAAACTTTTAATTGATTTTTTGACTTTTTCTTGAAATTCTGAAAATGTGCACAAATACTGGATGAAAACGCACTTCATGATAATCTTCTCAGCAGAGGTGTCAAAAGTATTCACATTCATTACTTAGCTAGAAGTATAGATACTAGGGTTTAAAAACACTTCTGTAGAAGTTGAAGTATCAACTCAAGCTTCGTACTCAAGTAAGAGTGTAAAAGTAATAGTTTTAAAACTACTTAAAGTATAAAAGTAAAAGTAATGTAAGGGGGAAAAAAAATGCCATTAAGGACAAAAGCTTAGGCCGAGCCACAGGGGACTATAGTGCACTACCCCACCTCCACAAAAAAAGTTTTTTTCTAAAGGCCATAATGGCTATAATGTTATATTAAAATGTTAATGTTGAAAAATTTGGAATGCACCTGTTTCAGCCGCATTTATGCCCATTGAAAATGAACGCATTTTAGTACAATGCAAATACATTAAAGAACCATATATGTGTACTACTAAACATTAGCGTGTTTCATGGAGCGGAAGATATAATGACTAGTTGCCTATAAGTATTGTAATGGTGCAAAAACTCAAACTTCAGAGGCATGTTATCAATAGCCTTTATTGGAATGTAAATGTACATCCATGCTTAGCTGCCGGAATCTGTGAGGGCAACGGATGTAAGATAACAAAACTGGACAAGAAAAATGCCGGTGCTTGGTTGGGACATTTTGCTCGAGTTCTCTTGAGTCTCTGCCACGGACATCTTCGTACTAGGCTACATACGTCTGCTATTTCCTTGCTGGAGTGTGACGTGATTTGTGTCATGGGCAGGTGCGATGGATCACGTACAAACCAATAGGGTGTCGGAATACTATATGTTTATACTTCTCATCCAACCACAATCAAATTCACTATATCCGGATGGCGCGATTTATCTGGATATCTTTTTTTCTTTTTTTTGTGTGTGTGTGTGTGTGTTTTTTTGAACGATGACAAGCCAGAATGAAATCAAGCCAAACTGAAATAGGAGTAATGAGGCGTAAGGAGTAGAATGTACAGATAATTGCGTGAAAATGTAAGGAGTAGAAGTAAAATAAATTAAAATAATTACTCCAGTAAAGTATACAGTAGATACCCCAAATTTCTACTTAAGTAAGGTAACAAAGTATTTGTACTTCGTTACTTGACACCTCTGCTTCTCAGGTATCTCTTGACAAGAAAGCAAAAAAGCGTATTTCCAAAATGTCAAACTATTTTTTTAAATTATCTTCTACGGGTGCCTGGGTAGAGCATGTGCGATAGAGGTTTACTCTTCGACGCAGCGGCCGCAGGTTCGACTCCGACCTGTGGCCCTTTGCTGCATGTCATTCTCCCTCTCTCTCCCCTTTCATCTGTCCTATGAAAATAACGGCCAAAAGTGAATCTTTAAAATACTGTCTTCTACATCCTAGATCTGTTTGTCCCCCCCCTCCATCTATCTTATTGTTTTTCATGTATTTTTTGTTCATAACATTTAAGTTACAGCTATAACGCCCTTTAGTTCACCTTGTTAATGGCTAATGCTTGACTGTTCTACGCTAACCATTCCTGAACTTTAGTTTGTTTGACATTATGAAGAGGAGGACCACACAGTACGAAATGTCATTGATGACACAATAAAGTCTTGATGTAAGGAACACTCTGTATGGTAGGTTGAATATTGACTTATATGAGATAGAGAGAAGCCAAATTGCCATTTAATTACAATAAAATGTTACAGATTATTACTGGCATGTAAATAAGTACCATGATGAAACAACTTCTCACTGCATCCAACTGCTGATGTATGTTTTCAACATGTCAACACTAGAAATGAGGCTGAGAAATTTCTAATGCGGCCAAAGCTAGGCAGATGTTTGCCTATAGCTCTGTATGGTAGTTGTGAAGTATCTCTCTCTCTCTCTTTCTCTCTCTCTCTCTCTCTCTCTCTCTCTCTCTCTCTCTCTCTCACTCTCTATATCTCTCTCTCTTAAACACACACACACACACACACTTTAAGTACTGTAAGTGTATGTGGTAATAGTTATCATGATCGCTGCTACAGTCCAGGTACACATCTTAGCCATGGGGGACAGAACTGATCAAAGAGAGGCTGCTGCTGCTGCTGTGTGTGTGTGTGTGTGTGTGTGTGTGTGTGTGTGTGTGTGTGTGTGTGTGTGTGTGTGTGTGTGTGTGTGTGTGTGTGTGTGTGTGCTTGTGTGTGTGTGTGTGTGTGTTTGAGATCAAGAGTTTGTAAAACAAAAAAGTATGTTTGAGAAAGTGTGCATGGTCATATGTGAATCTGTGAAAGTTTCAAGTTAACGAGAGTTAAAAAAAGCAAAAGAAATATATGAAGTTAAGGAGAACTTTCGTGTGTGTGTGTATGTGTGTGTGTGTGTGTGTGTGTGTGTGTGTGTGTGTGTGTGTGTGTGTGTGTGTGTGTGTGTGTGTGTGTGTGTGTGTGTGAATGGGTTAGTATAAGGTGGCTGTGATTAATTTCTCTCTGTTGCCGTGGCTCTAATTCCCGGCTGAGGTGGGAATGGTCCCTGAAGGAGTCCCAGTGGAAATCACAGTAGGCAGGCAGGCAGACAGCAGCTCTGAGAAACACTGATGAATTATCCATAGAAAGAGAGAGATGGGGGAGGGTGGGGTTGATGGAGATGGAGTGAGAGGGGGAGAGAGGGCTTGGGTGTAAAGAGAGCAAGCGAAGGCAGGAAGGAGTTTATGGAAAGCCGGAGAGGAGTGAAAGTGAGAAAAAAAAAACACAAAAAAATAATAGGAGATGGAGGAAGAGGAGTGTGAAAGAAAAACAGAGTGGGTGAGAGAAATTTCAAAGAGGAAGAAAGAGAGAGAATGTTTGCTAAAGGATAAAGCTGCAAGTGAAAGCCACAACATGTTTTCCCTTTTGGAAAATTCACACTTATACTGCTCATCCACCCCCAGTGTGTGTGTTTCCTCTCACTGCTGCTGGATCACTGTGTATCTGTGTGGAAACATACATCTTCAGGTTACACCTCAATACCAGCAGCCATCCAAACAGTCCCAGTTTTAATTGGGAGGGGAAATCAACACTGAAAGTAACTCACCACGGAGAGCAAAGGTTAAGCAAAAAGTGGCGTTGTGCATTCATGCCTTCCTTTATTATTATTCATTTTTTATGTTTCTCACCTGTACACTTATGACAGTCAGTTAGTCAATAGAACCAGGTTTCAAATAATCTGTTGCAAATTCTACCTGATGCACAGACAGACTTGTAGCTGCAGGTTTCACAAAGCCAAATTCAGTACTTGTGTGAAAGACATTTTAGTTCTAACTTTGAATTAAATTTACAACTAATTAAAAAAAAAAAAAAAAAAAAAAAAAAATCAAAGAACCAAATCTGGCTGTTCAAGCTATTTTAAGACTGAACACAGCACATGAAAAGCCTAAAACTATAAATGGAAACCCGGAAATGATTGACTTTGTGTTGAGCACGGCTAGTATGATTTGAACAGACGCACTTTAAGTTAAGTTGTAGATTCAGATTTATTCATTTTTTCAAATCATCATTTCTCTTTGTTTTTTTATATTGTGATAAATATCGTATCATGGACTTTTGATCGTGATATTATTGTACCATGACTTTTTGGTATCGTTACATCCCTAGAAAATGGGGAACCGAATATGTCGATGCTGTGTTCACAGCTTGTTCTGCTGCTCCCAAGTAGGAAAAATAACTATAAGGCTAACGGTGCATTAACAATCTAGTAATATAATAAATAATACTAAAATACTTTTTTTACATTATTTCTGATACTTTAAGTAGGCTACATTTTGCCATTAAACGTTATGTACTTTTACTTAAATGCAGAAATTTGACTTGAAATAGAGAAATTTTATAAAAAGGTACTTGTAAGGATCTATTTATTTCTTCCATCATTGTGTAAAACTAATCCTGTATTTAACTGTTTTAATGTAAGCGTATCATAATGATCTGGACTTGGATTTATGTAGGACTGCAGAAAATAGCATGAAAGGATATAGTGTGAAAGAAATTACAACTATGGGATCAGTTATAAAGTGTGTGTGTGTGTGTGTGTGTGTGTGTGTCTGTGTGTGTGTGTGTGTGTGTGTGTGCGTGCCTGTGCGTGTGTGTGTGTGTGTGTGTGTGTGTGTGTGTGTGTGTGTGTGTGTATCTTCATACATGCAACATCTCCCGCATTTCAGAATTCACAGGCAAACACACACTGACATGACCATTGCAAACATATCTTCTATACATATTTCATTATTGCAGATAATGTATGCATTATTTATATCCCTTGAAACACTCTTTGTAATAAATATGTACATTTGGAGTTGTAGAATGCGTTGTAAGTGAATGTCCAGCATGTATGTGTAGTGTAATGTACTACACACCTGATAATTATTTCTGCCATTAAGCTGACATTTATGGAGGATATATTTATTCATAATCAGAAGGATTTCACCTCATCAAACCACTTTATTGACCAATTAATAGTTGTTTATGGCTCCCTTGGTATTCCTGTATGATCTGAAGTCCTTGGTTTACATCGAGTGCACTGTTGTGCTTCATTATTATTACATTTGAAAGTTACACACAATCTGTCATCACATATTATACATTATGGATCTGTAACGACTATGTTATGAGGGTGTTACCCACACAGCTCCTTCGGAAGGTACTCACTGCCTTGAGGTTTTAGACATTGTGCAAATTACACAGAAGATTATTATATCATGGTCATTATGCCTCTAATGAACTCATAAGCTGCTTTTAATGTCTAATGTCTCAGTGCTTAGAAGGGAAGGGCACAGGACATGAAGTATTGGGCTATTCTGTTAGAGCTCCACACATGTGGCAGGAAGAAACTTCACTGCTCGCCGTGGGGAAATTAGGTATATTTTTAAAAGTAGCCAGCAAGTTAAAGAATCCAGTCAGTACAAGTATGTCAGTATTTTATTCCTGGACCTCCATGCCAAATGGTTCACCAAATTATGCCCTTGACACTTCCTCATTTTGAACGCTGCCTCAGAGATCCTCCGCTCCCTCAGTTATGTAGATGGGACTATGGCTACAAAGCCACAGCACCCAAACAGGGTTTACAATGGCTTTTCAGCCTCCCTGTTAAGCCTCAGCTGCTGTGTCGAGGCACCTTCCTTCCTTCCTTTTGCCTCATCTAATAATTCTTTCCATAGCATGGACAGCCCTACAGAATAAACAGTCCAGAATTGAGCAAGGATACTAGGTCAAATGTTAAACTGGTGCTGACTGTCTCTGCTGGGAATATTCTGGCCTAAATCTGCCAAATCCCTGGTTTACCATAACATGTGCGTACACAGCATTCCAACAAATGATCTAGGTTTGCTGTCTTAGGGCAGAATAATTCACTTTTATTTATGTATTGCCATATTCTGCTGTCGAAGGGTTGACAACAATATCAGCAAGGATGAACTTTTCATCCACGCAAGATATGTTTATGGATTGCAATTGCTGAATATGGGTCATGTGGGAATTCAGGAAGAGAGTGTCCTCAACAGAAAAAGTGTTGGCCATTTGTTAAAGGCAGGGTTGGTGATGTTGAAAAGCTAGCAAATTTTGAAAGTAGAATCTCCGTCTAACACCTCCCCCTGCTCTCGGGGCTCCAACCCACACACGTCTGAAGTGATGAAAAAAACGGGGTTTAGTGAGTAGTAACAGAATGTGTCACAGAAGCCACTTTCTTCTTTAACTGGCCCGTTATTCCCGCATCACGGAAGCATAAGCCCACCCACGACCTTTTCCTAAACCCAACCATCCCGTTCTTCCCGCGAGTCACGGAAACGTAAGCCAACCCACGACCTTTTCCTAAATTCAACCGTCCCATTCCCGCGAGTCACGGAAACGTAAGCCAACCCACAAGCTTTTCCTTAACCTAACTGCGTCAAAAGGGACGCCAATAGTCCCGACCAAGCGCGTTTAGTTAAAGCGCGTTATATGACGCTAAAGGAGACTTTTAGCGTCAATAACAATGACAAAGGCACCTGACCAAGCGTCCATATTTAATGAGATGGGAGTGAGAATGTGTTGGCACCACTGGGTTGCTGCTTCAGAGCAGAGCGGAGAAAGGACCGACATTTTAATTCATGTCTCACAAACACCCAATATTATCATGCCAATCATGACTACTGTTAGCAATGCGGCGACGACGCGCATTGAGCTTACTCTTGTACACGGGAGGGGCAGAGTACATGCAGTGGGGCAAGGAGGCATTTCATTGGTTCTTTCCAAGCGGACCGCAAGGCAGTGATTGGTGCGTGTTTTTACAGGATTACAGCAGCTACAGATGACAAATCTTTTTTGCTCCTTTTTTAGAGGCCCATAAGTTATTTGTTGCTGTCAGAGTGTAAAGACCATTTCAAACAATATATAAAAAGTGTATATTGGAAATAGTTACTAACCCTGCCTTTAAAATACTTGAAGAAATGGTTTAACATTTTGGAGATAAGCTTATTTACCTGCCAATAGCTGGATAAGAAGATTGATATGACTCTTAAATCTGTCCATTAAAGCAGAGATCTTCAACAGGGGGTCCTCAGAGTTACTTCAGGGTGGCCTCCAAATTATTATTAATTTCTTTTCAGTACAGAAAAATACTTTGCAAAGAAACTCCCGCATACTGTCTAACTTGCAAAAAATAAATGTAATAGTCGGTGACGTTTCGGTACTAGACCATCATCAGGCAAAATGAATGGAGTTTCATTTTTTCTTTTTTCTTTTGAAAGTTTAAAAAAAAAAAAATTGTAAAAAAAAACCATTTTGAACATTACTGGCGTATAGGTAAGGTAGTCACTAAGGTAACCATCCATAGATGCAGTTAATCCTAAAGTTTTACTATCACGTATGTATGTTTAACTTTTAAACATGATTTGTAAAATCATACCAACAATTATTTTTATAGCTTTAGCTATGCACTAAAAGGTACGTATAAAGGCCCTTAGGCCGCCCACACGTTATTGTAGGCCCAGTTAAATATGCAACTTAACTTTAATAAATATGTAGTAGGGGATCCCTGCTCCGTCCCTCTCTCAGATAAGGGGTCCGTGGCTTAAAAAACGTTGCATTAAAGTGATACATTGCCGATTTCAATCTAGCTCTGTGTCATCTTTGTGTGGTCAGTGTGTTTAGATAAATGGTGTGTGGCTTCCCTTCGTGGCGCCAGTGCACGGAGCTCAAAACGTGTTATCCCTATCTCTTTAAATGCAAAGCTACAGCCAACAGATAGTTAGCTTAGCGGTATCAACTAACATCATCTAACTCTCGGCAAGACAGTGAGTAAGTGTATTTCCCAAAACATCTTAACTATTCCTGGAAGTATCATGAAGTTGTTGAGTTCAGGGTAGAAGGTTTGAAGGTAAGAAGTGTCTGACTTTGACACCAGAGACCACGGTCTGCATTCCATCTCCTATCAACTCTCAGTATTGTTTTTAATAATCTTTCCCTACACTAAAAGGAAAAAAACTGAATTGGTTCTATCGGTTCTGATAATACTGTGCATAATTGTAGAGAAAATATGTCAAACAGGATCAACAAGCAGGAACAGTCTAATGATCATGCAGGTAGAAACATTTTGGTAAAAGAGAAAAGGAAGGTGAACAGTGAAATTGCAGCCCAAACTGTCCATTGTAAACAATCAGAGTTTACACAATTAACCCAATAATTGTAGTTTGCCTTTAACAATCTTTGTTTAGTCGTCCTTATATTCAGACCTTAACTGGAGAGGTGGCAGACCAGAAAACGATCAAATGAATTGTTTTGGTAACGTCCATATGGGTCATTTTAAAAGGCACGGATGAAACAGAGCCTCGTGTTCAGGCTGGCACATAAGTCATTTAAGGGTTAATGCCTGACAAAGGGTCCATTATCAGGAATTAACGGGAGGCCAGAACCATCCAAAGCGGAGTCCATTCATTTCCTGATATTTGACACCTCGAAGGGCATCAACCCACGTATACCATGATCATCAACTCATCAATTGCCAAAGAACATTTTTAAGACCATTATTTATGTCATGTGTTTTGATATCAAAATGTAAAGTTGTTTTAAACGATAACTCTGTTTTCCTGGTAACACCTTAGTGTTTGACTAATACCTGGAACAAACATTCCCATCCCATAAGGTTCTTACGCAATGCAAACATCATTCACTGCTCTAGTAAATAGGACGGACCTTAGATATGACTTGGCAACTGGAGATATTTCTAGTCTGCTCAGCTCATAGAACTCTTAAAGCTTACTTTAAGCTAGCAAAGTCAATGACATTGCATACACTTGACAAACTATAAATAAATATATTTTGACTGTATGTGTAACATCAAGACAAGCTAACTAACATCCATGCCATTGTCCCCAAATCAATATAAAGACTTACACGAACAAATGATACGCCATGTGTACTGTAATAAGTAATAAATTGAACAGTGAATGGGATGTGAGATGATCGTTAAATGGGAAACAAAGTCAGTTCAGAGGGGCAGTGTAACTTACTTTTAGCAGCTTATGTGTTAGCGCCATTCTGCTGTGTTCAAAGGACAAGGCACTGGAGGACTACACTCAGTGTTGTAAATAAGTAATAGGTAAAGTTCAGATTATTATTATTTTCTTTTAATGTAGCGCATTGATTTAGAACGCCAAACAGACAGTTTTACTGGAACTACTTAGAAGGTGTCCTATAACCTTTTTCCAGTCCAAGATCTGCACAACTTTACACTTGCCTTGTAGTATCACCCAGTATAAGTACAGATTGTGCTGAACTGCTTCTTCCAAGTTTAATTTCCACTCACTGATGGGATCATGCACCCGTACTGTCATCTTTCCACTCTGGTGGGATCAATTCCAATCAAACTTCACTACATTTCAATCTCTTGTATCAGCAGGACAGTGTTAACTCAAAGAGTACACTGCAAAGAGAAACCATTTCCAAACAGATAAGCATTCTCTAATCTAACATTGACCTTTTTGTGCACTCTGTTTTCTCTAAAATCCACACTTCTACACATTTTCATATTTTCTGATAAGTTGATGCTCCTGGGTTGAGGAAGTTATTCAATGTTTTAGGCTCACAAAGTCTTGCATAGTAAGGTCTGGCTACACCACACATACATTCTAGGATAAGAGAAAAAAACGCTCTGGGTTGTTTGCATTTCTTTAAACCAATCACAATTGTCTTGGGTGGCACAAAGCTCGGGATGTAGCGCCGGTGGCTCTGCAAAATAATCTCGGGAAGGAAATTGAACCTCTAACAGTGTTTCCTCTAGAATGTTTTTCAGCGGGGGAGGGGAGGTGTTGGACGTCAGAGTATGGGTTTATCTGCTAATGTAAGCTACTGACCGTTACCTTGAAACCATCCAGAAAATAGACGGTACCGTAGGGTGATTGAACGTCACCACTCATTTTACACAGTTTAACAACAAAACAAAATGCTGAGTGAACATTACTAGCTACATTTTTCATGTTGGTTTTGAGCCGTATGCACCCCCACTAACCTGGAAAACGGTTTTAAATCAGTAACATTACTACAGCGTGTCGGAGGAATACACACAGTCTCCTGCAGCGGCGACGTAGCTAACGTTAGCTTCTTGTCTCATCTGGGGTCTGATAAACAGTAAATTCATCAACTTCAGTGTCCACAATGCTATTTTCCAATAAGCTGTAGCTGTCATGTTTCACGGGCGTGAATGTGGATTTCATGTCGCGGCTTTCGTCGCTGTTTATTGCTTATTGGGTGAAGTAGTACTCGCCCTGTTGTTTATTTGGTTTCCATAACTTCGCGAGTGATGACGTCCTGTCACTGTTCCAGTTGCTCTGCTCACCCTGAGGGGTGAGAGAGCGGATGACAGTTAGCTTGAGTTCAGTAGAGCAGACGGCGCTACGACTTTATGACTTTTCATAAACAGCTGAAGGGCGGTGGTGCGCAGTGTACATAGCGGAAACCCTGTTGTGCGTCTTCCCTATTTCTGATACTGTGGCGCTGGAAATTTTACCATGGCGGACCGCCACTATGCTATCAACATAGAGGAAACACTGCTAAAGTCCAATCCTCATCTCTTCTTGAGGCTAGCAGTTCAAGGCTATAGCCAGGGACGGACTGACAATTTGTGCGTTCGGGAAAAGTCCAGAACGGCCGTCCAACTGATGGCCGTTGGCACAAAAAAAGTCTAATAAAGTGATATTAACAGCCAACAGCAGGGGGCGTTAATACGATCACTTATATGCTACATGTAAAAAAAAAAAAACTGAGGAAGAAGAGTAGGCCTACATCATTAGACGAGACTGGCCATTAAACATTCAGTACACTAGCCTTTGCATTCGCAAATGTGACGTCATGGGAGCGCCGTAAGTATTTATACTCGCGCGTGGTAGTAACATTAGTTAATGGGAATGCTGTTCAACATCATTCCAACTATTGTTATTCTGTTCTTTATAAACTTCTTATTCCCTCTTCCGTACGTCTTTTGGCTCTCCATAACTTCTGCATACTTTCAGCTATTAAAACCATTCAACTTTTAAAATGTCCAGCTCTGTCAGCTAATGATGGGACTTCTTCAACTTTTTTCTACTATTTATATTTTTTTAAATATTAAGCTTTTTAACACTTTTTTTTAACATTGACGTCAATGAGAGCATGCTTCAAATCCTTCAAATCCTCTTCTGCTTCAAAATGTGTTTCCTCCTACATTCTTTCACCTACAGACGTGATTCAAACTTTAAATTGTTCACAAAAACTTTAGGTATTAGAAAATATCTTTTCAGTTTGATATCTTTTACAGTTCTTGTGAAAAAACTGTTTAAGTTTAGTGATCATTTCAGGATTTTTCTGCGTTTATGAGTGTGTATTGCGTGAGCCAGAGTGGATGATGTCTTCGCCAGAGCACAGAGCCTTAAAAAAATTATCTTTGTCCCTTCTCTATAAATTGCTCTCACGCCCACAATATGTACTTGTCATACACAATTTATACATCAAAACGTAGGTATTGTTGTCTAGTTTCAGTTATGTGATACTCCTTTTACTTTTGGCTCATTGAGCTTCCGAATGACAAGAGTTCCGCACCTTTCTCCATTCGCTGCCCTGTTTAACATTCTCCACATTTCCGAGCAAAATGCAAAGCGAACCACTTTTGTAAATCGCTGATATGTCATCACAGAGATCAAAGGCTGTTTACTAACACTGGCCACTGGTCGTTAGTATCCATGACAACACTTTCACAGACAGTCAACTTGAATACTACAGATTTCTGCATTTTCATCTGTTTCTCACAGCATTTGTCATCTTCTCTCCTTCTCTTCTGTACTTCTCTCCTCTCTCTTCTCTCCTTCTCCCTTTCCTCTCTTTCCTCTTGTTCAGCCACCTTCTTTTCACGCAATATATTTCACATCTCATCTCAGCTAGATTGATGCGTTTTCGTTCTATGCAGTGTATATGTCTGATAATAATACAAAGTATTTCTTTTTTCAGCCTTTTCAGGTATTTCATTTCAACTTTCATCTTTGACAGTATTACAGTTCAGCTTCCAGCTTTTCTAACAATGTATTTTAGCTCTTCACTTATTTAGGTAATGCAGTTTAGCTTCCACCTCTGACAATTTTCCAGATGTTTCAGCAGTGCAGTGCAATGCATTTGAGCTTTAAGATTTTTCATACTATTTGTTTCATATTTCTGCATTTGTGAGTCATTATCAGTTAGAAAATATACTCAGACCTCACAATGTTCTACATCTTTTGTCATTATTCAACTTTTAAAGCCAACAATTCAGTTTAGCATAAGCTTTTAACTTTTTAATGAAATTCATACTTATTAAACCGATTTCCACTTTTTCAACTGTTCTCCCTTCTTCAACTTCTTACGAATTTAAGCTATTCATCCAGTTTAGCTTTAGCAATTCAGCTATTCAGCATTCCCACGCATTTTCTGCAGGAAATGCATTTTCTAGTTACAGTCTTCGCCTGAACAGCGGTGGTGCTAATGAGCTAAGGCTACCGACGCTGCTCTTTCTACGGACTAGAAGAAGAAGAAAAAGGTAAACAATGGCAGAACCGGCAGCAGCGTTGCCGTCAATGCTTCGATTTGATTCGATGACCTACTTCGTCGGATCAAGCCTTTCATTCACCATAAAAGAACTCATCTTAACCAAGTAAGTTTACAAGAGAGACTTGCAGTCACTCTGAGAGTCCTGGCATCAGGTTGCCTAGCTTAGCTTGTTCATGCTTCCTGTTTCCGCTTTGTCGCGTGCCGCTGAAAAAAATAGAGTCAAAATCCTGGCGCGCCAGCGAGATCTACGTCATTTTGTCGTCACACTCGTGCGCGCGAGCTCGGCTGTGGCTACTGTAAAACAGCTTTTTCTACTCATACATCCATGAGTAGAAAACATAAGGAAAAAAGTGGATGGGAAAAATTAAAAGAAAAGAGGGCCAAGTATTTCGAGACTGATGCAGTAAAATGCAAAAGCTCTCAGAGCTCACTGAGCCTGAGCATCCACAGCCTGGTCATTATGAGGGACAGACAGCAGAGGTCATTTCACATCAGCAAGAAGTACTGGTAAGTGCCAGGAGCAGGGCACATTATAATAGGCTGCCTTTATCTCTATCTTAGCGAATTGAATATTCAGCTATCAACATGGGTGTGCATCATGATTATGAAAATTATCGTGCCATTTAGTGCTGTCAAACTTAACGTGTTTAGTAATTTATGTTAGGTTAATTTGAAACATTAAACGCGTTAGAAATTAATCGCGGGTTGACTGCGATTTCACTTCGTTGTATATGAGAGGTTGTAGTGAGCTCACTTTTGCTGCTAGGATGAAGACTGTGGTATAGAATTAAACGGGAAAACATCAGGCATGCATTGGTACCACTATAAAAGTGCTAACAAACAGGGAAGGGGGCTAAATAATGCACCAAATGTAACCAAAAGTTTAACCAAAAAATCCTAGCTTGCACTTTCTGTCTGTCTTCCATCAGAGTGCAGTTTTTCCTTGTCTTTCATATTTGCGTTTACTATTGTGGAACTGGCAAAGACCTGGTGGTTGTTTGTGAAAGCTTCACAGACAAAATTGATAGGGCCTAGTCATTTTCATCATTTCACAGCCTTAATATGAATCAAAAGTGTAATATGGCATTGACAAAATATTAAATAGGTTATTCAATGCTAATTCTTTAACACAAAGCAAAACTTATTATATTATCAATAATAGCTAATAACCTATCTTTAATCTCATTTGTTTATTCAGGTTGAAGATAGTTGCAGCACAAAATATGACAGGGAGAGTGCAGGGAAGTGCCAGGATGTCCCAGGATGCTCTACATCACAATATTTAAAACGGCTCAAGTCAAATAGTCACAGCCTGGAACAATTTTTTGCTTTCCACCCTCAGCAAAAGCCTAAAAACCATGTTTTATAATTACAAGTTTGTGTAATTTCGGGTTTCTGTAGCCAGTGACATTTCATTATTTGTATTTTATTTTCAATGCAGATGTAATGGCATTGTAAATGTTTTGTTTTTATTTGAAGCCTGAGGCTTCATTAATAAACACAACCCCAATTATCATCATTGGTTTTGAGATGTTACTTGCTGTGAATACCTTGTCTGATAGGCTACAGTATTGTGGCATAGTATCAGGACATCCTGGATAGCGTCTGTCGCGCATGGCTAGGGGTGAATGGCCGGATGATGGGCCTATTTGGGAGAAAGTCCAGGGCTGTTTTTTAGCCCCAGTCCGTCCCTGGCTACAGCCGTTACTAGCTTAACAAATACAAATCTGCGACTAAACTGTCAGAGGTCAAGTTGTATTGTGGGTAGTCTTGCTTTGCCAAACCTTCCTCCACAGCGCTGCGGAGGAAGGTCTGGCTAGTCCACACAGCATTCCAGGATGGGAGAGAAACGTGCTCTGGTTTATTGGCATTTCTTTAAACCAATCACAATCGTCTTGGACGGCACTAAGCACCGGGGAGAGCCCCGGTGCCGCTGCAAAAAGCCTCGGGAAGGAATTTGTTTTGGTGGAACATGTGTACGTTCAAAAGTTGTTTTAGTCCTGCAACAGAAAACTCAGATTGGACAGATAGTCTAGCTAGCTGTCTGGATTTACCCTGCAGAGATCTGAGGAGCAGTTAACCATAGTCCTCAGAAATCCACCAGTTTTAAATTCCAACACAAACAAAAGGAGTGAAATCCAGCGGAATTTCAACAGTGGACAAGAGTGGAACATTGTGGATATAGACTATACAATAAAAAAGACGATATCTCTGGTTCTCTGTCCTCGTTCTGTGCAAACATTCAGAATTGTGTACAAAAACACACTGTAAGAAATAATTCTGTGGTTATGTAGATTTGAATTAATGTTTTAGGTAAAATATATTCAATGTGATTGTGTTTTTGATTTTGAGGCAAATATTTAATTAAATTTCAAATAAAAATGTTTGGAATAAAATCCACCCATTGTAGTTAAATGAAACATAAGCATTATATGTATCTAATCCCAAATAGAGAGAATATTGAGTGAATTCAAATTAATGTAATCAGGCAAATTTTAATTGAAAAGCACTTCCTGTCAAAGTGCGCCTTTTTTAAATGCAGCAGGCTACCATCTAGCCACAAGACATATGAAGAGAGTACAGACAGTGAATGTTCGTCTTCTTCCACATTGCTCATCTTGCAAAATTTAACTGGTTGATTAAGGTAAGAAAACTTCTTTTGTTATCACTGGGCTAGTA
Organism: Zingel zingel; assembly: GCA_023566125.1. NCBI lineage: Eukaryota > Metazoa > Chordata > Actinopteri > Perciformes > Percidae > Zingel > Zingel zingel. The sequence goes on along the minus strand of CM042320.1, from coordinate 39,298,229 downwards.
AGAATAACGCATGTATTGGTATATTACAATATAAAATGAGTTATCACAGAAAAAGAGACTCAGCAGCAACACAAAGTTGGCTTCTGTTGGCAAGGCTATATATTAATGTAGTAGTGTGATTTTGTTGCGCTATAATATGAACACAGCATTATACATTTTGGAAGAATTCATATGTATCAAAGTCAAACTTTTATTTTGAAGGATGCGGGTTAGCATTTATCATGGTTCCTACGTCCTTTGCGTATTGATATATTCTCAGTATGTTTTTATGAAATTGCGTAAATAAGTAAATAAGGGTTTAATGTTAAGGTTCCATGAAGAGAAATATTGGGGGTTATCGCTGGAAGAGCATCTTATATTTCGGACGGCACTTGCCGCACTTCCGTTGGCTTTACTTCCTGTGTGTGGAGCTCGTCTTCCGGGCAGGTAACGTAACTTCTCTCTGTTGTCTCACTGTTTTGTTGCAACTTGCAAATGTGAAGGTAACTTACCTAAACACATGTGAAGTCAGTCTATTAACAGTGTTACGTTTTAGAGCTGTAATTTTATTTCTTTTCATGCATAAATCTGATCATTTTAGTGTGGTAATGTCTGTCAACAGTGGTTAGCACTTAACGTAACGTTAGCAGGAGGGGAGGAAGCTGAACATGGCACAAACTTTCTCATTTTACAGCTAAACCGTACACTAAAAGAAAACATTTTAGTTATAGAATACTGTTTTTAATATCTGATTAGCTGTGTTTAGTTTGATAGTTGGAGTTCAAACTTTAGAGCTGGTGAGCTGGTGAGCTCTTTCGTGAGCCGGCCGCCGAACTCCATTGGAAAAATTGGCCATTTAACATAAAGATGACTGGTGATGACTGGCTTGTTAGCTAGTCATTTAAGTTACATTTTTACCGAAATAAGTCCACATTTACCCACAAAATAGTTGCCGAATCAAACAGTGGCCCCTACCGTTACTTTATTTTTTAAAATATTATCATGTTGCTCGCCCTGAAGGCTTATTTCAATTTGTGTATTTTTATTGGGGAGTTCTGCATGACTTTAGGCTTAGAGGCTATACTTCTATGCTTTCGGCGCCTTTGGGCGGACACACCCTCAGTGTCTCAGAGCACTCAGCCACTTTTTTTTTTATTTTAATTTTTTAATTTAAAAAAAAAAAAAAGACTGCTTAGAATAATAATTTGTCTGATATGGTTTTTTTCACAAAATAAGTTAAATTATGTCATTAAAATCCTTAAAATGACATCAACTCCTTTTCCCTCATTACAAAATCCAGGATCTATCTAAATATGTAAATATTTTGCATGAATTCATTTAATTTTTCACACAGGATGATTTTCATTTGTAGAAATGTGAAACTGAAAGACACTTCTCATATCTAAAACTTTGTGCTTTCGTTAGGTGCCGCCAAATGAGATGGCAGTGTAAAGTCTGTGGATTAAGAGCGACAATAAGGGGTGATCTTATTGGACGTTTGAGATTGGAAATTCGGTACCTTGTCTCGATTATGATTGTCCATGCTCCTTTAAAACATTAAGTGCCCTCCGCGCACATTTGTCAAGATAAATCTATGTAATCTAATAAAACAGATTTATAAGCTATGAAAACTATAATGAATGTATTGTCTAGTAATGTGATATGCTTGCAATATATTTCCGACACTAACAATTTCATGTTGCAGGACACTGAGAACTTGGAGGAACTTGAACAACTCATAATGGCCAGTACTGTGACCCCAAAGCCTGGAGCAACAGCCCAAAGAACATTGGAATCGTCATAGAGGGCGTGAAAGTCATCACAGGACTTGGAGATATTGCAAGGGCTTGCTCCGTCCTCCTTGGCTTGACCTACGCGCTGAATCTCGATTATCCCAGACAGCTGAAGTACACCTTTGAGGCATTCCAAAAACTTTTCTTGGAACTGGATGATTCAAAGCTGTCAAAGTCCAGTCCCTCAAGAGCAAACTTCAGGCTTGAAATGAGACTGTTGATGCAGTGCAAACCTTTGTGCTACACAATGTCCAGCTTCTACAGAGCTTGAGCATTGCACATTTGAAAGTGCTATGTTTGTAAGTTAGCACTGATTTGTCCCGCGAATGTCATGACATTTCAGTTGTTGTAAGTTCAAAGTACAAATGTATTTTACTCTGTACAAATTGCACTTTTATGATTTATGTTTTGGCACATGCCATTATGGCGGATTTTTCTTTAAGATCTTTATTGATTAGATGTAGTGGCTGAGTGAAGTGAGAAAGCAGGGAAACATTTTATTTTTTTTAAATAGTTGAAGTCAGCATTTTGTCCTTTTCAAAGTTCTGGTTTGAAATGCGTAAGCAAACTTCTGGCTTGAAAATGAGACTGTAGTTGCAGTGTACATGTTGTGCTACAATGTTCAGCTTCTACAGAGCTACAGTACAGTACATGCACTTCTGGAGGATTTTTCTTTAAGATCATTATTGACCCAATTTAGTGGCTAAGTGAGGTGAGAAAGCATGGAAACACAGGTTTATGGACACATTGATATTTATTTTTGTTTTTACAAAATAGTTTGAAGTCAACATTCTGTCCTTTTCAAATGTCTGGTTTGAAATGCAAGATCCAACTTCTGGCTTGAAATGAGACTGTGGTTGCAGTGTACACTGATGTGCTACAATGTGTCGAAAGCACAAAAGTGAATTGTTACTAAAATTCTTATTTGAGTATTTGTTAAGTTCTGTACTTTCTGGGCCATAGACTAGTTATTCCTAAGAAAGACAAATATTTAGATTTAATTCATTGCATTGATTAAATTCAAATCATTGTGCAGATTAATGTAGATGATTATTACTCAATTATATATCATTGATATGTAGAATTAAATACATTTTTATTAGTACTATTTACACATTAGGGAGTTTTCTCTTTTTCAAATCAACTAAATATTTTTGTTTAGCTTATAATTCATTCTGTACTGTTTTCTATTCAAATCTACTCATATTAAACGGATAACTATTTAGGGTCTCATTTAATTAATATTTACTCAATACCAAACCTTGTGAAATGTAATTAATAATATTGCTAGCCATCAGGTGCACTAATACAGCACAGAAGACTCCACTAGGTACTGCAGCTGAGAACTTTTTTATGTGTTGTGCGTCATTTTGAACCTTTTACTATTTTGGAGGGTTCACAGTCATTTGGTTTTGCAAACCTTAGCAAATATTGAATTCATTAATTTAAAGAAATCCTTGTTCAATGCCTTTAATGCCTTTGTTATAGTGCACACATTTTATTTTTCAGAACTTCCTCCCACCTCTTCCACGTGTGTGTGTGTGTGTGTGTGTGTGTGTGTGTGTGTGTTCTTGTTTAACTATATTCGTGGGGTCCAAAAACCGGGAATACAGTATACTTGTGGGGTCCGGACAGCTTTGTGGGGCCAAAATGCTGGAGCCTACAACTTTAAAGGCCTGTTTGAGCGTTAAGACTTGGTTTTAGGATTAGGGTTAGAATTAGGTTATGGTTAGGGTGAGGGTAAGGGTTAAGGTTAGGCATTTAGTGGTGATGGTTAAGGTTAGGGTAAGGGGCTAGGGAATGCATTATGTCAGTGACGGGTCCCCACAAAGATAGTAAGACGCGCTATGTGTGTGTGTGTGTGCGTTTGAATGAATCAAGAACATTTAAAAAAAAAAGAATTTCATCAAGGTGATAAATAAGGTACATTTTGCCCCAGACCTCTGGGTTCACCATTGTGAACCCATACACAGTGCATACACATATGTAAACACACACTCCAATGGCCATAACTAGTAACTAGCTACCTTAAGCCACTACATCTATTTCAATTACATTTTGAAGATTGGGGAAAACAAATCTAGGTCAATATAAATTGGATAAAAAACAATCCACATTCTAGGTTCAAGGTCCCTTTTACAGCTTTAAGACTAAATCTGAGTGTAGTTTAAAAGTGAACTCCCTAAAGACAAAAACAGTCAGACAAGATTCAACTCAGTGGGTTGTTTCAGTGTTAAAGGTCTGACAGATGTTGGCCTCCAAAGTCTCATCTTCCAGCTCAGAACCTCAGAAAAGGGAAATATTGATGGTAGAGGGACGTTCAAAACATCCTGTCATGCCTGGTCTTTATTTGCTCAATGTTGTTTTTGCAGTAGTTCAGAATCCCCCCAATTCTCACAAGGTGTGTAGCCCAGTCAAGCATACCATGAGGATTCAGATGGCTGGGCCAAAGTAATACTTTTGTGAATCAAATTGCTTTTACCTGCTGTGACACTCATATGAAATGCTGGAAATTGTACATTGAAGCAGTAGTGGAGTATATGTACCAGAGTAAATGTGGTACTTCTCCACACCTGTGTCTGTGGTTTCTGAAACCCGCCTGCTCTATTTATCTCTGTCTGCCTGTGGACCCTCTGTGCCTGACTTTCTACTCTTGTCTCTTAAGCTGAAAGCTAATGAATTAACATCTACCCGCACTACACTGCCTAAGGAGTTTGTAAGTACTTCATCAACAGAGTACTTCCTATTCACTTCCACCAAAGTGGTTTAAGTTTAACTGGAGTAACTTGTGTCTTTTACTGAAGGGTATCTGAAATAGTGCTTTATCAACTTCTCTTCCCACTTTCCAGTGTTGTCATTGGACAGAAGTTGGTCCAAACTCAGTTGCAGTCGTCACTGTCCCTATGTCTGCCTGTCACTCTATTAGCTGGTGTATTTGCCATTCTGTCATTCAGTCCATCTTAACTGTCAGCTTATAACTCCATCTACCTGCTGTCTACCTGTCAGCCTTTCTCTCCATCTTCTTCTTTTGACGTTTTCATGATGGAGATCATTATCCATTTCATATTATATTATCTATTATTTATTTATCAATTATCTATCATTTATTCTCATGTGTTGTTGACTTTATATCTACCTCTATCAGGGCTGTAGCGAGGATCTCGGAACTACTGAGGTCCCATTTTAGTTCCTAACATGGAAGTCTAAATGCTATTTGAAATTCCTTTATAGGGCTTTTGGACACATGCATTCAGCAGTTTGATGTATTTTGTTGAATGAAAAACAAGGTCAAACCATGTTTATTTCCTAAACAATGTAGGGTATAGGCACCACTATCAATACCCATGGCTGTTGCAGGATACCCACTCTGTTCTCTTTCTCTATAGTCTCACATTGCCAGACCTACAGTATCTCTACAGCGCAGTGGAGTAAGGTCTGGCTCCTCCACACATACATTCCAGGATAGGAGAAAAAAACGCTCTGGGTTGTTTGCATTTCTTTAAACCAATTACAATTGCCTTGGGCGGTGCTAAACTGTGGACACAGTGACGATGGCTCTGCAAAAAGTTCTCGGGAAGGAACTTATTTTGATGGAACATTTGCAACCCGATAAAAGAAAACGGCACATACAATATTAATTGAAGGTAACTGTTCACACAATACAGTAAGGTAACCTATTTAAATTAGCTGGATACACGGTTAAACGTCATTTTCTCTTACCAGTGTATTGCCGTGTGTACTTCGTCCATAGCAATCCCACCAATCGGTCCCAAAACGTCCCAGTTAGAGAGTAAAGGCCTTACATATACATATCATATTTGTAAATCTTTACAATCATTCCACAAATGAAGCAAGCAGGCATGCCTTGTTGCACTTTCCAAATTTTCTTTTAAAATGTTCTTCAAAACTTGCCATTTTCAGTGAATAGCTTGCTACCTCGAAATTTGTTGCTGTTTCCCAAAATCAACGGAGTATTGCAAGGCAGAAGATCCGGCAGCGACGGATCTGCCTTCTCTAAGAACCCTTCTTTGTCTTTCTTCTTTGGCTTTTTTTTTTTACATTTCCCTTTAGTGATGGTGTTGGTTTGACAATCTTAGCAAGTCAGATGCTATCCAGCTGTAAGGACGTTTTAAGGACATTGTATCACAATCAATACATGGTGCTTTCGAGAAATTTCCAGAACTCTAATTTGAAAAAATAGACACAGCACGGGAGCAGTAGTGTATGGACCATCGGTTGGACAATAAAAGTTAGTACCACAGGTGTTCCAGACATGCACAGTTTAACAGGGACCAAATAAAATCCTACTGTCTCAAAGACACCTGCCATGTAGATGCTGCACGTTTTGACAAGAATAGAAAGAATCACTGTAATGGTCTCATAATATTCCCCTGGAAACTAATAGCTTGCCTGAGGTGGTCAATAAGATCATTACAATGAGTGTGATGTACTTTATGATATATTGTATCTCTTGCAGTGTTAGTATAGTGGTCATACAATATTACTTTAGGGAATTATGCGCCTGTGGTAATCAATGAGTTCTCTATGACCAGATTGTACTGACAGCATGCAGGCAGTGGTCTCTCTCTGCCTTTTTTGTCATTGTACCCCTGACTCTCTAGGGGAGACCCCTGTAGAGTACAGGCGAGAGATGGGGGAGAGCACAGAAATAGCAATATCCACCAACAGTATCTGACAGAGGATATCATTTTCTAGAGTTTCTGCTCTTCTCCCACTGCACCGGACTGCCTACTTGACACACACCACACCACACCACACACACACACACATACATTTGTCTACTCACTGTAAACCCTCATTCGCTTACTCATCCTCTGCAGCTTTTTCACAAATACACAGCACACACACACACACACACGCATGCGTGCGCGCGCACACACACACACACACACACACACACACACACACACACACACACACACACACACACACACACAAATTAGGGGGAAACCATCATGGGGATATTAATGGAGCCAGAGACACAGACAGAGTCAATTGAGCTTTTTAATAGAGCGGCTCCTCTTCTTCTGTTTGGATAAATAATACAGCCGTCAGCAAATCTGGATCTACTAGATGATATTGACCTTTGGGGGGTGGGAAAGGGGAGAAAGAGAGTGAACAAACGGGACGGCACAAGGGGTGAGAGAGCGACAGAGTGGGGAGAATAGAGAGCTGAACTGAGAGCTGAGATGCAGAGGAATACACACGTGTGTCAATAGAAGTGGAGCGCTCAGACAAAGCATCTTAATCAGAGTGCGACAAAGCGGTGATCAATCACGAGGATATGACGACGTAGCAGCGTGTTGCAGAGCCGGAGAGGCCATGACCTCAGCTGCACTGCAGATAGAGCAGAGAGTCTTCAGAGACTCTCTTTCTTTGCTTGTATCCTCTCTCTTTGTCTTTTCTCTTTCTCTCTGTCCCTCCTTCCTGACTGCATTGTGTCTTCCATTGCTCCTCTAGCTCTCCGCATCCTCTCTCTTTCCATTTTGATTACTCTCTGCTGCTTCATCCCTTTGCCCCCTCCTCCTCCCTCCCATCCTTTCTCCCTATATTTCTGTCTGGTACCCACCATCTGTCATCCGTTGTCTTCCCCTGTCACCACTATCCCCCTCTCCCACTCATTTTCCCTCCCTCAATCCAATTCAAGGAGCTTTATTGGCATCATGTGATGAATTTCACTGTCTCCATGACTCTCTTTATGGAACAGTTGTCTTCCTCTTACTAATTCCCCAATCCCTAAAACTCTGCTGCGGCCTGTAAAGGATGTACAAGTCCTGGTCAGTGTACAGTGAGTCCAGTACACTCTATCACGCCAAGTATCCTTTATTACATTGTTTATGGACAAGCAGGGTGAAACTGAATGCAACTCATGGCAGGCTGTTACAAGCATGGTGGGGGCAGGTGTGTTGGGATGTAAAGGAACAGCCATCCCAATAAAAGGACTAAAGGGTAGCCTTACAGTTTGACACGGCCTTGTGGTATCTTCCCGTCGACCATGTAGTTTGTTGTCGTTCCAGGTCATAATTAAAAAGGAACGTTTTTGTCACTTTTTTCAAAGTTTGTGTAACTTTTTTTGAGGCTTTTTTCCCCCACTAGCACCACTATATACACTACTAACACTAACTTATTACCACTAGTTTTGCACATTTTTTTTTGAATTCACGGTCAATAAACCTCATTCATATGAAATTATATCCAATTTTTGTTTTAAATATGCTGGGCGCGAGTGGCCGGGTTGGCTCAGTGGGTAGAGCAGGCACACACATACTTAGAGATTTATACCACGACGCAGAGGTCCAGGCTTCGAGAGCGCACGCCCATATGTAGATATAGATATATAGAGGCTCAGTCCACAACGCAGCGGCCGCAGGTTCAGTTCCAACCTGCGGCTCTTTGCTGTATGTCATTCCCCCTCTCTCTCTCTCTCTCTCTCTCTCTCTCTGTCTCTCTCTCGTCTCTGTCTCTCTCTCTCTCCCTCTCTCTCTCTCTCTCTCTCTCTCTCTCTCCTCTCTCTCTCTCTCCCTCTCTCTCTCTCTCCCCTCTCTCTCTCTCTCTCCCTCTCTATTCCCCCTCTCTCTCTCTCTCTCTCTCTCTCTCTCTGTCTCTCTCTCTCTCTGTCTCTCTCTCTCTCTCTCTCTGTCTCTCTCTCTCTCTCTCTCTCTCTCTCTGTCTCTCTCTCTCTCTCTCTGTCTCTCTCTCTCTCTCTCTCTCTCTCTCTCTGTCTCTCTCTCTCCCTCTCTCTCTCTCTCTCTCTCTCTCTCTCTCTCTCTCTCTCTCTCTGTCTCTCTCTCTCCCTCTCTCTCTCTCTCCCTCTCTCTCTCTCTCTCCCTCTCTATTCCCCCTCTCTCTCTCTCTCTCCCCCCCTCTTTCCGTCTCTCTCTCTCTCTCTCTCTCTCTCTCTCCCCCTCTTTCCGTCTCTCTCTCTCTCTCTCTCTCTCTCTCTCCCCCTCTTTCCGTCTCTCTCTCTCTCTCTCTCTCTCTCTCTCTCTCTCTCCTCTTTCATGTCTAAAAGCTGTCCTGTTAGAATTAAAGGCCTAAAAATGCCACCAAAAAATGATCTTAAAAAAAGAAGCTGAAATTATGTTTTTTTTTTTTGGACAAATAGTTAAAATAAAAGAAATGTATGTTGATGGATACTCACAGACTAATATAATGTATGCCAAAGTTAAGTCTGGAAACAGTTTTGAAACCATTTACATTTTTTCTGAATTTAATTAAACAATTGAATACAATTGAATTGAATTCAAAAACGGGTCAAATTTGACCCGAGGAAAACATGAGGGTCAAAAGTGTCTTTTATGTGTATAGTGACACCATGTGGAAATGCCATGCAACAGATTAAAGCATCAGTCAATGCATTTTTTGCCGTGTCCTCTGCAAATGAATATCTTTAAAAAGATTCGAAATACAGATTTTTAACCACTTGAAATATGTTTCAAATTAAAACATAACGCATAGACAATTTCATACATTGTGAAACACGTGTCTAAAAATATAGTTGAGTCCTGTATATCTAATGTGTTTTAGACTGGAGGCACAGTGAAATGGCTTGGGGGGGTAGGGCTGGGCGATATCACAATATTATTGACCAAATACTTTGATATCGATATTGCAACGGTATTGTAGGGTTGTATTGGTTCTTTAACAAAATATTTTCACGATTAGATTTTAGATAAATGATCATCAATAATGACTAAGTGTGTAAAGGCGAATAATAGAACAGTTACAACAGTCTATGTTCAGAAAATGACATCACTTTACTGTAATGCCTGTAAAACCAGGAAAAGACAACACTTATGCCACATTTCGATATCACTATCTACAAAATCTAAGACAATATCTAATCTCATATCACAATATCGATTTAATATCGATATATTGCCCAGCCTTACTTGGGCTGTGAATTTGAAGTTGCCTTTTACTGTGTAAACTGATCCATCATGCATGTCTGTTGTGAATTAACTGGCTTAGTTGATCCCCCAAAGCGTTCCATGGACCACCAGGGGTTTTCTGAGAGTGTCCCAGTGGTACCCCGCCATTTAAAGGAATAACAAAATGAACTATAATCTAAAATGTTTAATGTTATTAAAGTTCAGTGCCATTTATATTTCGCTCAGATGTCTATAGATAGATAGCATTGTGCTTAACATGCCACTTTCTCTGTCAGATGTTGTTACTTGAGGCATAATCATATCCAATGAGGGTCAGGAAAGAGTCATGCTGTATGTAACTAACTCTAATCTGAACTTGTGAGTTGGCCGGTAATGTGCCACCCAGACTTTCTAGTAATTTTCCAAGAGAGAAGTCAGCACTTTGGCAGAAGGACTTCTCTCTCGTATCCAGGAAGTGACGGTGAGGACTAAATGGGGTCGAAATAAGCCGAGGGAGGTCGTCGCGTCTCTACAAAAGAAGTTGGGTGGAAGCGGAGCTCCATCAAGCAAACCAGAGACAGATGGAAGTAAACCGGAAGTTGAAGGATTGTGCCTTCAAATTAAGAGCATGTAAAGTGGGTAATGAGGAAAACTAATCTATGTAGTCATCTATGTGAGTTATCAGCAGATCAATTCCTCCATTTATATATTTTTCTTGCAACATTAATAAAATGCATATAGGCTAATATTCAGATGATATTTAACATTGGGTAATTTGATTGTGGCTATGGGCCCCAGGGCACACATTAGCTGTTAGGTTCCCATTAACGTCCTATTCCTCCCACTCCATGTGAAATATTGCAGTTTTTTTTTCTCTGCAGGATTACTACCTGACCCCCGAAATGCTTTCTAGTCATTTGACTTAACGCATTTATTCATGAATATGCAACATACACACTTAATACTGACATAATGAAGGGCTTTTAAGGGCTTTCTCCCTTTCCTTTGTTGTGTTATATAGCTTTTTGTGCACACAGGTTTACAAAGTGAAAAAGCCCTGACCTAGCTACTGCACGTGTGAGACTCCCAACAAAGATGGAACAGAAGTGAAATGTCTCACTCTGTAGCTAAAACAGAGAGCTCAACACACAGGGTGAAAAGAGGAGCTGCAGCAATGTGCAGTACAACAAATATATAGTGTTATACAAACACATAAACCTATTTTGGTACAACCTCTAAATACAAGTATGAACCTGAAAATGAGCATAAAATGAGCACTTTAACACCCTCCATAGGTATCAGGCCATTTATTGTGGTTAAGTGCTGCATAATCCTGAACACATTTTTAATGAACCACCACACACCAGATGATACACTGTATCACTGGACTGCTTTGTCTGGTTGGTAATTCAGCCATAGCAATGCTGGATGTTACTTTTTTAATAAACATAGCTTGCTATACACATAGAACATGGGAACACTGGACCTGATCACTTCTCACTAATAGGCCTATGACTTTTTATTTTAAGTATATATCCTCAATTATGTTATTTTTTGCATGGTATTTAGTTTAACATTAGTCTCGCATTGCCAGACCTTCCTCCACAGCGCTGCGGAGGAGGGTCTGGCTAGTCCACACAGCATTCCGGGATGGGAGAGAAACGTGCTCTGGTTTATTGCCATTTTTTTTAAACCGATCACAATCGTCATGGGCGGGGCTAAGCACCGTAAGGTGCAACGGCATCTATGCAAAATAGCCTCGGGAAGGAACTTGTTTTGGTGGAACATGTAGGTTCGAAAGTTGTTTCAGTCGCGCAACAGAAAACTCAGATTGGACAGATCAGACCTGCAGAGATCTGAGAAAAGGTTAACCATAGTCCTCATAAATCGACGGGAGTTTAAAATGCCAACACAAAGGAAGCCCAAGGCAACGGATATCCGGCCTAAATGAGTGAAATCCAGCAGAATTTCCGTTGGAAACGGAGCAATCCCGGAAGTGGAACATCCAGAATATAGACTAGTTTTACATAGTTTTACAATTAAAATAGCACAGTTCAAACCATAGATATATACACATGTATATATCTTTGAGTTCAAACTAGCTAAAAGACTCAAACAAGCCAAAACATATTAAGTGTCATATTCAAGTATACAGAACATTGTGGAGAAAAACACACCTCAAGTTTTTTGCCTTACTTTCTCTATTAAAAAAAAAAACATTTAGTTCCACATAAAATGCTGCAAATAATTCTCAACTAGCGTTTTATTTTGAAAATGTAAACCGGAACACCTGAGTTGCGTTATGTCTCTTTTCACTTCTCTGGTTGTGGGAAGGTGGTCCTGGGCGAAAAACACCGTCCAGAAAAGCAACCAACGGGGCAACTTTGCATGTTTTTGTAGTCCCTTCATCTCCAAAACAAACCATCAAACTTCGGAATTGATACAAACTGTCGCTAACAAATGAAGTGACGGGTTTGACTTTGGTTGTCCTCGGGAATAAAGTTGGGAAACTACGAGGTGAAAATGGAGAGCCCAGCTGAGTGAGAGTGGGGTGAGGAGGCTGGATTTGGCAAAGTTGGGAGTCCTGCCCTGCTGCTAGCAGGCTAGTTAGCATGCTTAAACACTTCTTCAACACGCTATGTCGGATAAGTAATGAGGTGAGATTGCAAGTCACTTTTTCCACTTGTAATGTCGGGGTTATTTGTGAAAGTTTTTAGAGACTGTCCTGTTGTTACCCAGTTTTGCCAAAAAGTAACGGTTGAATTAGTTTTGGGCTAAAGAAAAAAAAACATTGAAATGAGAAGGGCCTGGCCATTTCTCAATTTTGACTAAACTTAATGCAGCTGTCCATTACATTTCTGATGTCATGGTTTCTTCAGCGTTTAAGGTGCTTTGACGTATGTTTTTAGGGATGTTTACAGTTAATTATTTGTTGTTATTACTGAAAAAAGTAAGTTGACAAACATTTTGTACTGATAACTTTAAACAATATACCAAGCAGAGTTCCAGCATTTAATAGTCTGATATAAGTGACCATCTGTGATAGAGCAGCTATTTCTCACAACGCCAAAGCCATCCCTTGTTTTCTTGGCCATTGCAAAACATGTCTGGATAGCTGTAATCATATTCTGGCAGGGAGTTTAACAATATGGCCTCATCACGCAACTTCCATATAAAAATGGTGTGTAACTAGTGCTAAAATTATCATTGTGTTTAGGTCCGATGCTTTTCTGCCTTTTCAGTGATTGGCCTAATTGAGATCTGCTATCATGTCAGAATTCAGCAATGCCCATGTGTGAGCCTAACCACAATCACTCAAGTTTCATATTTCATTTTGTTCTGCATTTCAGAGCTTCCCTCTGCTGTTCTTCAGCCTGTGATTCTCCAGGGAGCTGCTTTATCTGTGGCAAGACCCGCTGCTGACATTGCAGCCTTCCCCAATGGATCGGAGCGTAGTCGATGATCTTATTTTCTGTGGAAGTTCTGCCTGAATCTTTCTGCAGCTGCACTCAACCCTGTTTTATACAACCTCTCTCCCTCCGCTGCCCCGATCAATCATTTTTGTCCTGTGACCATCCATACTAGCTCATGCGGTTTTCTCTCAAACATTCGACATATTACGCCATCTGAGATGGGGCCCTGGTAGGTTCTGCAAGGGGCTTGAGGTACCCCCTGCCTGCTGACTGTGTAGCCTGTCTGTGTGTGCGAGACCCACCGGCACAGGCCTATCAAAAGAATACTGCAACAAAAAGACAACCAGTAATGCAGTACTTGCTGATGGAGCCTAGACACACAACTTGATTGCCCAGAATATGTTAACGAACTCTTGGACTTTTTAAAAATTGGACTTAAGTGGATGTATCAGGTGTATTCATGAACTGTGACTGCCGATGCCAGCTCGTTGGGACTTGAGTGGGTGTAATCAGCTTTATTCATGAACCCTGTCTCTGAGTGTGGCTACAGCCTGGATGTTGGATGCCCTGAGTGTGTTGAGTCAGCTGTTGCGGTGATGAGGCAGGGCTCCTGGTGGCCTGTGTGGCTCGCTGGGCAGTGGCCCAAGGTGATGTGATGGGGTGCAGGAACAGTAAGGTCCTCCCTGAGCCTCCAGGGGATGTTCAGTTGGACCTGGTCAAAAAGGTCAGTAGGACAACGTCGTTCTCAGTAATGGTAATAATGTTGTTACTGCCACAGTAGGGCTGTTCAATTATATATAAAAAAAAAAAATTATTTTGGTCAATATTGAAACACGATTACTCATTGACTTTTGAAAAGATGTTGCAATTATTGAATTTAAAAAAGTCTATAGTGAAAACACCTTGAACTGTGAAATTTCCCTTCAAGCTTTAGCGCGTAACTTTTTGATATTAATGAACGTTACATTCAAGCCATTGCCAAATGAGTTGCTACAAAGCTAATTAAGACTATCAGCTCTACACAACTCTCTCTGTATCTCTCAGTATGACTATGTTCAGAAGATTGTGGCGTCCGGTGACTTTCCTGTGCAGAAACTCGAGTGAAGATAATGACTTCTTCTGAAGAGTCCATCATGTTTTTCTTTTTAATCCTCTGTGTCCTCCTTGGCTACTAGCAACTGTGTGTAAGGGGGGGGGGGGGGCTTTGCGCGATCACGGAAGGCTTGTATCATGTGGATGTGCTGACTATTAACTATAGTCTAAGAATCTATACGTCGCAGGGCTGGGCGATATGGAGAAAATCAAATATCACGATATTCCAGCTATATACCGACTATGTTTACATGCGTGCACCAAAATAGTGTGATGTTAAAACAAATCTGCAATTCTTCAAATAATGTTCCCCTCGAAATGTTTCACAGCAGATTTCCTGAGAAAATTGAGTTAGTATGTGCTATGATCAATTTAGACAACGTAATAGCATATCACAATATCTCGATATATGATTTCATCATCATATGATTCCATTGAAAGACGATCAATTATATTGAATTATTGCCCAGCCCTAATATGTCAGTGTCTTTACATATGACAGTGCATTTCATCTTTTTTTCCTTCTTTCTCAGAAACTTGGTTAACTTTTGTTGTTGTGCTCTGGTTTGTACTTTGCGTCTGTGATGAAATGTGTCCCTGTATCTTTCAGGTTGATCCTCCCCAACCTCCACATACAGATATCTATAAGCACTTCATACGAGGCAATGGCACTCAGAGCAAGACGGATGGGGCCGTTGGAGGGGGAGGTGACAAGGCTGACTCCACCTCCCCATGCCAGGCCCAGGCGGCCACTCCCACCGCCTCGGCCCAGCCCTCTAAAGACCCGTCCGATCTGTCGGAACCTCAGCGGAAAAAGGTGGCAAAATATCGAGCCAAGTTTGACCCCCGGGTCACGGCCAAGTACGACATCAAAGCTCTGATAGGCCGCGGGAGTTTCAGCCGGGTCGTTCGCGTGGAGCACAAGAGCACCCGGCAGCCGTACGCCATCAAGATGATCGAGACCCGTTACCGGGAGGGGCGAGAGGTGTGCGAGTCCGAGCTGTGTGTCCTGCGACGCGTCCGTCATACCAATATAATCCAGCTGATGGAGGTCTTCGAGACGGCAGAGCGCGTCTACATGGTGATGGAGCTGGCCACCGGAGGGGAGCTCTTTGACCGGATCATTGCTCGCGGCTCCTTCACGGAGCGCGACGCCACGCGGGTGCTGCAGATGGTGCTGGACGGCGTCAAGTACCTCCACACTCTGGGGATCACCCACCGAGACCTGAAGCCGGAGAACCTGCTTTACTACCATCCCGGCGCTGATTCCAAGATCATCATCACCGACTTTGGTTTGGCCAGTAGCCGGAAGAAAGGAGACGAATGTCTGATGAAGACCACCTGCGGCACGCCAGAGTACATCGCCCCGGAGATCCTGGTCAGGAAGCCCTACACAAACGCTGTAGACATGTGGGCACTTGGGGTGATATCGTACATCCTGCTGAGTGGAACCATGCCCTTCGAGGACGACAACCGCATGAGGCTGTACCGGCAGATCCTCAAGGGGAAGTACAGCTTCTCTGGAGAGGTGAGGAGTGATATGTGTTACACACGCTCTCTTTCTCGGTCTCATATAAACACACAAGCAGACTTCACCCATATTTGGAATGCGTTCTTCACACCGCATAAGGCTTTGTCAACAGATTTCTGAGAAGTTCAGCTTTTCTCGTGAGGTGACGTTGTTCAGACACGCACACATCTTCACACATCTAACTTCTATCCTCACTAATCATCCCCCAGTTCACATCCATATCTATCTCATGTTCCTTTACGTTTTACCTTGCTGCGCTCACTCTTGCGTATTTGTCCTCTCTATATCAATGTGTCCTCCCTCTGTGTTTGTGTGTATGTGTGCACAATAATTTATTACTCTGTGTATTTAGTTGGAAGAATGCTGAGTAGTCCATTCCTTTGTTTCATGGCGTGGGATGTTTATGTTGCCTGTGCGCTTTGCAAAAGGGGCCCCTGGTTAATGTTTGCCCCACATACAGCCACTGCAGCGCAAATAACAGCTGAGTAGTTTTGTAATACTTAATTAGGAGCAGTTGAATCATCTGTTTTCTTGGAATGCGTCCAGATTTGAATTTCTCAAGTGTCTGACAGGCTGAGATAAGGTCAGATGGGACACATTCATGATTGAATTTATTTAAATCACTTACGGGGAGCCTGTATTTTGGCTGAGGTTTGCAAATAGTATAGCAGAGCTGCTGGATGAGTACTAGGTATGGACAGCAAGACTTCCTTGAATTAGTGAGAGCCTTTCACTGGAATCAACCATTACACATTATTTGAGCGATACAGGGGTTATTGAGTTGGATGTTGCGGTCGTAAACGTACGGTATACTAGCCGCATCCAAGGTGGCGCGCACCATCGTGACGTCAAAATGATGTAATATACTGCCGGCGCGCCCGGATTTATTAAGCGGAAACCGGAGGCCTGAACGAGTTCGCTGACAACCTGATGCCAGGACTCTCAGAGTGACTGCAAGTCTCTCTTGTAAACTTACTTGGTTAAGATGAGTTCTTTTATGGTGAATGAAAGGCTTGATCCGACGAAGTAGGTCATCGAATCAAATCGAAGCATTGACGGCAACGCTGCTGCCGGTTCTGCCATTGTTTACCTTTTTCTTCTTCTTCTAGTCCGTAGAAAGAGCAGCGTCGGTAGCCTTAGCTCATTAGCACCACCGCTGTTCAGGCGAAGACTGCAACTAGTGTCGCGAGCACCAGCGCCGGTATAAATAGTCACGGCGATCCCATGACGTCACATGTGCGCGCGCCAGCTGGGCTGCGGTTACTGTAAAACACGCTTTAGTTGTCACGTAAAAGTCACGTTTAAAAAAAGGAAGATTTCTTATGAGAGCAGTGACGGAACAATCTTTATTCTCTAGCCCCTTTCACACATGCAACCGCAAACTGGAAGTTATCTAGACGTTACCCGGAGGAGCTGTATGTGAGAACGCAATTGTCCAAATCAGTTGGACCTGACATTAAATGGACTTTACCCTGCGAGTAGAGCTGGGCGATACGGAGAAAATCAAATATCGCGATATTTTTTTACCAAATACATCGATATCGATATTGCGGCGATATTGTAGGGTTGACTATTGGTGCTTTCACAAAATTCACACAATGAGATTTTTGATAAATGATCATCAGTAATGTGGATATAATGACTACGTGGTTAAAGGCGAATAATAGAACAGCTAGAACAGTCTGTTAAGTTCAGAAAATTACACCACTTTACTGTAATGCAAGACAACACTTAACAAAATGTAAGACGATATCCAGCTTCATTTATCCATATCAATATAATGTAGATATATTGCCCAGCCCTACCTGCAAGCTCCCTACTACAAAATCTGTGTAGTATCCGATTGAGCCCATGTTTTTATATATATATATATAAAAATATTGATTATAGCAGCTTTAGAGGTACCCTTTGGAGTTTTTTTTTGTAAAGAAAGTTGTACTTACATTCTCACCAACATTGTGTGTAGCCTTGAGTCCTGACAAATGTGTGATGCATTGCCATTTTTAAAAAAAAGTGTTTTAGATCTTGCATAGTTTCCGTGCATGTTTGCAAGCTTCTTCCTTTGTCGGTGCTACTTTTCTGGGCACATTTACTCTCTCTCATTGGAATAGCTTGTGCATGTGCGTCCTGGTGCGCATAATACAAACAAAACAGGGACCCACTCATAAAAACACATTGCTCCTCAGTGCTACTAGTGGTTAAAAACTCCACAGGGTACCTTCGAACTGCTCTAAAATGATCATAAAACAGCAACGTCAAAATGGTTAAATGCTTCAGTCAAGCACAACATACCACTCTAAACGTAAAGGGAACATTTGACAGTGTTTCCCACAGATTAGAAAGCAATTTGTGGCGGGGGAGGGGGTTGTCGGCCGGTCGCCCCGTGCCATACAATCAAGTATCAAAAACTGAGGAGGACACGCTGTTGGATGCTGTCCTCCTCTACACAACAGACTGTGTGTGTGTGTGTGTGTGTGTGTGTGTGTGTGTGTGTGTGTGTGTGTGTGTGTGTGTGTGTGTGTGTGTGTGTGTGTGTGTGTGTGTGTGTGTGTGTGTGTGTGTGTGTGTGTGTGTGTGTGTGTGTGTGTGTGTGTGTGTGACGCAAGTGACAGAGAGCAGGGAAAGGAAATGCAGCTGAACGAATATGCTGCCCGTTTTAAATAGTGTTAAAAAAAAAATAACGAAACGCAATGTGCGGCGGCAGGCGTTGATTGTGTGGCGCACCGCCACAAATTAGTTTATGTGTGGGAAACACTGCTTTATGCTTTTCATACCTTTTTTTATTTTGGCTTTCTACTAGAACATTTTTATGGTTAAAAAAAAAAAAAAAACGTTATTATTCTCATACTGTCTGTCTGAATATACCTGTATAATTTGTCTGAATCGCTCCGTTTTAACGCCTGTCTCTTTAAGGTATGATGTTATTTTTGCTAGTTGGCGTTTCTAAACACAGCATTCAAAGTTAGCCCCTCCTCCCCGGCTCAACGAGCCAGAGAGAGAGTGAATAAACAACACAGCAATGTAATAACCAATTTCTCAAATACTGCTGCTTTGTATTAAAATACGCTACAGGATGCCTTGTGTGTCGGTGTCAGCTGCTGAGGGGCGTGACAATGCAACTGTATTGGGAATGAGAACTGGCTGCCCACCTTGCGCGCTTTTTATTAGCTAGGGGTTACACACTCAGTGGGGCCCAAAGGCTCTTTGCCGCCCATAGAAGTCCTGCAAACAGCAAAATAAGACGAAAAGAGAAAATACAGGAAGAGTGCAGGGTCGGAGGCATCCAGTGGCATAGTGGTTAAGATGCATACCATATAACTGCAACGACCCCGTTCGGCCGGGGACCTTTCTTGCATGTCGTACCTCTTTCTCTCGTAGCCATAGGTGCTTCTCGTGTTGCTTAAATTGCCTCCTCGACTCCTCCACTTGCCTCCCTTCCTCGCGTCTTAAGGCCGTTTTTACGGTTGTGCGCAAACTCCACACCGTAACTACTCCTACGGCATCGTGACCCTTTTGGAGTTCTGCGTCAGGGTTGAACGTGTTTCTTGGCATCGCGGTGCATTTCACCGCCAGAACGCTGGAGGGTGTGTGGTTTCCGAAGGGGTCAATCGCGAAACTCTTTGTTTACTTGTGCGTTGGTGTGTGCCTCAAGCCGGCGTGTGTGTGTGGGGAGTGGGTGATAGAGCGAGGGAGAAAGTGAGAGAGTGACGGCGATTGTTTTCGGAGCAAGTTGTGACTCTAGAGGCATAGCGAGAGAAACAAAGTGTCTCCGCTGTTCTGTCTGACCACGGTGGGAAATCTGGAGCGACGTGTAGTTACATTTTTTGCGAGGTGCACGTCCGGCTACGACGGCCTTCACCGAGGAGGGACAGAACAACTTCCGGTTCAGCCGAGGAGTCGAGGAGCTATGAAATAAGGGCCATGAGATACAGCCCATGTTTCCTCTCTGTTGCTATCACATAATGCCGAAAAAAAAAAAAAAAAAAAAAAAAATATATATATATATATATATATATATATATATATATATATATATATATATATATATATATATATATATATATATATATGATTTACAGTGGCTTTAAACGTGACTCACACGACTAGAATTATTCATTTCATAAAGGGGTAATGTTTAAGGGTGCTCCGATCAGGATTTTTGGGGCCGATCACTGATTGTTGGGAGTAGTATCGACCGATACGATCACCAGGTCTATTTGAAACCTTCTATTTATCATATATTAATTTTAATATTCTTAACAACAATGTATAAGTATTAAAATTAACAGAAGATAATGTATTGTGAATTGTCAACGGTTTACTTTTATTGACAGGAAACGTTCAACATTCCACTTCCTCTGTTAGAAACGCACCTTAAACAGCTTAGAGGTTAACATAGAGCTAAAGCCTTATTCAGAATACATTACAAAAAAACTGTCTGTGTTCTTCACTGTGTTCCAGCAGGGTGGGGACACTTAAAATTTTTACCAGCCACTTTTTCCAGAATTCAAATTTATAAAAGAAAGTGCATCATATTTTAAATTGCTTTATTAAATTATTTTTTTTTATTATTAATACAATTTATTTATTATGTGTCAATAGCTTGTTGATCTTTACATTGCGAGTTAATTTCCTATCCTGGCCTGGGACACACATTCATACGGTTTGATAAAGGACTTATTGGACTTTAACTTATTGATCTACAATAACTAGTGTAGCTCATGGATGTATTAAGTGTAGCTGTCCTCAATTTAGGTCATCCTGTACGTCTCCTCTCCAGTTTTTCGTGTGTGTGTGTGTGTGTGTGTGTGTGTGTGTGTGTGTGTGTGTGTGTGTGTGTGTGTGTGTGTGTGTGTGTGTGTGTGTGTGTGTGTGTGTGTGTGTGTGTGTGTGTGTGTGTGTGTGTGTGTGTGTGTGTGTGTGTGTGTGTCCAGTGCAGGGTAGAACTGAGCAGCAGAGAGCCAACAGGATTAAAACAGCATCAGCTTTCAAGCGACTTAAACATCGTTCCAGTCTACATTGACGTTAAAATGTCTACAGGTTGGCAGGACGGTCTTTCGCTGTACGTTTTGTCAATGCGCAACTTGTTCGAAAAGTACCTTATCTTTTTCTTTACTTCGCCCTCAACAGCTTGTACATCCATAGCTACTGCTGACTCCGCGGCGGGCCTCTTAACACCGGGGATATGTCGCCACATTTTTTAACAGATAATTTTCCTTTCGTCTGTACCTCAGCTCAGCTAGCTAGCTACATGGCGTCCCGGACTAGCGCTGAAAACTAGCTACTCGACTATGTGTGGTCAAAGCCCCGGCTGTGAACGGTTTCATTTCCTGTAAGTTCTTCACAATAAAAGTCCACCGTTATTTTGGTATTTGAATGTTTTTATTATTAAGCAACAAAATCTGGAAATATTGGGGATTCATTAGCAGTAACGTAACGCGACTCCTATAAGCATTGTTACTTAGCAACAGCATTCTTTGACAAAAACTGTCCAATCCATTACAAGGATACAAGGCTAATGTCCCACCCTGGTTCCGAGGCACTTTTTTTTGACCAACTCGGGGAGACTGATCAGTCCAACTGCTTTTTCTGCCAACGGTCAGCCGTCTGGTTGGTGTGTAACTTAGCTGCATATAGAACATTTTCTCACGACTAGTGCGTCATCTGATCGGCCTTTATGGAGACCACCGATCAAACTATTTAAAGCTTTTATCGGCCGATAACGATCAGTGCCCGATCAATCGGAGCACCCTTAGTAATGTTGTCTCCCTGTAAGGATGCAATACAACAACTTGTATTACATCACTATGCATGACAGTGAGGCCTGTGACCCGTAGTTGGGACCCGGTACATAAGAGATGGAGCTATGGTGGGGCAGACTTGAATGCACTTCCCATAGGGACATGTCTTTACATCTGCGATAAATAATGTTC
Organism: Zingel zingel; assembly: GCA_023566125.1. NCBI lineage: Eukaryota > Metazoa > Chordata > Actinopteri > Perciformes > Percidae > Zingel > Zingel zingel. Next base: position 39,276,596 of record CM042320.1, on the reverse strand, counting down.
ACATTTACAGCTGCAGTCCAAGAAGTGATCATAGCCCGGAAATTGTCTTAGGTGGAGGAGAAATGCATGTCTGAGGCTTATATATGGCTCATGTACCTTTAGCCAACACTGATGATTAGGGTTGCAAAGGGGTGTACATTTTCCATGGAAAGTTTAGCTGGGGAATTTTGGAAACATTCCAATTTGGAAACTTTCATGGGAATTAATGGACATTATGGGACTTTGGATGGGATGTAGTCCTTGGGCTCAAATGCAGTACTGTCTTCAATCAGCTTCAATCGATTGTAGAATGTTAATAGCCCAAAACCATTGACCTTTTAGCTTAACATATGAAGGTAGCTAGCGTGCTGCCTTTGATTTACTATAGTTATGGTTATATGCGTGCTAAGCTAACCATCAGCACTGTCTATTGTTTCCAGCCTATCAAGAACAAGTGGGCTATACAATTAACACACATAGGTTAATAGCAATGGGTTATGTATTACCCCCCCCCCCCCCCCCCCCCCCAAAAAAAAGTAGTAGCCTATGCTGATTATTGCGTGCGTGCATGTCATTGACAAATATAGGGAGGACATTCAACATTCATTAAATCAGGTTGTTTTAACCAAGATTATGCTGCAAGATGTTTTTTTTTTAACTACATTTAAGTTCCCTGTTATAGACTAACAGTATAATAACAAGCAATATTACAAATATTCAGTTTATTCCCATTAATTCCCATTAATTCCCGTTTATTCCCGTTAATTCCCGTGGAAAGTTTCCAACTTTTGCAACCCTACTGGTGATTTACCTGTCATGTGAGGTTGGGGGTTAGTTGTCTACTGGGAGACTGAAAGCACAGCTGGTTGACAAGCAGGACATCATGTACAAACTGTGTGTGGAAAAGCATGCAGCGTTGATATTCCCAATTCCTGTCTAAGTAGGGGGTAGAGTTTGACTCCACCCCCTACCAGTCACTCATACTAAATAGAGTCCGTGTCTCAGAAAGAGTCGTTGTTGAGAACATTTGCTTTAAAGGACATTTTACGTTACATTAGATCTTTTGGAAACAAGAAAATCTGTTCAAGTTCAACACATGCAAACGATCAAGAGGCACAACTTAACTACCCCACACCCATTATTGAATCTGACCATATCAAAAGACCAAGAAGACTAACATTGACCGAGCTTTTTTGTCAGTTCAGTGAGGACTGTCCTCACTAGACATTCTCATCTTTATATCCCTCTGCTGCCCTCTTGTGTCCAGTGGACAAAACTGCACTGACACAATTATTTAAAGTCCCCCCCCTTACCCACCCCCGCCTTATGTCCGGCATTGAAACCATAGCCAATAAAAATTAGATTAGATTAAATTTTATAATAAGAAGATCTTACACTAGAAAAGTATTTTCCTCTTACTCTCTGTATCTAAGCCTCAGCTCGAACACACGTAGTTCAAACCACTGGTTTATACTATTTAGTGTACTGGCATCAAAAGTGCCATGTACTCATTGTGTTAATTTAGAGTCTTGTCTCCTATCTGTCTTGTCTCCCCTCCCCTCTCCTCCCCAGCCGTGGCCCAGTGTGTCGAACCTGGCCAAAGACTTTGTGGAGCGGATCCTGACGGTGGACCCCAGCGAGCGGCTCACATCTGGCCAGGCCCTCAAGCACCCCTGGATTGTCAGCATGGCCGCCGCCTCCTCCATGAAGAACCTACAGCGCTGTATCTCTCAGAACCTCCTGAAGAGGGCGTCCTCGCGCTGCCACAGCACCAAGTCGGCCCAGTCCACTCGCTCCAGCCGTTCCACCAAATCCAACAAAGCCCGACGGGTGCGAGAGAAGGAGCTGCGTGAGCTGAACCGTCGCTATCAGCAGCAGTACAACGGCTGAACCAGCCTGGACCTTGACAGCCTGCAACTGTAGCAAACCTTATACTTTTTTTTTTTTACAATGACTACCACCATTCAAAATTTCTGCCAATGCTTCAAGTCCCAAATCATTGCCTTAAAAAAAAAATAGGACAATGGCTTGACTTGCCCATGGCTACCAGCAAAAGTAGAACTAAGGTTGAAAAGTAACTGCTGCCATTTGGGAATTCTTCTGGCAGCGTGTCTCCTAATGAGCACAAAAAAAAGGGACGCACCAGAAAAGTTTTGAACTCCAAAGGGTTACATCATCTCTCCATCCATTCCTTCACCTTTTCTCTGTCAGGATGGTGCCTTCCAACTCGTTTTGCTTTTGTTCTTTCAATCCCTGTGTCTCTACATATTTATTTATTATTGTTGACGTGATTATTAGTCTCCATTCAAACGGTCACTGGATAATGACCTTCCACGAGGATCTGTTGAACAGAGTTCTGGGTACTGACGTTTCTAAGAAGAAAGGAATACTTTTAGAAGGTGGGGGGGAAACCCAATTCCTCTCACTCATTTCTGATTGAAAATTGCTGTGAATTTATTACTGTACTAGTTGTACAGACTTTTGTCTTAAGATGTGGGTAATGCAAGCACACTGCAACAAAACCACACCCTCGGCGGTCAAAATGAAGGCGTATTTTGTATTAATCAGTTCTAAGCTCCTCTAATCTTGCCATTATTGCTCTGTCAATATCATTGTTCTAAAGCTGTCTAACGGTTGTGAAGCTGTGTTTGTGTTAAATCTTCTGTATTTTATTAGACAATAGGCCACACAGCCCCGCACCCAATGATTTTTTTTATACATCGATAGATTCAATCATGCAGTACCTGCTATGATCCCTTCAGGGCGAAGAGGCAGTATCCTAATCTCTTTATAGAAGTAAGGGGCCATTTAGGGTGTTATGTGGTTTACAGTTGCATTGTTGGTTACAGTGAGACTGGCACATGCAACAATGAAGGCAAAGATCTTTGCTGCCGGTTGCACCAGCTCTTTCTAAGTTCAAACTTAGCCAATTCAATGTATTGAATTAGTTAGAAGTGTTTTCCAAGTGGGGATTTACACATCACTAATTTAAAGCAGGTTGCATCACACAAACTAGTTCTTCTTTCTTTTTTTTTTTTCGACAATATTTTTGTTGACCTTTAACATAACATAAATGTACATAATCTTTGACAAGGACAGTAACACAAGTGGACTGGTTAAAAGAGATAGAAAATAAATAAATACACCTAGTTCAATAACCACAATTTGGGGAAAAAGAAAAAAGTAAATAATCAAAAATAAAGTGAGCCTGTTAATACATGGCCCGTTCAAACTGAAGAGTAAAAGAGTTATCTGACCCGACACTTGATCAAAATTCTGTTTAATAATGATGTTAACTGGGACGGTCATGACCGAAAGAACAAGATCCAGGGTACAAGCGGCCGAAATGGGTTTCCTCAGGAGGGTGGCTGGCGTCTCCCTTAGAGATGCGGTGAGAAGCTCGGTCATCCGTGAGTACTGCTCCTTCGCGTCGAAAGGAACCAGTTGAGGTGGTTCGGGCATCTGGTGAGGATGCCCCCTGGGCGCCTCCCTAGGGAGGTGGTCCAGCCACGTCCAGCTGAGAGGAGGCCTCGGGGAAGACCCAGGACAAGGTGGAGGGATTATATCTCCAACCTGGCCTGGGAACGCCTCGGGATCCCCCAGTCGGAGCTGGTTAATGAACCGTTAATAAACGGTTGCATAGTACAGGAAGTCATAGGCAGAAAAACAACCATTCTTAATGTGTTTACTACACTCGTGACCAAAAATTAAGGAAACCACTGAATATAATGTTGAGCATGTAGAGGTAAATCAAATGATCACTAGTGTGTATGATTATAAAAGATTCTGAATTACGTGCAATCTTATGCTTCTGTTTTCCTAAGTGTGGAAAGGCTACCCTTTTGTAAGTGCACTTAAATCAGAATAAATTCCACAGGCTTGCCTAGAGATGAACCCTAGTTTGTTAACTCCACAATATTGATGTGATTATTCAATATTTCCCCAAAGTAGCACAACTGTGTTTTTAAAAAAAAAAGTGAAAAGTTATTTGTCTTTTGTTGCTTTTTTTCCTCCTTTTATCTGACAAAGCACTTAATCTATACAGTTGAATAGAATTTTGTTTTTAAATTGCAATCATACTCTCTATCGGACCTGTTCACTGCGTTTTCTTTTGTATTATGCCCCTTCGGATCACTCCCAGACTCCCAGGTTGCTACAGTGTGGTCTTTACTAGGAGTATTTTGCTGTGATCTACCCCAGACTTATAAAGTGTGTTACTGTTGTGAACTTTCTGAACACATACTGGAAACCTAACCGAGCCATGTCAGCCGACCTCAGTTTTTCCTTTCTTTTTGTCTTTTGTCCTTTTGTCCTCTGTCCTTTGCTTGTTCCAGGATGCTCCGTCATCTTTCCAATTTCCATGATGTAAGTCGGATTTAGTATCTTATATTCTCTTGTCCTACTGCTGTTATCTGCCTGATGTCTCACCTCTTGGTGGGAGAAAAAATGTTTATAAAATACTTTAGGTGAGGCTAACATTGGAACTGGTACTGCTACACTCCAATATTTACTCCATCTACATTTTGAGAGATACTCCACCCAAAATATATCAGACGCACACCCCGTAGGCTTAAAAATGTGCATTTAAAAAGTTTTCTTCTTCACAGAGAAAACCGCTGTGGTCATCTTAAAAGAATGATTTAAAAGGTGTCATACTGTCTGCAACATGCAGTATGGTGAGGTGGCCTTAGTTCTGGTAGTTAGTTCAATGATTGTAACCTGTTATAAAATTTCAGCTCTAAGAATCACTGTCACAAAGTAATCATTTGGACTCAAAGGAATGTTTGAATAAGCAACATCGCTGAGTGCCTATTGTATACCATGTTCAATGAATAACCAAATCAGTTCATTAGCAGTTTTGCAGAATGCCAGCACATTTGTAAAAGTGTTTCCTTTTTCATGTTTTTTTATATACAGTACCTGTGTGATTTTTATATAAATGCTGTCCTAAATGAAGTAGCCAACTCATCACTGTTACCTGAAAACAGTTTTTTTTTTATTATGTGTCTAAAATGAATGATAACACTTTAATTCTTCTACCATTTTTTTTTTTAAACGGTGAGTTGTATGTGCCAATAAAACACTCAAACCTGATTTGCCAGATTGAATTTGGATTTTGACACTATTCTCTTGTTTGGGATTGGTCCAACAGGTCACCTGTGTAAGTAAGTAAAGACATGTAAAGACATTTTTTTTTTCTCAGGAGTTGGTGGAGACCAAAACAGAGATAAAGGGAATGTGAATATTGGACATATGTGTTGCCTCAAAATAAATGATAATGTTGCTCTGTGTTCATTGGATGAGTACATGTGCAACTGTTAGCATGTTTGCCATAGCAATGCATGTCAGCATTGTGTGTGTGTGTGTGTGTGTGTGTGTCAACTTGTTGTGGAGTCCTTCTGCCCGCAAATGGCCAAAAAATGAAATTCTCTGCAGCTTCAAGATTGGTAGGCTACTTGTTAGTACATGGACAAAGACCTTTCTGGCTGCCACAAGCAACCATTGCTGTAATGATGTGTGTGTTAAGGTTTACTTTATGCTAAATGCAAACCAGAATTAGCCCCCACATCTTTGAATCTGTACAGCATATTGAATTTAACCAAATGTATTGCCATTTAATTTATATTCTTAAGCATATTTAACAAAACCCAAACATGCTTAAAATAATGTGCGGCCTTACTGCCCATTACAGCATATGACTTGTTGAAATCTACTGAGATATGAATTGTTTTTTGGATACACATTACATTACCTAGTTCATTCACAGCTGATGAAAGTAAGGCTGACTGGTAATGAAAACAACCAAGCTGCTTATAGCGTCCCATTGTATTTTATTGTTAATAAACTACTGGAGCAATAGCCATTTAAATATCTAAAATACTTACTTTTACTTTTAAAGTTGAAGTACTACAAGCTGCATAGCAGCTGGCCATACCACCACGGTTCAGTCCAAAATAAAATCTAGTGATAGTGAGTACATTAATATATTGGGTTTGTATGTTACATTACAATTGGTGAAATAAGCATGTTAAATCGTAGTTTAAAATGATGCACTGCTCCTGTGTCCGTCTTATTTACAGTCCTGTTTCCTGACAGTAAACAGCGCCCACTGCTGGCAAACCCGCAGCGTGACCGGGAAGGCTGGACTGAAGTGGTAGCTGGAGGCCCGCTGGGTTGCCAGGTTTCATACAAAGCATTAGTTTACACACTAAGAGCAAATGTGCATTTGAAATACAAGAGGAAAGGCATCGTAATTACGTGACTTACAGTTTCTACGAAAATATTACGGGAAAAACTGCCATCTTTATACGATATTATCTTAAATGTATGGATGAGCTGACTGCTCGGCGGTTTAGGAGGATAAGTTAACTAAACCTGGCAATCCGTTACAACTAGACGTCAGTGCTTGCTCTGGTCTGCGGCTGTAGCTTTTAGTGAGTTTGCTGCTAGCTTTTGTTCGGTGTAGAATAAACTACCTACCGAGTAGCGACCCGCTTATCAATACATGGACCGTGAAAATACAAACAGAAAACTGTGACGTGTGAGACGTTGTTCAGCTCGGTGAGTATAATCAACACACAAACCACCAGCAGATACTGTAAAATAGTACTAAGCTAGCTAGCTAACGCTCTTACTGTTACATGCGTTAGACTGCTGGGTCTAAAAAAATGCCTAAAGCATGTCTTGTTTACAAAACCTATTTGAGATGGCTAACGTTAGCTAAGTGTAGCTTTCGCGACATTAACACGTGCTTTCATGGTTTACAAATAACGTTAACATTATTTACTGTCGACATAATAATTGTCCTCAGATTTACTTAGCCTCAGCCTCCAGCATGTGTCTTCTGATGCTTGCTTTGTTTTTGCTGATAAAGTCGTCATTTCTATGTGGCTACACGGCTTTGTTTTGTCATTTGGTTTACTTAGCTAACGTTAATTAGTATATGTTGGAAATGCGTTGGAAAGCAGTAACGTTAAGTTGTTATTTAATTCCTTGGCTCTGCCGACGCTGAAATTACGCCTTATGTTATGTTACGTTAAATCCTGGTTACACTAACGTTAGATCTTGAATGCATCCTTTAACGTAAACTAAAGGCATTCAAACGCGTGTGTAGTGTGTTTGGTTTGCTCAGGGAGTTAACCACGAACACTAACGTTACATAGAACAAAACGAAGTCTGTTTCATTAGTGAACAAACACATAGGAAGTTAGGCAGTCTTGTGCCCTGCAAACCAAGGACCCTTCATTGTAATAATTAAACACTGTAACGTTAGAAAGATTTCTACATTATCAACAAAACGGCTGCTCTTTCCCTCCGGTAGTCTATCTTTCTTATACTTATTCCTCCTTTGGTTTCATTGTTTTTGACGGAGGGAGGGTTTCTGATGAAACTCGTACAATTACACCAAATTTGTACTAAAAGTAGTTTTTCTAAGAGACCCTTCTGCTAACATTCAACGAGCCAACTCCACTTAACTTCCTGTATATTGCTAACACTGCTGGGGATCCCTCCTCTTTCCTCCGATTGTGGTGGGGGGTCTTTTCCTAGCTTCTAATCTACTTTTGCCTGGAGGATTGATGCCATGTTTGTGGCTTGGTGTTATGTTGACACAGGTAGCCCCAGCCTGTCTTTTACAGCCCTTCCCTAACCAGTGGAGCTATTTTTACAGCCCATGGTTCTAACCAGTAGTCGTTAGCCGTATTGTTGTCTCACACACGGGCAGGGATCCTGCCCGGAGATGGAACTGGTGATTAAGCCCCCTCCTGTTAAACTAGATCAGCCAGGGGCTTTTAATCACATTGTCTACTCATCTATCACTTGTGTAGACCCATAACTGCAGATATGATCTACTGAATCATTAATGTTGAGCAGGGGTAGCCATGTGACTACCCATACATAATGAAAGTAAGGATGAGGATTTTGTGTAGCCTAATTTCTTGTCTTGCTTTGCCAGAACATCCTCAAGGTGCTGCCGAGGAGGGTCTGGCTAGTCCACATAGCATTCCGGGATGGGAGAAAATCGTACTCTGGTTTATTGACATTTCTTTAAACAAATCACAATCGTCTTGGGCGGCGTGCAAAGTTCCGCACAGAGCCGCTGCAAAATAGTCTCAGGAAGGAACTTGTTTTGGTGGAACGTGTAAAAGTTGTTTTAGTTGCGCGAGAGAAAACTCAGATTGGACAGATAGTCTAGCTAGCTGTCTGGATTTACCCTGCAGAGATCTGAGGAGCAGTTAACCATAGTCCCCAGTCCAACGGCAACGGAGCAATCCCGGAAGTGGAACATTGTGGATATAGACTATACAATTTAAAAAAAAAAAAAAAAAAAAAAAAAAAAAAAAAAGATGATATCTCTCGTTCTCTGTGCTCGTTCTGTGCAAACGTTCAGAATTGTTTACAAAAAACTTGTAATTTCAAAAACAGGCTGTTGAAGCTAGCTAGCCTGACAAGCCAGCCCCACATCAAGACGTTGGGTCTGGGAACTCACCATTGGCAGGGCTCAATCCGAGGGGCGGGATAAACGGTTGTCTTTCAAATTCACTCTGCACGCAATAGGATAGCGCTACAACCAACCAGAGCAACGCTAGTTGATAGATTAAACTTTTGCCGTATCCAGTCGGCAAAACTCCGAACACATCTTCCTTTTTTAAGAAGGACTTCAGTGCCGTTCTTTGTTCTTTTCTCAAAGAAAAGCTGAACTCCAAGTCTTCAAGAGTCGCTGCCAAAACCGATTCGAAAGACCGCTGTTCTCCAGCAGCAACAGCTAACGTTGCCACCTTCTTTGTTCTCAAGTAGCAGGGATTTCACACGGAACCGTTGTAACTCTGCCGTCATTATGTTAAGCCCGCCCATGCACAATGTGATTGGCCTGACCAGAGTTTGGTTTTTCCAGCTGGCAAGCCAACGGAGAGTTGCTAGACTGACCCTGGCTGCAAATTACATTTGCTGCCGCTAGGGTGGTCTAGATGTCTAGGCTATGTTGAGGCAACATATTCGATTAAACTTTGGAATGCATTTTTGCAACAGAATGAAGACTGTGGATTTCGTCACACGTCTTAGTTCCAGGAAATGGACATCGGCGATAAGACATGCATCCGGTGGAATTTCCTGCGGCACCCGAGCAATCCCGGAAGTGGAAAGTCAAGGATATAGACTACCTAATTTTTTTGTTAATGTGTGCTCCAGTGTTTCCTGTGAAACACGTGCTAGTACACTACTGCAAAAACATTGTCACCACTTAGCCAACAGCCATGTTTACTGTATTTTGGCCAGATGGAGTAAACCAGTTCACTCCTCTGCACTTGGGAACTTAATGCATAATATGAGCAACTTGCTGCTAAAACTTAGGAGACAAGACAACTTTAGAGCTTTGCTTGTTGGCTGTGATTTTCACAAAAAGTTGCCGTCTCTTTAATACAGATTTGAATAATGTCGCACAATAAACATACTTTAACATACATTTAACTTGAAAGGCCTGCTAGAATGTAGTTTAAAGGGTAACTTAGTTTTTTTTTTCCAACATGGACCCTATTTTCCTATGTTTTTGTTTCTAAGTGGCTGATGGGAACAGCAGTCATTGAAATTGGTCCAGTATTAAGCAAGCGCTTCCTATAGGATAACATTGCAGCCCGGTTCGCGGCTGCTGTTTACAGCGTTCTCGCTCAATACTGGACTAATTTCAAAGATTCTTGTTCACAATTGTTCACTTATACACCAATGCATAGAAAAATAGGTTAAAAAACAACAACGAAATTACCCTTTTAAAGGCATACTATGTAACTTTTCCCTCTTCAGTCCCCCTACAGGTTGCCTCATTGGAACTACAGCCACCTGTAGTTCCAATGAGACAACCTGTAGGGGGACTGAAGAGGGTAAAGTTACATATAGGGATGGGTCTGATCCAGTATAGGTATCGGGACCGATACCAGCGTAATTCACGTATCGGATTTTCCCGATCCAACCTGCGGAGATATCCGATATCCATGAGCCATGTCTGCGCTTTAACGTTGTCTGCTGAAATGATTCCAAAAGTGATTCCCGCCGGCTAGTCTGCTAGCTGGCTGCAAACTGTGGAATGGATTTCCTGAACGGAGGCGCGACTCAATGAGACAGAGTTATGAGACACGCCCCCGCTCAGGAAATCCAGTTTGCAGCCAGCTAGCAGGATAGCATTGAGCAGCATTGTGGCTAGCCAACATGTCCGCTGTGCGGAAATACTTCACACTGGAAACACCGCAGAGCAAGACTTTCAAAATGCAATGTTTGCAAAGCCGTAATTCAGAGAGGAGGAAGCTCCATCGCGTCGTACAACACAACAAACGCAATCAAACATTTAAAAAAGCACCACGTTAAAGAGCACAAAGATTTTTTTTTTTTTTAGCCAGGGGGCAGAAAGACAACGGAAGCCGTCAGGAATCACTTCTGGAGTCATTCCAGAAGCAAGGTAAACTCCAGGCAGACAACGTAAAGGCTAAAGGGATTACCGAGAAGTTGCTCAACGTCATCGTACTCGACGACCAGCCGTTATCAGTGGTGGAAAACGCTGGATTTCGTAGCCTGATTGAACACTTGCAGCCACGGTATAGTTTACCATCCAGGAGATGTTTATCAGAGACTGCGCTACCTGAACTATACAGCCGAGTGTCAACCAAGTTAGCTGAGAAGTTAAAAGGAGTTCCAGCCCTGAGCTTTACTACAGATATTTGGACTTCAGATGTCTGCCCAATGTCGCTGATAAGCCTCACAGTGCACTGTGTTGACTCAGATACACATGGCCTCTGTAGTGCGGTGCTTCAGGTAAAGTGCAGGGGTTCACACAACCGAGCTACAATCACAGCCTCCGTTACAGAGATGTTAAATCACTGGGAGATTTGATGTGTGTGTGGGGGTGTGGGTGTGTGCGTGTGTAAGATGTTTACACTTGCACTTTTCTTATAGTTCAAGACTCAATTATTTGACATTTTGGGAATGTAATAAATATTGACATGACAATCAGTTTGAAACCCTTACAGTTGCATATTTGTTTTCAGAATGGGATTTTTGCTGTTAACAGGATTTCCTGTTTTTCTGACTTCCTTTTCTGACCTTATACTTACCTCATGTTGCCTTTTGGGACATACATACGTACATATTATACTTGCCTGTTGAGAGGAGTTTATTTCAGCATCATATCAAATTAACAATAATGATAATATTAAAGCAAACACAGCTCTGGTATCGGAATAGTATCGGTATCGGCCGATATCCAATTCAGGTATCGGGATTGGAAGTGAAAAAATGTGGATCGGTGCATCCCTAGTTACATAGTATGCCTTTTAAGTATCCTAATGTTTGCTAGTGTTACAGTCTCCATAGAGGAGACAAGGGCATCAACAGGACAACCAGACTGCTTACATTATACTCAAGTGAGGTTTAGATATTATCACCATACACTGGGGCGGAACAGAACCTAGACTTGTTTACACACACACACACACACACACAGAGCGCTCTGGAACATGTTGCACAGATGCTCTGCGCAGCAATAAAGCTCAGCAGTCAGAGAGCAGCTGGTTCATAGCACACAGTCACTGAGTGGGCTTTGGAATGCTAATCGATCAAATCATTCCCGAAAATGATTTTTTCATTTCATGAAGATGGGTGGGTGCTTAAATGTAAAAGAAAATATGCGATGAATAGAACAGAACACAAGTATTGGTATACAGTAGAGCTGGGCGATATGGAGAAAATCAAATATCACGATATTATGTACATACATAATGTAATGCTCAAAATTGATTATTAATACATTATACATTAATTAATGTAATTTACATGTCATTTAGCTGACACTTTTATCCAAAGCAACTTCCAATTAAAGGAACACGCCGACTTATTGGGACTTTAGCTTATTCACCGTAACCCCCAGAGTTAGACAAGTCCATACATACCCTTCTCGTGTCCGTGCGTGTTGTAACGCTGTCTGACGGTTCCACCGGTAGCTTAGCCTAGCACAGAACCTGCAGGTAACTGGTTCCAACTAGCCTACTGCTCCCAATAAGTGACAAAATAACGCCAACATTTTCCTATTTACATGTTGTGATTTGTAGAGTCACAGTGTGTACAACTAACAAGGTCACATGACACACAGCCGTCTTCTAACCGTAAACAAACCGGGAACTATATTCTCAGAAGGCGAAGCTCTGCTACTTCTGCTACTTGGGCGGAGTGATTTGCTTTGCAGCAAGCCTTTCTGAGCGTTACAACACGCACGGACACGAGAAGGGTATGTATGGACTTGTCTAACTCTGGGGGTTACGGTGAATAAGCTAAAGTCCCAATAAGTCGGCGTGTTCCTTTAAGTGCTTTCAACCCTGAAAGTGCAAACTCCAGACAAGTAGTAACTGCAAGTACATTAGCTTCAAATAAACAAAACTACAAAGAGCCATATGAAAGTGCAGCTTCAAGAAATATATATACATTTTATTTTTATTTTTTATGTTTATCCGAAGTGTAGTCGGAAGAGATGTGTTTTTAGCCTTCAGCGGAAGATGCGTAGGCTTTCGGCCATCCTGATGTCAATAGGGAGCTCGTTCCACCATTTAGGAGCCAGGACAGCAAACAGTCGGGATTCCGTCGAGTGATTAGTTGTCCCTTGCTGTGAGGGGGGGGCAGCATGCAGGTTGGCTGATGGAGATCGGAGTGGGCGGTTTGGGGTATAGGGTTTGACCATGTCCTGGATGTATGCTGGGGCTGATCGGTTCGTGGCCCTGTGTGCAAGTACCAAATACCTCGATATCGATATTGTAGGGTTGACAATTGGTGCTTTCACAAAATATGCACACAAATGAGATCTATGATAAATAATCATCAGTTATGTTGATATAATAACTATGTGGGTAAAGGCAAATAATAGAACAGCTAGAACAGTCTGGTGTGTTCGGAAAATGACATCACTCTACTGTAATGCAGCCTTTAAAACCAGGAAAAGACTTGTGTCATATCAGAATATTACGATATCCAAAATTGATGACGATGACTAGCCTCATATATCAATATCGATATATTGCCCAGCCCTAGTATACAGTACTATAGGACCTAAAAGCCCTTCGTCTGTGTCCCTCTGGTGTAAGGTAGGAGGCAGTTCCAGGCTCTGCAGGAAGGGAGGTCCTCTTACGTAACCTGGGCTGGACCCTTATTCATCCCGGAGCTGCTTCTCATGAGCTCTCTGGTGTTTAGCTTGGCAAATGTGTGTCTTAGGGATTCATATATCACCCAGTTCCAGGTCATTTCAGGCACCCTAGCTGATTCTTTTTGTGCCGGTTGGTGTTTTTGTCTATCCATATCCAATCAGGAGTCTGCAGGTTTTCACGTCACCTTTTGGTATCGGCTCAGCTCGCTTGGAACCTGGACGGAGGTGGTACTAAAAAAAGTACCTGTTAGCAGGTACCAGGTAGGGTTTTTTTTGTTGTTTTTTTTTTGTAATGGAAAACCAAAAAAGTAGAGGCGAGTCGAGCAGGTACCATGTAATGGAAAAACGCCATCAGTGTTTCTTCCCTGGACCTGCGGTTGAGTGTTGTTGGCTGCTTATCCTTGCAGGTAAGAGAACGGTTTTTTTTTGGGTTGATAACAGTTAAGCCGGACTGATAAGGGCTGACATTGTCATAGCTGCATTGCATAAAAGCTGGCAGATGTGCAAAAACAAAATGCAGTGTGGTAAAGTGTAGCCATGGTCTGTCTATGTTGCTATGTATATATTTTCTTGAAGTGAGACAATGCTATTTTTGAAAGAAAGGAAAAACACAATGTACATGTAAAGTTGAACACATAAGTAATAAAAACCTTGCTCAATTCAATAATACTCTCAGTGGTTCTGCTGTTACAGCCTCATGCTATTAGTCTGGCTATCACCAGACCAAGCTCAATCTTTTAATTTTGAACATTAGTCTGGGGAGTCTGCTCTGTATTTTCTCTGCACAAGAGGCGTGATCAACGGGCATATAGTTAAAATGACTCTGTACGCAATTGGATAGTCCTTCAACCAATCAGATCAACGATCAACTCGTCATCGTGTCCAACCCGCCAATAGCGCGCCAGGTGGATAAGCCAGTTAGTGATTGGTTCCTGCAAACGTGTAACAGAAGCAGAATAGATAAACATACAGGTCTCCAGCCTGAGCTGCAGGGCGAAATCAAATCGCCGGCAGATCGGGCTGGGTCTACCCAGTCTATTATGCTATTACACTGGTCGCTAATGTTAAACTGACATTACCGATTCAATTGGCGGACTCTTTTAATACTTGTGCTACTGTTTTGGCATATACTATCCTGTAATAGCCACTTGTGTTTGCTGTTCAGCAAAGGTTAGCAAAGACTCATTTTAAAATGTTTTTATTTTTTTATTTTTTTTACTTCTGTTTATTATTTGATTTTCAGTTAACACCATTGTTAAAGATTATCTTTGTGTCTTATTTACTGCGACATATTGTCGAGTTTTATCGTTCAACTATAAGATAACCTGCCCAAGACATGTCTTCATAAGTGTTTAAAACAAATTTTAAAGATTCATTGCAAAAAATGTTAGGGTTTGGGAGTTTAAAAAAAAAAAAAAAAAAAAAATTATGTAAAAGCAAATATCCGATGCCTATGGGTTATTATATATTTTCATCAGGGCTCAACATAAAAAAAAAATTCCTCACTGGCCCCCGGGGCCAGTACATCAGAGTTTTGCTGGCCCCTTCTACATTTTTACTGGCCATGAAAGAAATATCATAGGTGTGATTGGCAAAGTACAAAACAGCAGGAAAATATACGCCACACCTACCATGAAGCTTCAGAAAATGGTTATAACCCAGCTAGCCACTGCCACTGTTTGTTGTGCCATTAGCAGTAAAGCTAGACCAGGGGTCATCAACTACATTTTTCCAAGGGCCACTGAGGGGGCTGGACTTTCTAATAAAGAAAATAAAATGATACCTAATACGCATCTTGTTTGATAATTTCACTTTCTTACTAAATCAATGCTATATTTTTTTTTTTTTACATGTATTAATGTAAGCAAACTCCTAAAAAAACATGGAAAATCCATAATGATAACTAGATAGGCTACTTAACTAGAAAATGATCTCAGATTAGGGGGCAGTTCACTGAGGAGTGATGGTTAAAGTCTTGATTACTGAAACATAATCAGTGTCCTGATTGGTGGAAAATGCTTGCAGAAAGAAAGGCCTGTCAGGTAAAAATGTCACTGTCAAAGAGCCTGAAGTCAAAACAGCAGCTTTAATGATGAATGGACTGATAAGCAGGCTAGCATTTATCCTGTATGCCTAATTTGAAATAAGAAGAATGAAGAACGTGGTGTCATTCATGTGCATATTAAGTAGCCACATGTATCTGTTTTGGTCTTATAATACATCCATAGGTTTACCGCTCCAGCTGAGATGATGGCTCGTTTAGACAGCGGCTACGTTTACAAGAGTTTGTCCAAAGTTCAAGATGTATTGTAAACTAATATAAACAGTTAGACTACAAACTGACATCTTTCATTGTAGCTTGTTTGTAAAAAGTCTCTATAAGAGTAGAGCTGTGTTTGCACAGTGCGGTGGACAGAGCAGACTGAAATATGGGTTTCTACATGTTTCTGCCTGTAGAACAGGTAGGTGGGTATTGATAAGTATTGACTCTTCAATCATGGAGGTTTTATTGTAGGCTACTTGCAGTAACGAGTGTAGCGTTAGTTCATCTGCGCCATAGGCGGTAAATAGTCCTCGGTATCGTTTCCAGTCAGTTACATGTGCTGCGTGAAGTAACGCACACACCTCGGCCCGTGTGTGTGTGCGTGCATGCGTGTGTGCAGGCATCGCTGTTCAGAATCCCGTCTATCTTCCAAAATGCAACGCTTGTATCCAAATTAACTGGTTATAAATGACCTGAAAATGTGAAATGGCATGCAGTAAAGGGTCGCAGGTCGAAATTGAACCCGCGACCGCTGCAGCGAGGACCGAGCCTCTGTACATGGGGCGCACGCTCTACCAAGTTAGCTAACCAGGTGCCCCGTATTTTCATTATTCTTAAGTATTGATGGTAGGGTACTGGCCTCAAAACAACAGTATTATCAGGCTCCAATCACCATTCATTTCAGCAATCAGATGTATTTTGCAGTTTAGCAGCCACAGCTGTAAAACTAATGGAGAATTGATTCCATATTCTGAGAGGATGTTGAGTTTGCAGGGTCACAAAATCCATTCACCATTAATCTAAGGTGATAGAAATGTATTCATGTTTGTGGGTGCACTGCAGGTAGATATTGTATAAAATATATATATTGAGTATGCACTACACTGATCTACTTCCAAAAATGTCAACAAGCTCTGTCCTGACTAATAACTATTCATTTTTTTCTTTTCCTTTCAGATACAGGACAGGAAGGACTGCAGTGGAACTCTAAATTGATCCAGCATCTTCCTCCATCACTGCTCCCAGCCTCCTCCCATCCATCCACTGCTCTTACTGGTTGCCTCCTCCAGTTCTCAGCATGGCGACTATGTTCCTACTCTGGCTGTGCCACTGACCACCACCCTGGACTACCACCATGGAGAGAAAACGCCGAAAGAAAATAATCTAGCTGCTCAGGCCATTTGCAGTATGGACTCATTTTTGGAGCTCTGGACCTGAAACCCTCTGTCCTGACCCCAAAATCAGCTTTCAGCTTCTCATTTTTCCTCTGAAACGGCACATCCTGCTGCTGGAGTTTGGAAAGGGCCTGGTCAGACTGATGGTTTGTGCTACAACTTTACAACGTAAGATGCTCCTGTCTCCTGTGTGGGCATCCATGCTTCTGGGCCTGCTGATGGGCTTCGTGCCCGTGGTGGGGGTGGAGCCCGCGGAAGGAGCCAAATCTGACTTTGACCACGCCCCCAATACAGAGCCCCTACCTTCATCATCTGGCACCAACTGCTCCCAGTTAACCCTCAAACTGGAGTTCTCCTCCAAGGTGGTGGAACATGGTAAGAAGAAATTATTCAAACTGGTGGATATTAGGGATGTAAGATTAGAGATTCTTATCTTTCTAAGATTCTGAATCCATTCACAACATCCAAAAATCCAATTTTAAAACTATTTTTCTACAGAAGAACCCTCATTATTGCTTCAAATAACTAAGATAATGAATAATCACGCGGTTTGGAAAAAAGTGATTGAAGTGAAGGGGGTTAACCAGGAAGATAGCAACGCCGTCGGCTCCAACTCACTTAAGATGGGCTGACCTTTAAGGTGGACCAGCTATTCTCTTTTTAGTGACAAGCCGCTCCTCTAAAGTTTTGCTCAGCAAAAGTCCTTCTGGCAGAAAACTCCTGAAATCCTACACACAAAGACAAAAATCACACAAAATACCAGTTTTACAGTGTTATTTTGTGTACAGTTCATTTTTGAAATTAGACAATTCCTGAGAAATTAAAAGGCCGCTAGCCTAAAGGCTCAATTGTACTCTGGAATGAACGTGTACACGGACAGCTGTGGACACCATGAACGCATAGTAGTTCGGTTCATACAGTGTATGGAGGACGTGTTCCACACGTGCAAATACGTGTCCGACAAATTGGCTGCACGCGGCACCCACGCAGAGCCTATGCGTGCACCCTCCGATGACGATGACATTTACGTCAAGCGGACCCTCGCGCGCTAGCAGGCTGTATAATTTCGGCTTAAGTCTACCAGTTTTCTTTATGTTACAGGCAGAATTTTTTATTTTTGTATAACTACAACTTAGGCCTTGCAGGCTTGGCCTGTACAACCGTATTTCAGTTACATCACATCATAACAGTGGAGGTGTTGTGCTGAGCTCAGGGCATAGCACACCCCGTCCAGCTAGTTTGCACAACTTGATATTCAGGCTCTGTCCTCGTATTATTCTGACAGATAAAAAGAATACTGACACTGTAATATACCCCGTGTTTTTCCTGTTTGAAAAGCAAATCAACAGATGCTTTTGTTGTTTATTCAATCTCAGGGACTTGGAATGGAATCACAAACTTAAAAGAAAGTGAAAAACTTCTGATTGTTCATATTAACTGACATAAGGGACTTGGTGTACCAGTGATTTGTCACACTGTCCAGAAGAGACCCAAGAGACGTCTCAACTCCATTTGGCTCCAAGAACTGTCAAAGACGCAACAGAGTCCTGGTTGCGTTATAAGATTTCCTCCTTGAGGCACTTTGAATTTTACAACATCTTTGTTTCAATATATTGCTATGTTCTGTCACTTAAGACTGGACATATGTGTAACTTGGATAGATGAGGCTAGACAACTTTATTGTACAGTTAGCAGTGATGGGTGTATCCCTCGCCTGTACACTGAAATGTGCCAATACTAGGCCCATCAGTACATTTTATGACCGTTTCTAAGGGCTGTGCTTTTTTGTCAAAAACTCCCAGAGAATTTCCTGGAAAGTTTCTGGAAAATGATTTCTTAAATATAGTGGAGACTCTTGAGTCAGCAGCGTGGATGTGGGCTAAAAAATAGAGCTTGAACCTGCTTTAATTGGACTGTGGGTCCAATAAAATGCTGCGAACCTGAATACACAGTTTTTTTCAGCACATCATCTTGTCTGTTTTGTTTTTTTAAACGTTCTCTCCCCTCTCTGTCTCTCCAGAGTACATCATAGCGTTTACGGGGTATTTCTCTGCCAAAGCTCGCAGCCTATACATCAGCAGCGCCCTGCGCAACTCCGGGGACGGCGCGCTGGAGTGGCACATCGTTCCCAGACAAAACCCAGCCTCCAACTTCCCCAGCGACTTTGAGCTGGTCCACATCCGGCAAGCTTCGCCCAGCAGCCTGCTGACCTTAGAAGACCACCCTTACATCAAGAGGGTGACGCCACAACGCAAAGTGTTTCGCATGCTCAAATACATTCCCTGTAAGTCTGTCAGTATGGTGTTAGAGTGTAGGAAAAAAGGCTCACAGTGTCTCTACGGTTGGCACGTCTGCTCAAGAAATATAAAACTCTGAAAAGCTACAGAAAGCTGTTTGTCTGCTACAGTTCACAGAATGTCTTCTTTGTTGAGTCAGAGGATGATGCAGTTCTCTCGCCACTGTGGTTGTGGTGTAAACAAGGATTGTATATCTTTGTGTGTGTGTGTGTGTGTGTGTGTGTGTGTGTGTGTGTGTGTGTGTGTGTGTGTGTGTGTGTGTGTGTGTGTGTGTGTGTGTTGGGAGGAAGGACAGAGAATGTCTGTGTTTGCTCTCCCTAGGAGAGAATAGGTGAGTCAGTGTGGTGGGGCTTGCCTTGACTGGGGGGGGGGGGGTGCACACCCTATGCATGGCACTGGATGAAAGACTTCAGTGTACCCCCCCCCCGCAGCCTCCGTATACACATGCAGTATCAGTATGGAGGCCATGTGTCGCGCATGAAATCTTTTTATGCCCTAGTTTGCTTGAAAAGGAACAAAGAAGTTCTTAGTGTGTTTTACAGATTAAAATCTCTGTTGAAAGTTGATCTAAGAGAATAAAATTAGAAAAATGATAACAATAATAATATGTTAGTTTATTAGTATAGTTTATCTGTTTTTATTGTTTAATTGGCTGTGTTTCAGCTAAGTTAGGACATACGGATACCTACACCCTCAAACTTCAAAGTTGCAGCATCTAACAAGCATCTATAACACTCCTACTCATGGAAGTAAACGGGAGGAACCCCTTCAAACCCACTTCTCTTCAACCTCTTCATTCTTATTCAGACATTCACGTGGAAGCTTCAGTCAAACTTTAAGCCGTTCATGACCCGTGACCTTTCATGGATTTTCTGTTATCTCAGTTCATGTTTCATGCTCGTTTCAGACGTGTCTGATTTATACATAGGACAGAATGTGTCAATGGTGGTGTGTAACTAAGTACGTTTACTACAGTACTGTACTTGCGTACAATTTACTGAAGCACAAATTTACACATACCTCCGCAGGAAGGTGCCACATTGTCAGATTATGAGCGAATAGAGATTCATCCTGTCTGTTTGTGAGTGTTTGTCAGTTCGACTTGTGCGTCAATATGAGACGCTGAGGGGCAAAGTACCGGTTGGGAGTGAGAACAGGCTGCACAACATGCACGCTGTTATTGGCTGGGGGTTACACATACACAGAAACTGCCAGAAACCTCCCGCACACAGCAAAATAATAAAAGAGGGAATACAGGCAGAGGATGGAGTGTCTGCAGATACAGACACCACACACTTCTTGTGGGTCATAAGTACTGATTGAGAGGGATTACTTCTTCCCCCACTGCAAGTGGGTGACATCAGACACACACTCTGGAGTTCATCTGTAGACATTTTTAAACAAAATTGTCTTCCACCTCAACAATTTTTATATGCAATGAAAAAGGCTACGCAAATAATGCTATGGACTGCACGATGGCTCACATAATCCGATGCAGATGGTTAAGGTTGCTAGGTGACTGTCTCACTGGTTAGCCATGTTGTACAGCCGTAAACAATGTTTTGAAAGAGCTTAAACTGGAGCGCCCAGGATAATCGTGATAATTTTTTCTGTCCAAGTGATTGAAATTGTGTTGAAAGACTAGAATGGGGCTTGCATGATCAGCCTCACATCCCAGCTAAAATATGGAAGGAGGGAGGGAGGGAGAGAGAGAGAGACATACATAAAGGAAGGGAAAGAAAGTAAGAGGGAAAAACGGAGGATCAGAACATGAGCATGATTAAGTTCACCGCAGGATTGAGTTGTCTGCAGCAGGGGCTGTAGTGGCGGACGGCAGGAGCAAGGGCATCTAATTCCTTCAGCCCTTCATGGAGGATGAGTGGTTCATTAAGCAACATTGTAAGTAAAAAATATTTCCATGTGTCCAAGTAGAATTTCAAATCCTAAAGTCTGAACAGAACAATATGTCGCTCATCTATTATGTGAGACAGGTGCGTCGGCGGGGGCCAAGTAGGTCAAACGTTGCAAAGAATCTGGAATCTATTACCAAAACATTCCCAAGCTAAGGTCTAAAATCCAAACCTGTACTGTAGTCACATGGACACAGTATTTAGAAGGCTTTTTTTATTTTACCTTTGCTTTAACACAGTTGCTTTTGTTCTCTCTGTAGCGCCCGAACCTGCTGCACCTTGCAACGCCACCCGGCAGTCATGGCAGTCATCCCGCCCTTTCCGACGAACCAGCCTGTCCCTAGGCTCGGGCTTCTGGCACGCCACCGGTCGCCACTCCAGCCGGCGTCTGCTGAGGGCCATCCCCCGCCACGTCGCGCAGATCCTGCAGGCAGACGTACTCTGGCAGATGGGCCACACCGGTTAGACCTCGCACCTTTTGATCTAGCTCTGATAGAGGGCCAGCATAGGGGGGACAGGGCTAAACATGTGCCTCAAAACATTACTGTGATCAAACCGTAATGAGGGATTGCTTTTAATGAAGGAATGCTCACGACAGAACTAAGAGACAGTTTTTGATTTAATCTCTCTCCTGTACGTACAGGTTCTGGTGTGAAGGTGGCAGTGTTTGATACAGGCCTGAGCGAGAAGCACCCCCATTTTAAGAACGTAAAGGAAAGGACCAACTGGACTAATGAAAAGACACTGGATGACGGTGAGGAGGAGAAACAAAGTAATGATAATGTTGATGGCTGATGCTCATGACTTGGAATCTAAATGATGGAGACAGCCATGTTAATTATTTTATTGATGTTTTTGGTGCTACATTATCGTGTGTGTGTGTGTGTGTGTGTGTGTGTGTGTGTGTGTGTGTGTGTGTGTGTGTGTGTGTGTGTGTGTGTGTGTGTGTGTGTGTGTGTGTGTGTGTGTGTGTGTGTGTGTGTGTGTGTGTGTGTGTGTGTGTGTGTGTGTGTGTGTGTGTGTGTGTGTGTGTGTGAGATAAAGATGGTTGGATGATGATTAGTCTTTATCCACAACGTTCCACTTCCAGGATTGCTCCGATGTCACTCTTTTCGGCCGGATGTCCATTACCCTCCGTTTTCTTTGTGTTGTAATTTTAAACTCTGGTGGAT
Source organism: Zingel zingel (assembly GCA_023566125.1). Classification (NCBI taxonomy): domain Eukaryota; kingdom Metazoa; phylum Chordata; class Actinopteri; order Perciformes; family Percidae; genus Zingel; species Zingel zingel. The sequence continues at coordinate 39,254,629 of CM042320.1, read as the reverse complement.
TTGTGAGGACTATGGTTAACTGCTCCTCAGATCTCTGCAGGGTAAATCCAGACAGCTAGCTAGACTATCTGTCCAATCGGAGTTTTCTGTAGTTTTATAGTTTTCTTAGCGCCGCCCATGACGATTGTGATTGGTTTAAAGAAATGCCAATAAACCAGAGCATGTTTAACTCCCATCCCGGAATGCTGTGTGGACTAGCCAGACCCTCTTCTGCAGCGCTGTGGTTCCTCCACAAAGCAAGACGAGATGATGATCCCTTTCTTGTCCTGTGTTTCAGGTCTGGGCCATGGTACATTCGTAGCCGGAGTAATAGCCAGTATGAGGGAGTGTCAAGGCTTTGCCCCCGACTCAGAGCTGCACATCTTCAGAGTGTTCACCAACAACCAGGTACATACATGCCCTCAACATACCACTGTGCTTTAGTCCAATTGTAGCATATATATATGTATTGTATAACCGAAAGCTAAAAGAAATACATGTGCTAGAGAAGATGATGATTTGTGTTTTGGTGACTTAAAGGACTAGTTAAATATATTTTTTAGTAGTACACTATGTCGAACATTACCTGCCTAAAACCACAAATTGCCGTTTAATTTTACGCTAGTGTTTGTATGGATTAAAAAACATAGTATGAGATGTTAATTGGTGAGCTTTAGAGCTGCTGGTAGGCAGACTTTTAACCTTCAGCGGCTTCCCCCGGTTTCTGTTCTTTATGCTAAGCTCACCGGTTGCTAGCGGTAGCTTCATGTTGAATGGGCAGACAGTGGTTTCCATCTTCTCATCTTAACTCTCATCAAGAAAACAAATAAATGTATTTCCCAAAATGTCAAACTATTTCTTTAAATAATATTGTCAGGCAGCGATAGTTATTACTAGGACAATTCATGATTCTTATTTTTAGTTTTATTTTATTTGATTGGTTTATTTGATAGGGACCATGCACATTTATGAACATTGTTGTATAAAAACACCATGTAAATATGCCAGAATTAGTTAAAATAACTACTTTCCATCTGCAGTCCCTAGGCAGGTGACATAAGACTAACAGAGACAACCAGCAGTCATACAGCGCTCATTCACCATACATTAAAAGGTGCACATAATGGTGACATTGACAAAACAAACAAGCAAAACAAAACAAAAATGCATGATACATGACAAAGATGTTATTCATCCACCTCTATACTGCATTTGATTTACCAGTGAAAGTGTACGGGTAAAGAAATGTGGGACTGTTAAAAGTGAGTGCATGTCTGGTTTTCTAGAAGCCACTGTTTTAAATGAGTTTCAAAGTATTGAATGTAGGACACTCTCTTATTGGGAGGGGCGAGCTATTCCAGAGTTTACCTCCTATTATTGACAATACGTTTTGTCCAAAAGTGGTATCACACAGTCCCATTTTACAGAGGCCCGTGTACTTCCTCCGCTTTCAAGTCTCCGGATGAAGCCATGCAGCGGAGGGGGGGCAAGATTATATAACACTTTATATATCAAACACGCATACCTGAAATGTTTAACATTTTCAAAACTTAAAAATGTATGTCTCTCTAAGATATTGCAGTGGTGAAATGACAATGCCTTTTTATCAAAAGTTTTTATGGCTTTCTTAAATAGAGATTCAATGCTTTTAAGAGTAGTTATGCTAGTTAGTAAAACAATACTCAACATGTGAAAGGATCATAGTATACAAAAACAACTTGGCAGCTTTGTTGTCAAGAAATGGCCTAACTTGTTTTAAAATTCCGCACATACATGACTCCTAGATACTTGAATTCATTAACAATATCAAGCTCCTGTCCTCTAAGGAACACATTAGATTCACTGTTCTATTCAAGTGATGTGAATTCTAACTTCTTTGTTGTATGTCAAGACTGTGGTTTATTTAATTAATCGTTAAATGCTCAAGTGCAGATTCATGCACAGTAGTTATACTGTCTGATCCAACAATATTAAACCAGAAACAATGATACTATAGTATGTGATGAGTATGTCACGTGTCTCTCATCACCTCCCAGGTATCCTACACCTCGTGGTTCCTGGATGCTTTCAACTACGCCATCCTGAAGAAGATTGATGTTCTCAACCTCAGCATCGGGGGGCCTGACTTCATGGACCACCCCTTTGTTGATAAGGTAAAAGACACTAGTTCTGGATGGGATGGATAATGTTGTCTGGAAGAGATACACTCAGGAAGGCTACAGTCCCATCATGGTAGCATTTGGCCAGCTTTGACTGATGTTTACCAGATAAGAACTGATAGCAGATGCAGGGTTTTTCCTGCATAGAGTAATTTTTGTTTTTGTTAATTAGGGTTTCTTTTACTCAAGCATGATATACATTTTTGTTTGGCAAATTGTCAGCAATAACAGGTAAATGTGCAAATTTCTGTCAAACAAGTTAACACAGGCTCATTGCCTTTACTGTAGGTGGTGCGCTCATGCTAACTGTTGTGCATAGTTACACCCATTTCACAAAGTCTTAATAAGCTGGAAAATAAACTGGTCAAACAGCGCAAACGGGTCAAACCAGGTGAGTAGACGCGTGCATGGCAACAATTGAACTCAGCTCTGGAACATGTGCACTTTACAAGTTGAACGCCCAAAGGCGTTTGCCCATTCACAGGGCCTTTTGTGAATCACGTAACTTAACGACAGGACCGTGGATCAGCATATTGTTAAGATTTAAGTGTAGCGTGTGAATGAAGCAGTCAGTTGTGACGACAAGACCCACTTGTACTATGTTCTCTGTGTGACCTTAGTGCAGTCCCCGTAAAGAAAAATCAAAAGTAGTAATTAAGTGAAACCTATTGGGAAAATTCCATTTTTTTCCCCAACCAATTTTCTTGTTTGACAGGTGTGGGAGCTCACTGCCAACAGAGTGATCATGGTCTCTGCTATTGGCAACGACGGACCTCTGTATGGGTATGCTAATCACTTTCACATCTAAGCATGGTGTTCCGACGTGCACTCTAATGATCACCGCTTCTGTGCACATGGCATTTGTACAAAAATAACTTTTGAGCTAACAATCCTAAAATATTGTTATCTGTAATCATCTCACTCCTGTTTCAGTCAGAGTATTAAATCTTAAACAGCATTGAATTCAGTTCCCTTAAAGGTCCTATGACATGCTGCTTTTTGGATGTTTTTATATAGGCCTTAGTGGTCCCCTAATAATGTATCTGAAGTGCCAGTCCCACAATGAGCTTTACTTTGGATGTGCCATTTCTGTGACTGTAGCTTTAAATGCTATTGAGGAGGAGAGTGGCGGGGGCAAGGTGGCCGGTGGGGTGTGGCTTTGACCAACTGCCATGCTACAATTGTTTTCAAGCCATGATGCCTCTCTCTTTCTCATGGGCAGGCAAAGCAGAGAAAAGGGAGGTAACCTTCCTCCTCATGACGTCATAAGGAGGAGAGTCCAGATCGGCCCATCTGAGCTTTCATTTTCTCAAAGGCAGAGCAGGATACGCAGAGCTTGGTTTACATCTATGGCCATTTCTAGCCACTGGGGGACCATAGGCAGGATGGGGGAACTCGCATTAATGTTAAAAAAAAAAAAAAAAACCTCAAAGTGAAATTTTCATGCCATGTGACCTTTCTTAAAAAAAAAAAAAAAAAGTCTTTCTTTTTTAAAATTTCATTTACAAAGCTCTTGAATATGTCTTCTTGCCTGCTTTAGACAGTGACATAAGTACTCCTTTTTTTTTTTTTTTTTTTTTTTAATCCGGTTTCGATCATTCTACCTGTATTAAACACTGTTGCTACTGCTAGCTACATTAGCTAGGAAGATCATTGACTCATAGTGGGCAAGTGTTGATTTAAGCAAAGACTTACATGAACTTATGCTAGGTCACATTAATTGAATTAATTATATCATTATCAATTATTATAGTATACTGCTGGGAACTACTGAAAACAATGTGAAATGATAATTATTCTAGGCCATGTTGTCCCTACTGGTTTTCCTTTGTACTTTGTAAGCCCTGCAGAAGCTCTTTTCAGTGAATACTGCAATGTTAAAGTTTGTAATACCACCAAAGAAACAAGTTAGCAGCCGCTGTTGACATTAGTTTTCTTCAACACAAGTGAAGCACGCATCTCTGAATCGTTAAAGTGAGACTGCAACTTTTGACCGAAGGAAAAAAAATGGTTGAATTCCCAAGTAATAAAGACACACACCCACGCTCAATTCAATTCAGCCAGGAGCTTTGCTGCTGCATTCTTAACTTGGTATGTATGTGTACTGTACATACAGTAGCTTATTGTGGCAAAAGTTAGCACAATAAGTATTTCTGTATAGCACAAATCACACATTGACTTTTCCTCTCATGCTACTTTTCCAATAGCCTATTTAGCTAAATGTTTTAGTAGTAGCACTATACCACAATTGTCACTTGTACATATAGACACATGGGGAGCCCTGCCGTGAAAAGACTGATTCAACTTTTGGACCAACGTCACGCTGCGGTGGCCAATCATGTTTGAGGACGGTGTGAGAGTCCGTACAGTACCGTAAACATCGCTGCCTCTATCGCTGCCACAAGAAAGTTTCAAAACACAGAGAGAGTAAAAAATGAAACCCAAGCATGCAGCAAATGGAGATTTTCCTCATTTTAAATATTCTTTGTGTGGGAGAATTTCTCTGTTGTTGAATGACATCCTTGTTTATTTGCATACAATGTTCACTTTCCCTACACCATTTAGACCGCTTTAATTATCCAAATGAGCCCCCTGACCATCTGGGTGTTATGACCCTGCAAAACATCTGCTTACTCTTCCTTCACTATAAAATACCATTAAAAGTACAAAATAGGAGAGACTCTTAAGAGAGACTCCTCTTTTTTTTTTTTCCTGAACTACCATATTGTTGTGCCAAGATGGAACAGTGAACTGTTCATTTAAGTTCTGTAAACAAATTAAATAGAGATGCACCGATAGACCGGCCGGTGACCGGAATTGGCCGGTTTTCACGTGCTCGGCCATGACCGGCGACCGGCAGGTCAGTCTGACATATGCCGATTTCATGCCGGTCAACGCTGCAATTAACTGACAACATAAGTTCTAGTTACAGTTCTCAAGGACGCACGCACAGACAGACAGACAGACAGACAATTCTTGCACATGTAGGAACCTTGTGAATTAACCTGCAACATGTCAGTTGTTTGGGGATTCTTCAGCGTGTGTGCAGAAGATAACAAGTTTGCAATATGCAACAGCTGCAAGGAAAGAGTAGGGCGTGGAGGGACCACACCAAAAACCCAAATCACATTTCTTTAGTTGATATTGGATGTGAAAAGAAGGAATTGGTTCTAACATTGACCTTTAGATGTGTGTGAATGTCCCACACCAGGAGTAATTTATTTAGTTCTATTTTATAGTGATCCATTATCTGTTCAAAAAATGTTCTATGTTCTGTGCAAAATGTTCTCTTAAAGAAAAGATAGAAAATAAATATTTGTGTGTGTGTGCTGTAAAGTGGTTAGTAAAAATGAAATCTGAATTGGCTTAAATCGGTATCAGCTGGCCTAACTCAAAGAAAATCAGAATCGGCCTAGAAAGTTGTAATCGGTGCATATAAAAGATTTTCTCTCTCTCTCACTCTCACTCTCACTCTCTCCCTCCCCAGCACCCTGAACAACCCAGCAGACCAGATGGATGTGATCGGGGTCGGAGGCATCGACTTTGAGGACAACATCGCTAGGTTTTCCTCCAGAGGCATGACGACCTGGGTGAGTTCCTCCAGGAACACACACTCAGTCCCTCACAGACATAGTTCCAGAATCAGAATCAGAAAGGGCTTTATTGCCAAGTACGTTGCACATACAAGGAATTTGTCATGGTGCTGTTGGTGCATGTCACACATTCAAATATAAGAAGGATAAAAAAGAATATAAACAATATAAATATAAACATATACACACAGAATGTATTAATAACGATAAAAAATAAGTAAATAAATGGTAAAATAAGTAAGTTAAATAGTAGTAAAAAGGAAGGAATGCTACAGCAGAGTAGGTACAGTGGCATGAGGAGCCCGAGGTGGGGTGTGGAGAGAGTCAGGGTGGTTTCTGGGCCTTGTTGATAAGACTAGTGGCGGAGGGGAAAAAACTGTTCATGTGGCGTGAGGTTTTGGTCCTGATGGACCTCAGCCTCCTGCCAGAGGGGAGTGGCTCAAAGAGTTTGTGTCCGGGGTGGGAGGGATCGGCCACAATCTTTCCAGCTCGCTTCAGAGTCCTGGTGGCGTATAGGTCCTGGAGCGACGGCAGATTGCAGCCAATCACCTTCTCTGCAGACCTAATGACATGCTGCAGTCTGCCCTTGTCCTTGGCCGTGCTAGCAGCGTACCAGATGGTGATGGAGGATGTGAGGATGGACTCAATGATGGCTGTGTAGAAGTGCACCATCATTGTCTTTGGCAGGTTGAATTTCTTCAGCTGCCGCAGGAAGTACATCCTCTGTTGTGCTTTCTTGACGAGGGAGCTGATGTTCAGCTCCCACTTGAGGTCCTGGGAGATGATAGTTCCCAGGAAGCAGAAAGACTCCACAGTGTCAATTGTGGAACCACAGAGGGTGATGGGGGCAGGTGGGGCTGGGTTCTTCCTGAAGTCCACAACCATCTCCACTGTCTTTAGAGCGTTGAGCTCTAGGTTGTTTTGCTTGCACCAGGTCACCAGGTGGTCAGCCTCCGACCTGTAGGCGGACTCATCACCATCAGAGATGAGTCCGATGAGAGAGGTGTCGTCCGCAAACTTCAGAAGCTTGACGGACTGGTGACTGGAGGTGCAGCTGTTAGTGTACAGGGAGAAGAGCAGAGGAGAAAGAACGCAGCCCTGGGGTGATCCGATGCTGATGGACTGTGAGTCGGAGACGTGTTTCCCCAGCTTCACATGCTGCTTCCTGTCAGACAGGAAGTCAGTGATCCACCTGCAGGTGGAGTCAGGCACACCAAGCTGGGAGAGCTTCTCCTGAAGCAGAGCCGGGATGATGGTGTTAAAGGCAGAGCTGAAGTCCACAAACAGGATCCTGGCGTAGGTTCCTGCGGAGTCCAGGTGCCAGAGGATGTAGTGGAGGGCCAGGTTGACTGCATCGTCTACAGACCTGTTGGCTCTGTAGGCAGACTTCAGGGGGTCCAGGAGGGGGTCGGTGATGGCTTTGAGGTGTGAAAGCACAAGGCGCTCAAAGGACTTCATAACCACAGAGGTCAGGGCGACGGGTCTGAAGTCATTAAGTCCTGTGGTCCTTGGCTTCTTGGGAACAGGGATGATTGTTGAGGTCTTGAAACAGGCTGGCACGTGACATGTCTCCAGTGAGGTTTTGAAAATGTCTGTGAACACTGGAGACAGCTGATCAGCGCAGTGCTTCAAGCTTGATGGGGAGACAGCATCCGGTCCAGCAGCTTTCCTTGGATTCTGTCTTCTAAAGAGTCTGGTGACGTCCCTCTCGTGGATGGAGAGAGTCGTCACTGAGGTGGGAGGGGGGGTGGAGGGGACCTTTAAGGAGGGCATTGATGGGGGGGCCCAGGACCCTGTTGAGGTGGGGGAGGTGGAGGTGATGCACAGTGGCTGTAGCTGTAGGGAGGTGTTGTGGGGGATGGTGTCAGGACTGTCCTTTTGTCTTTCAAATCGACAGTAGAACTCGTTCAGGTCGTTGGCTAGGTGTCGTCATTGAAGGAGTGGGGGGGTTTAGGCTTGTAGTTGGTGATCTGCCTAAGTCCTTTCCAGACAGCCGCAGAGTCATTAGCTGAGAACTGGTGTTGGAGCTTCTCAGAGTAGCGTCGTTTAGCCTCCTTCACTGCCTTGCTAAACTTGTACTTTGACTCTTTAAATCTGTTCAGTTTTAGAGCAGACATCTACCCTCTGCTTTATACGCTGGTCGACCATAACTTAAGCTCCTAATCTCTCATCCATATCCCATCAGCCATTTTCACGCACACTCGCACACACCACTTCTTTTTTTTATCAGTGGGCAGACATCTGCTTTGGGATCTGATTAGGACTTTCTTGGATCCAGTCTGTCTCTCTGCCCCCTCAACCAGGCCAGAAGGAACAGACAGCACTCACTCACCCACTCACCAAAATGTTATGTGCAAATATTTCAAAATGCTGCCTTTTTAAATGCGTCCCTTCCTTTTTGTCTCTGCCTTTGTGTTTCTTGGCGTAGAGTGTGTGTGGTAGAGTACATCTACCACTCGGTTACATCACATATACAGTCAACACCCGATGTCTGCAGGATGCCCATATTTTCAACCATAGTGGAGCTTTGGGAGAGTTGTAGAGTGGCTTTAAATTGCCTCTCTGACCAGCGTGTGACTTCATGGTGTAGGTGCAATAACATGAACTGAGACATGCGTTTTAGTGTTTGAATAACAGCTATTTAAAATTTTGAAGTGTGTGTGTAAGCGTGTATTAGGTGGTACAGCATTTCAGTCAAAAACTATGGCACGATACACTCTAAATCACGTGTCAAACTCGAGGCCAGCGGCCCCTAATTTTGATCTGGTCTGCATATAAATTTAGATGGTTGTTCAAAACTGTTGCTTTTTCTGAAATTTTGTATCACTCCCCCCCCCCCCCCCCCCCCCCCCACCCCCCCTTATTTTGGGGCTTACAGCTTGTAAGTGAGAAGACTGTATGAGACATGCAATTGTACAGTAAAAGATGTTTGACGTTTCGATGAAATAAAAGCATGTCAATAAACTAAACATGTCTGGCCCTTGATGTGATTCTTATTTTCCAGTGTGGCCCTTAGGGAAGTTAAGTTTGACCCCCCTGATCTAAATGGATCAACTGCCGTTATGTTTGGTTGCCCTATGTGCTGCTTTAGAAACCTTTTAAAGCCACTTTGAACTTCTTTTCAGTCACTCTGTCAGTCTCCGTCTGTATCTCATGATCTGTGTCTGTCTCCCGTCTCTGTGCAGGAGCTGCCGGGGGGCTACGGCAGGGTGAAGCCTGACATCGTCACCTACGGTTCTGGCGTTCGTGGATCAGGGTTGAAGGAGGGGTGTCGCTCTCTGTCTGGCACCAGTGTGGCCTCTCCCGTGGTGGCTGGTGCCGTGACTCTCCTGGTCAGGTCAGTATCGTAAACGGGACTACGTTGTCATTAAGTGACTGGACTTTGATCTTTTTATGCTTAGCTACAAAGGAGTCTTAATCTGTTGAAATTGTATTAAGGTATTGTTCAGTTGTGTGATTATCTGTCAAGGTTTCTGACTGCTAAAAGGAAGCTTTTTCCTTGCAGCTGTCGCACCAAATACTTGCTCTTGGGGGGGACTTGTTAAAGTGGCAATATTATGCTCATTTTCAGTTTCATAATTGTATTTAGAGGTTGTACCAGAATAGGTTTATGTGGTTTAATTAACTATATATTTGTTGTACTGCACATTGCTGCAGCTCCTCTTTTCACCCTGAGTGTTGAGCTCTCTGTTTTAGCTACAGAGTGAGGCATCACACTTCTATTCCATCTTTGTTGGGAGTCGCACATAGGCAGTAGCTAGGTAAGGACTACTAGATAATCAGTTGCAGAGTATGAGGGCGTGCCACGCTAGCAGCTAGGCGAACATTATAACGAGTGTTACAAAGTGACGAGCGTTCGTGCACAAAAAGATATATAACGCAACAAATGAAAGGGGAATAAGCCAAAAAGCATAATATGAAAACTTTAAGCTTGGTTTATGGTAGCCGCGGTGTTCCTGGCGCGAGGTGCGCGAGCCATAAAATGTCGTCACCACGGCTGTCGTTTCCAGTCTCGTCGTGCACCTCCTGAATTTTTGTAACTCGGTGCGTGCTGCGCTTTCAGTTCAACAGTGTCTGCTACAAACATGTTAATGATTCTTCATGTACAGACCACAGGGAGTCAAACAGCCTTAAATATGTGGTCAGAGAGAGGCACCTCACGGGGAAAAGAAGAAACATTTTGCTGGAAAGTGTGGAAAAACATGAGAGATCGTTTTATCAAAGCTAAAAAAAAAAACGGCTACATGAAAAATGTTCTTAACAGTGTTACAGGCAGACAGCAGTTTAGATTTGGAGAGAAACAACAGTCATGTTAATGATTAGAACGGATACATGTAATGTTTGGCGGTACGTCGGTGTTTACAATGGATGTAGTTATTACTGTTGCCAGGAAACCTGCTTTCCTTTACTTCCACTCTCTTCTTCTCTACCACTTCTTGCTTATTCACAGATTATTTTGTTTGTACGCCCTCTGGTGTTTCGGAGAGTACTGCAACGAACAAAGCATTGACCATAAACGTCTCTGTGCATGCTTGTAGCGCGCGGCAGCCCCGTGCCGTAGATAGCGCGTCCCTGCAAATTAGTGTGGTCAAGACCCTACTCTATCTGTAAAGTGTCCTGAGATAACTTCTGTTATGATTTGACACTATAAATAACATTGCATTGAATTGAAATTTAATTGATTTTGGGATTAGGGCTGGGCGATATGGAGAAAATCAGATATCACGATATTCTTGACCAAATATCTCGATATCGATATTGCGGCGATATTCTAGGGTTGACACTTGGTGCTTTAACAAAATATCTTTACTCTTAGATTTTAGATAAATAATCATCAGTAATGTGGCCATAATGTCTAAGTGGGGAAAAGGCAAATAATAGAACAGCTAGAACAGTCTGGTAAGATCAGAAAAGTACATCACTTTACTGTAATGCAGCCTTTAAAACCAGGATATGACAACACTTATGTCATATCACGATATTAAGATATCCAAAATCTAAGGCGATATCTAGTCTCATATCACAATATCGATATAATATCAATATATCGCCCATCCCTATTTGGGATCACAGAATTTCTTTTATTTTTTTGGTCCAATGCCTGGATTCATGACCAAATACCTGCAAAACGAATGATGTTCCCATCAGCCTCAGCTGTACTTGTGTGTTTTGCGCTAATTAGCGAATGTTGTCATGCTAACACTCTAAAGTAAGATGGTGAACATGTTAAACAGTATACCGGCTAAACATCAGCATGTTAACATTGTCATTTGTCAGTTACCATGTTGTCATTAACATTTAGCATGTAGCCTCACTAGCATGGCTGTAGTCACTTAAGGTGTGGACACACAGAGCCGACGGCCAAACGTCGGCAGAACAGGCAGTTGGACTGATCAGTCTCCCAAAATTGGTAAAAAATTGCCTTGGAACACACCAAAGCGACTAGACGTAATACGTCTCCTTAACAGCAGGCGGCGCTAATCTGTATTGTCGCCCAAAAATGAAAACCGGAAGCTGATTGGACGAACGCGTCAGGGGGGTCGGACTTCTCCGGAAATTCACAGCCAGACTGTCATGGCGGCTTGTTCAGAATACGATCTCATATTGTACTAAATAGTTCACCGAAACGTGTTTCTGAAAACATGTTAAGAGAGAAATAGGCCGTGCAGTTTCTGAATCGGTCTTCATTTCAGATCGACAAAGGTCAGTTTAAAAGATTTTCATCAGATTTTGAGAGACTCTAGTCCCGCTCATTCCGCTCCCCGTTTCGGGTTAGCACTCTACCAATCAGATGGCTCATTTGAGTCCGACTGCCGGCAGTGACCGCCCCGCCGATTATACATGTCAAATCGGCCAAAATGAAGGCCGACGGCCCCTCGGACAGACAACGGCACGGAACACACCAAACAGACTCGAGTCACCGACCTCGCCAGACTGTCCGACGGCCGATTATCGGCTCTGTGTGTCCACACCTTGAGTCATAAGAGTTTGCCTAAATACAGTAGTCCAAAATTGTGATTCAAATCAGGAACTTTCAATTCAATTTTATTTATAGTCAATATATATCAAATCATAACAAAAGTTATCTCAAGACGCTTTACAGATAGAGTAGGTCTAGACCACACTATAATTTACAAAGACCCAACAACTCCAGTAATTCCCCCAAGAGCAAGCATTTAGACACTTTCTAATGAAACAAAAAGTAAAGATTTCTAGTTTGAGCAGATGATCAACTGGCTTTTGTAGCTTGGACGTTTTCCAGACTCGGCGCTACAGACGCATTTTAGTCCGTACAAAAGGTATTTAGGTTGAATACCTGGGCTTAGCCTTAGCTACAATATATGTGCCTCCTGTGAGGAAATTTCTCTCTGCCTTAGCCCCCCCCCCACCCTACCCGACAAAGTCAGAGACCAGGGTCAGATGCAGAGCAGCAGCCCGTAGACACGTAGTATCTTGCTCAGGGACACGTCAGCAGGGATGATATATTTGCAGTTTGCAGAGAGCGGTCCGACGAATAATTGGTACACCCAGCTCTCTACAGTCTCGTGATTGTTCTAAAGATTCAAAAGCTGAACAGTTTAACTGTAAAGCAGCCAAAATGTAGAGTATATGTTCTGTTATTCTGGCAATCTAATCATGAAAACATGTCTCTTTTAGCAGGAGAGTCACTGGAATCTGTGTTGAGTAATTTTAGATGAAGTCTGGAGCTCTCTGAGGCTGAATTGATGACGCTCCATGTGAAAGTGTCCAAGTGAGGGCTGTTAAAGCTGATCTGTAGAGGAGTTTGAAGGAGAGAGAATACATGTAGCTGCATTAAAGCTACATAGCAATTATACCTCTGTGCTGTAATCCTGAACATGAGCAGCCAGTGAAATGTGTCCCAGAGGAAGGAGGTGTCACTGATTAATGTTGGGTATTATCCTCACTCTGTCAATATACCTCCTTTACACGTGAAAGCCCTCCTGTTGCATAGCTGTAGCTAAGCCGATTTTGTGAGCTCATGTTGCCGGGTTAAACATCATACCACCCTTGTTGACAACAGGCGCCTTTCCCTTCTCCCAGGAGAGTGGCACATGCAGGCAGACCAGCCCGTCCCTCTTTTCCTCCAGCGCTGTTCTGAATAGAACACTGTTGGAATCTGACACCAGCAGACTCACAGATACACACTGACCCAGCCTGTCTTCCTCTGTCCTCCAGCACTGTTCTGAACAGGGAGTTGGTGAACCCAGCCTCCATGAAACAGGCTCTGATCGCCTCGGCCCGCAGGCTGCCGGGGGTCAACATGTTTGAGCAGGGCCACGGGAAGCTAGACCTGATCAGAGCCTACCAGATCCTCAACAGTTACAAACCTCAGGCCAGGTAGGCATGCACGCAAATCCTAAAGGCAGCGGTGGCCTAAAGGTTAAAGAAGCCAGCTTTTGACCGGGAGGTTTGCCGGTTCAATCCCCAGACCGATAGGATAGAATCTGGGTGGGGAAAGTGAAAGAGCAGCACTTGTCCCTCCCTCATTACCATCACTGAGGTGCCCTTGAGCAAGGGCCTTAACCCCAACCGCTCCAAGCTGCTCATTGGCCAGCAGGTCAGACTGTGGTTGTACTGGGCAGCTTCCAGGTATGAATGTGTAACTGTGTGAACGTGCCAGGTCGTTGTTGCAAATGAGAATTTGTTAAAAAATAAAGATTAAATAAAAATAAATAAAGGAGCACCGATGGCACAGGCGTCTCCAGACGCTAGTTCCTGGATTCAGAAACTTGTGAACACACAAAGAGAGGCAATGTCTGTTCCTCAGCTATATGGATCTAACAGTGGATGCGTTTGCATGCAGTTTAAAAAAATGATTATATTCGGGTTAAGTAGGCCTGCACGATTCGGGGAAAAATATGAATCATATTTTTTTTAGCTGGAAACTTAGAATTGATATCACGATTCTCTGCCACGATTTTTTTCTCACGAAGTGTAATGTTTATTGCACACATGAACCATGACAAAACAAAACAAATTGGCAGTACCAAACATAGATTTTGTTTGGCACCTAGAGCACGTTGCGCATCACCATAAGCCTGTAAACATAGAGGCTTCAATGAATAAAGAAAATAAAGTACATACTGGCCATTTAAGTACAGTAGGCTACCAAAAATAGTGACATATAACACAGTGAACTAAATATGGCCCTGATACAGGCTCTATCTGAACTCCTTGAACATGTCTTTACATAATTAAAACATGTCAATCAACATGCTGCAGCTACAGCTTCAGTCTCTAGATAAATGGAGTTTGTCAGTTGCCAATAAAAGTCAAAAACAGAATGAAACAGACATTTCTTAGCACACTCTTTAACTCCTTGCCTTTCATGTCTTCAGCTGTCCTATCAAAAGAAAGGTGGAAAATGCCCCAAAAAAGAAAAAATCAAAGTAATTTAAAAATTAAATCGTGAACAGGGGTGAATCGAGATCGCAGTTAATCGTGCAGGGTTAAGGCAATACCTTGATTTCCCAAACACCATGTAAACACCTTACCCCGGTTAAAATTCAGAGTTCTCATAACCCGGTTAACGGACCTAGAGAACTCCTTCCGTAACCAGGGTATTCCTTCATGTATACACCTTAACCTCTTAAGAAACGCTTGAATTTTCAAGCTTTTTGGTCTAAACGTCATACCCAAATTAAAAGTGGTGCAGCTCCCATATACTCTGACCCTCTGGGATGTGCCTGATATCATTGGAAAGGAAACACTCAAGTTGTTGTTCCAAGTGTCAGGGGGATTCTAGGCCTCACTGACACAGAGTTACAGAGGCTAGAATGGAGGGGTTTATTTCCGTCCAAGTCATACATCTGTAAAATTATTAAAATACACTGCTGTAAACACATCTAGTTAGATACAGACAACACAATGGCATAGCCACATGTCTCAGCTTACAGAAGAAAAAATGATTTTAGCTTTGACGAGATATTTTCAAATCACTTTTCCTCAAAACCCATATTTCTATCTACACACATATTCACATATTGATTGTATGATTGATCAGTACTGCGCTGCTGATTTGTGGGAAGCCATTCTTCTAAATCGATTCTTATACATCTTGTTGATCAAGTTTTGCACGAGTATGCATGAATTATTTTGTCTTATGATTTAAGATTATTAATATTATCTTGGTTTTTTTAATAGAGAGTTATAGGTGTCTGTTTCTCAAACATGCTGTCTCAGGCTTTTTTTTTACATTAACAAACTTGAAATAAATGGAATATTTATTAAAATATTTGCAATCATTTGTTTCAGTCCATAAATTTGGTTAGGGATACAGTGACCAAAACACACTGGTGAAATCATGCTATGAAATGATATCATGTTATAGTTTTGTTTACAGTATTTCCCCACAACTGTTTGAGTCACTGTCCTCTTGCGTAACCTTGTTTCTGTATGTCTGGTGTTTTGTCTCAGACAGAAAGCACATTATAGGTTACACATATAGTACATATAGTAATGCAGTGTCCTTTCCCGTCCTTGTCTCCTGCCAGTCTTTCTCCCAGCTACATCGACCTGACAGAGTGTCCGTACATGTGGCCGTACTGCTCCCAGCCCATCTACTATGGAGGAATGCCCACTATCGTCAACGTGACCATTCTCAACGGCATGGGTGTCACTGGCAGGATTGTCGACAAGGTGCACACACAAAAATACACATATCAATAGAAATCTTTTTTTTTTTTTTTTCAGTCTCTATTAAGTCCAATGCCACTCCACAAACAACACACACACTTTTTGAAATACTACTTACCCAAAGTTCTGTAAGAGGACATGTGATGGCCTGAGCTGGTTTTTGAGTCATAATGAACTCCAGAGTTGTTGAAAACATCTTCCCTGTAAGCCTTCTGAATGAAGCTCTCTCTCGTCTCAGCCCATCTGGCAGCCCTACCTCCCTCAGAACGGCGACCACATCGATGTGGCCGTTTCGTACTCTCCCGTGCTGTGGCCGTGGGCCGGCTACCTGGCTGTGTCCATCTCCGTGGCCAAGAAAGCGGCATCGTGGGAGGGGGTCGCTCAAGGCCATGTGATGGTCACAGTGGTGTCGCCTGCAGAGAATGATGTGAGTCTTCTAAGCACCTGTAACCTCTACCAGAGCAGTGGTCCCCGAACTTTTTTATCTCACGTACCCTCACATCCCTGTCAGATGAGCTAAAACGCCCCTTCATCTACACGTGTCATGTTCAAAATGTCTTCACTTAAAGAGATTTTTAGTGACACCACAGAGCAGTACAAGTGGATATTTACAATGCTTTTATTTTTTCTTCCTACAATTGAATTGTCAATGTTTAGGTTGGTTTTCTCAAGTTTGTATTGTTCATAAATCACTTTTGTCCTTTTGTTTATCTGGTTAAACCATTTATCCATACTTTTATAGCTAACTATTTTCCGTGCACTTTCAATGGCAACATCTGGCTTTAATCCGGGTTTCCGCAGGGTCGTAAAAAGTCCAAATTTAAAAAAAAAAATAGTCTTAAATCATTTTAAACAGGTCGAAATTTTCTCATTTCGCTCCTGCAGCGCTTTACAGTTATTTTATTTTTTGACTCTGTGATGTTGTAGTTCTTTCTTTGCCTACTCCAGATATAATTTGCTGCATTACGACTATAAATGAGACCAAACATGCAGCTTATATTGCAGCTGAGTGCAAGGCTTCGCGACTCTCTTTCGGAACGGATTTTATGCTTTAGCCACGGGGAATTGCACGTTTAGCGATGTTTCCGTACTCTGACACCTTTTTTATGTTGTGGTATACAGTAGGTCTTAAATTTCATTTGTAATGGACTTAAAAAGGTCTTAAAGTCATAATTTAACTTGGTGAAACCTGCAGAAACCCTGTTTAATGTGTTGCAACTGGTTCAGGTTGATGCAAGGTGTGTACTGTGGAGTCAGCCTATCTTAGCTGGCAGCTCACTTTTTAATACTTAATTTACTCAAGATCAGCATATCACCAATTTGTAAGCCTATGTGGATGTTTATTTAGCTTTTAAACACAAATATGTGCATTTCGTTTTTTTGATTAAATCATAATTTCATTTTTTTTGTTTTTTAACTTCTTACTAGAGCTGTTCTGCAATCCCTGCATGAGAAATACTCCTCTTCAGTTATAACCCACTGATCTTCTTGACCTTTGACCCTTTCCAGTCAGAGGCAGGTGGTGAGCTGACCTCCACAGTCAAACTGCCCATCAAGGTGAAGATCGTGCCCACCCCCCCGCGCAGTAAGAGGGTGCTGTGGGACCAGTACCACAATCTGCGCTACCCGCCCGGCTACTTTCCACGGGACAACCTCCGCATGAAAAACGACCCACTGGACTGGTGCGTGTGTGTCGGTGTTTACCTGATGTCTGTAGCCTTTTTCACCACACCCATCTTGTCTCTCATCTCGGATTTGGTTGCTTTTTGGTTTAATGTTTTAATTTTCTGAACACATAATAATAATAATGCATTTTGTTTATATAGCGCTTTTTGCAACACTCAAACACTTTACAGAGTTTTAAATAGAACATACACATAGTTTGAAAATTCACACACTAAAATACACACATTTAAAGGTGCGTTAGGTAAGCCTTATAAAACTAACTTTCTGTCAAATTTGCTGAAACTGACCCTATGTTCCAGTCCAAAAATCCAGCTCCTCTGGCTCCACCTACAGCCTGTAGTGCGATTTGTAAAAATCCACCGCTTCCTGTTCAGATGCACCAATCAGGGCCGGGGGGGTGTCTAACTGCGTGTCAATCACTGCTCATGCACACGTGTTCATTCTCCCTTGTGGGGGGAGGGGCTTAGGAGACCGTTTTGGGTTTTAGTGGAAAGGGGGGAGGGACTGAGAAGTTGTTCCAGTTTTTTTTTGGCTAAGTCCTGGATCTTCACAATCCGACCTACGGCACCTTTAAAGAAACATTTAAAGCAGCTCTCAAAAGGTGAGTTTTGACATGTGATTTTAACATGGACAGATTGGTGCAGTCGCGGATGTGTTTGGGGAGAGAGTTCCGGAGGGAGCAGGGCAGATATATGGCCCCAGCTCCAAACATCACGTGCTTTGACCTTCATCAGCTGAAATGTGAAATGTTATTGCTTATTTAATGTTTGCAGGAATGGAGACCACATCCACACTAACTTCAGGGACATGTACCAGCACCTGAGGAGTATGGGATACTTTGTCGAGGTGCTCGGAGCGCCCATCACCTGCTTTGATGCCAGCCAGTATGGTAAGAGCACAGCATTCAAAGATTTCCCCACAGCTCCAGGCCTCTTAATGAAGCCTTTTCCTCCGAGTGCGTCAATGAAACGGCCCATTTGTGTGACGTCCTGTTGTGTTCTTTAACCCCTTAATGTAGCACAGGTAGACTTTATATTTTACAACTACTGTTTTCCGTCACGTGGTTTTAGATCCCGCCGTTTTAGATCCCGCCGTTTCCGACCACACTTGGAGGCAATTTTACAGAGGAAGAGAGAAAGAAAAGACATGAGTGAGACTGATCGGCTGTGCTTTGTTGTTTGGCAAACATTCAGCTGTTCCACAAACTCCTGGGCAGTTCAGTGTTTTAAAACTTACCTGTGGCAGCGATGGAGGCAGGGATGTTTCCCGTTTACTGTACGGCACTCTCACACCGCCTCAAAACCGGTTACATGACTGACCACCGCAGCGTGGCGTTGCGTTTCTCCAAAAGTTGAGTCCGTCTCAACTTTTTGCCGCAGACCCATGGTGTTTTATTTATTTATTTATTTTTTTTTGTGTGTCCCTGCGACAAACCCCGCCGCAGCCTAAACGCACTACCCCCATTCAAAATGAACGGAAAGACCTGCGTTTTTGCAGCACCTAGGGCTGGGTACTGAACTCAATACCTTTTTAGGCACCGACCAAATTGCCTCTAAAGTATCGATTTGAAAAATGCCTCGTCATTTAATACCCAATTTCAATACCTAAGGAGTATCTCATCAGCGAGCCAATAAGTATGCAACATGGGTCTACCAAGATCTAATAATGCTGCTGATTGGCTGTCTAACATTACACGTCGTAGAGACACGCAGGAAAAACTCCGTTACGCACATAGGCTGACATAGTAGGAGCTGAAAAAAAAAATGATGCCGTAATATTGTAATTTCTTTTTCTTTTATAAAATTGGTATCGAAAAGGTATCCTTTAGGAACTGGTACCGAAGTCAAGATATTGTTATCGGTACCAGTACCGAAACTCTTTGAACGATACCCAGCCCTAGCCGCAGCGTCTGACTGCCGACGCAAGCTGTGTGAATGCTAACTAATGGGTTGTTTGCTGCTGTGTCTCTGCAGGCACGTTGCTGATGGTGGACAGCGAGGAGGAGTATTTCCCTGAAGAGATCACCAAGCTGAGGAGAGACATCGACAACGGCCTGTCGCTCATTATCTTCAGTGACTGGTACAACACCTCGGTCATGAGGAAGGTCAAGTTCTATGACGAAAACACCAGGTATTCAACTGTCTGACACTTTCCTACTGCCGGCTATTGATATCATAGGAATAACACTGGCTAATGTTAAAGACCATTAAAAACCTAATTTCTTCAGTCTTACTATAAGAAATGGGGTCCTACGTGAACTAAAATTTCTGTATGTGTTTTAAGCCCCCCAACGTCGCTGCCTGGAAGGCACTAGGATTAGGCAATGGTTATAGTTATATGTGGTTATACGTGGCTAACGTATTTCAAGAGGGATGCCCATCCATGAATATGGAGCTTCTACCCCAGTTCGTGCGAATGCAGATGTTAAATTCCAAGCCAAAAGGAATACTTGGAATTTATGGCGGGGGTAAATATTCATGAAAAAAGGACAAGTTTGTGAACGGGCAACACAAATTTTGATAACTAACAACTAAAAACGTCACACACTGGACCTTTTTAAGTGTCACGAACGTTAAATGTTTTAAAGAAATACTTCAGATTTCCAACCAAGTTGTTAGAGAAACTAATCAAAGTCAACATATGCGATTCAAAGAATCGTCATCATCATCACCACGTACTGACGGTATCAGCATCTACTACAGTAGGATATTCCATTGTATCAGTATATAACACGCAGCTGACGCCTATTACAAAAACTATGAATAAATAACGTATCGAATGCATTTTCTTGACATGGTACACCACGTCACACATGACTAATAATGTAGGAAAAACAGCGTCAATTGAATTTTAGTCTTTTGGAGCGAACAGTTCTAATGTTCTAAATCTTACTAATTTCTTTTAGAAGACGTTTGAGCCACAAAATACTTTATACAACTTTTTCACATATGTAGTAGTACTCCCCAAGACCTGTCAACAGACTTTGATGTGTAAAATCAGCAGATTTCCCCTTTATTGGCACTCTAAAACTAAGCTAATGTGCTTCATCGTGACAGTGTTGTTGTGGCTCCGTCACATTTGACTGACAATAGTCTACGTCCACATCGTTCCACTTCCGGGATTGCGCAGTTGCCGCCGGACAGGATGTCCTTCTTTTCGGCCTTATGTCTGTTGCCTACTGCTTTCTTTGTGTTGTAATTTGAATCTCCGATGCATGTATGAGGACTGTGGTTAACCTCTCCTCAGATCTCTGCAGGGTAAATCCAGACAGATAGCTAGACTATCTGTCCAATCTGAGTTTTCTGTTGCACGACTCAAACAACCTTTTGAACGTGCACGTGTTCCACCAAAACAAGTTCCTTCTTGAGGCTATTTTGCAGCGGCACCGTGGCGCCCAGGAGGATTGTGATTGGTTTAAAGAAATGGTTTAAAGAAATGCCAATAAACCAGAGCACGTTTTTCTCCCATCCCGGAATGCTGTCTGGACTCTCCAGACCCTCCTCCGCGGCGCTGCGGTGGAAGGTCTGGCTATGACTAGACTAGACTAGACTGACAATGACCAAACAACCCACCCTCTGTCATCACACAGTGATTCAAATCCTGATTGGTGGACAGACACCGGCCGAGCCTCGCCCACTTCAAAGCAGCGAGATGAGCGCAGATAAAACCCCAAAATACAGACAATCTCGTGGAATAACCAAAACCATCGTAGCTTTGGCAGAAAATAAATTGTTAATAAAAGGCTGATGTAGTATGCTTATGGCCCAAATATGCGCCGACTCATACGGTTGACGATGCTTTATGTTTTCGAATAAATCCTCAAAATACATTCGTAGGCAGGGATTCTTCATATCACTGCAGATCATGTTTAAGAAGTATAAAAGCGTTCTCACTCGGCTCTAAAAAGCAAACAAAAAATTGCAGCTTCAGCAATTCAGGACAAATTCATTAAGTAAGAGTGCTTCTTTGATTCATTGCGTTTTTCTATAGAACGAGTTGCAGGAACTGGAACTGCATTATTGTGCAACAATGCTTTAAAGTCCTCTCTGACTGCGATTGGTGCCTGTATATGTTTCTCTAAAATGATCTGTGGCCTCTTCCTCCATAATGAGACAGTTCAACGATCAACACCTATTACCTCAGAAGCTCCTGCTTTCACCAGCAGCTTCATCGTCTTCTAATGCTAGCTCCCTTGCTGCAGCGTTGGACACTATTTATGCCTCCTCACTCTGTAATAGATGTAATATATCACGACTTCTCAGTCTCATATCAGAGCTCCTCATGCAGGGCTAGAAATTACTCATGACTCCTCGCTGCTCCATTCATATCCCACCCAAGCTGTTGCACAATATCCACAGGATTGAAAGTCTTAAATTCAGTTAAATATAGTCTGTATGGCTTCAAAATATTATGCTGAGTAATTCAGTTTTAATTGAATGGCGCTGGTTCCTTTGAGATTTATTCATTCACACAAAACTATATAAGGAACACAGCGTTTTTACTTTATAAATTAAAAGCTATTGTAAAAAAAGTCCCTATTGTTCTCTTAGGATTTTTTTTTAAAAGTTGCCGTTGTTATCCCTTATAAGCTGCAGTTATTTTGAGCCAGGTTGTGTTGGATTTCATGCTGATTTATTCCTGTGAAAAGACTGTTTTAATGTGGCCACTTATTTTCCTTAATCAATCCTCTGTTTTTGACAGATGTCAAATTGAAAGTAATGCTTAGTTCTGTCTTCTAATTTGCAATAGTGGATCCTTCCCTGATTGTTGTTTTATGTAGATTTATATTTGTCTTGCCTATACGAATGCTTGTAGAGATGGTTTTCTTTGATGTGACCCACAGGCAGTGGTGGATGCCAGACACAGGGGGCGCTAACGTACCAGCTCTGAATGACCTGATCTCCGTGTGGGGGATGGCTTTCAGTGATGGGCTGTATGAGGGAGACTTCACGTTGGCTGATCATGACAGTAAGAGACGCACTCACACTCACTCCAGTTTCTGATGGCATTTCCTCTGGTCACCATTCCTGTTGTTTTTTTTCCAGAGTTTTTTATTTTTTATTTTTATTTTTTTTTTTTTTATAGAAAATGAAAATATATTCACTCTCTTTCTCAGTGTACTATGCCTCAGGCTGCAGCATCGCCCGTTTCCCAGAAGATGGAATAGTGATTGCTAAGAATCTAAAGGACCAAGGTACCAGCACCCTTCTTAAAGCATTGATCAGAGCTTAGTGTAGCACAGTGCTGGCCAGCAGCCATGCAGACTGACAGGCAACTTTTTAATGTGTCTTTAGTTCATATATAGTGTGTGTGTGTGTGTGTGTGTGTGTGTGTGTGTGTGTGTGTGTGTGTGTGTGTGTGTGTGTGTGTGTGTGTGTGTGTGTGTGTGTGTGTGTGTGTGTGTGTGTGTGTGTGTGTGTGTGTGTGTGTGTGTGTGTGTGTGTGTGTGTGTGTGTGTGTGTGTGTGTGTGTGTGTGTGTGTGTGTGTGTGTTACACAGGTCTGGAAGTGTTAAAGCAGGAGACAGCAGTGGTGGAGGGAGTTCCCATCCTCGGACTATACCAAACA